>JAKSZP010001321.1:0-444404 GCA_022478985.1 Massospora cicadina | reverse complement strand
ACACGTAGCCAAAGAGGGTGATGGGCGAAATTTTAGATGGGTTTCTGGGTTTCTAGGGGAGTTAAGGTGTCCAACATATCCAGATAATTCACCCTGGCCATGATAGGGGACCTCCTAAGTATCAAACTTTTCAGAACAGCTTAACCTTATATTTCATGTTTGAAGTGGGGAGAAGGGCGACCCCTCTGGAGGTAGTTCCCACTGAGTAAATTTTCCACTCAGCGTTCTGCATGGGGAGGAGAATTCTTTTGAAGTGGGGCGACGTCCCATGCGGGCCCACAGCAGAGGGATGCGAGGCAAGATATTTTAACAAAGAATGGCGGTGGGTAGTATTGCTGAGGCCCAGGGCATGGGAGAGAATTGGAGCGGGCTGCGCATGACCAGTGTTGGGCTTGGAGTGTGGGGTTGGTGACTGCAGTGATCCAGGTGCCAAATATTTTGGCAGAATGGCCTTGAAGTGGAGCAGGCCCATACCACCACTATGGTGAGGGACAAACAAGACATCCAGGCACTGGCGGTGGGCGGCCCACCCAAAGCAACACTTGCAGGAGGGCATATAACGAGGTGAATAATGATGGGGAAAAGGCGATAGCATGGGCCACAAACCAAACTTTAGATAGGAGCATAGAATTAGTCAGCACAACTCTGCCTGTGATGGAGTTTGGTGGGCTCTGAGAGAGGAGATGCGTTTTGTGATATTGTCCAGTATATGGTGCTCCAACACAACAAGTCGTACCCTCTCACCTCCAATCACACACCCAAATGGCATACTGGACCAGAAGTGGGTCTTGGCAATAAAGGGAGCATAAGCGAGTCAGTATGGGGTGGGCGGGGCAAGTGAACCCGTGAGCTAGCTGCTAAAGCAGTTAGGAAATGGGGTGCTGGTGATTAGTAGGCTTGGTACCTGCTGATGAGAATGATTTCGGTTTTTTGAGACGTTAAGTGAAGCGTTACTTACCCTGGAGTAAACCCGGATAGTATCCTCAAGCGCGCGTGCATCTTAGTTGTTAGACAACCCAACAACACAATCATAAAAGCCAAAATTTTAACTGGTGCTTGGCCTTGCACATGGACACCAGTAAGGCGGGCATTCATGTTGCGAAAGAGTGGGTTAAGGCTGATAATATATAGGAATTGGCTTATAGGGTCCCCTTGGATTGTCCCCCCCTTTGAGGGAGAACTACATCAGTGAGGAAGCCAGGGTCACGCAAAGCCATTGTGGCGGATTCTGTAAGCAACATCACCCAATTGATGAACCGATGGGGGTGGTGGAACTTGTGGAGTCAGGCTTTGAGGTAATCCCAGTTGAAGTCTATCATAAGCCTTCTGCTGGTCTAAAAAAACAAGTGCCCCAGTAGCTGTGGATTGGCAGACATTGGCTACAGTATGTATGTTGTCACATATAGACCTCTTGGAAATGAAACCAAATTGCTCAGAGATGAGATCAGATGCAACTTCCCCTAAGCGGTTGTCCATGCTTTTGGTAAATTATTTAGTATTTGTGTTATTAAGTGATATGGGGCGCCAGTTGGCCAAGTCCAGCTCATCTCTTTTTATACAGCGTTATTGTGAATGCCTCCTGGCCCCCAGTAATGAGGCGCGTTTTAGCAAAAAATGATTCTTTGAGGAAAGCTGCAAAGAAGAGAAATAATTAAAATATACTTGTAGAACTCATAAGGAATCCTGTCTGAACCTGGGCATTTCCTGTTAGGTCACCATGAACGGCGTACCAGATTTCATCCTGAGAAATTAAATCATCAACTCTGGGATCTCTCTTTCTGCTAAGCATCACTTTTCGAAAATCAATTCAGCCTGAAATTTAGCTCCACTAAAGAGATTTACGAAAACTATTATCAAATATGGCGGGAAACCCCGCAAAAGAACCCGCAGGCTCTGCCAAACGAGCCAGTACCACCCCCCAAACGAAGCAACCCTCGGTTACCCACCTCAGGGTCAACCAGAATCACCCGCTCTCAAGCAGCAGCCATGAAAGCAGGCACCACCCCCAACCTGGAGCTACTTCAACTAGCGCCAGTTCACCTGATCACACTTCTGCAACCTGCACGCCTAACAGCTCTGTGTGCGCTGCCTCCCACCAACCAGCCAGGCCCCCTCCAACCAAGGAGGCCATCACCCACGCTGTTTTAATGGCGTCTGCTCAAATGAATGCAACTCAGCCCATCCAGGCATTCACCTCCCCCATTGTGTCAGCTAATTCAGCCCCATCTATTATTGCTGACGCCGTGTTTCTGGCTCCCTCAATGAGGGGCAATACCCAGCTACCTGGCCCGCAAACCCTCAGATGTAAGGTTTGATTAGCCGCACATTCTGGTTCACTAAGCACCTAATTGGGACAATCTACTCTTCCCAATGAGGATTCAAATGGTTCGGATTTTGGAACTTCACACCAGTTCCAAACTCACCCGTCCCATTTAAACCCCATAATTGGCACTTCTCAAGTCGGCACTTTATCTCCATATGCTGAAAACGACCAATTCACCAATCAGCCAGTGAGTTTTGCCCACGAAATCACAGCAAATACTCGGGCTTAATTTATCCAAATAGATTGGGATGGTGATGAAATATCTCCCTCCTCCCAATTGGCTGGAGTTAATTCCAATCTGGATGGGCCTCCCCAATTTAGCGAGGCCCAACAAACCGCCCCTCAATTTAATATGACGCCAGCCACTGCTGTAACATTCCAGCAACAAGGGAACTCCACAAACTTTTCCAAACCACCAGCTCACACTCAACCCGCAATTGCAGCCCAAAGCAAACACAAACGTACCAAAGGAGCCACTGGGGCGTGGCAAAACCTCTGTCACCAACGCTACCCAAAGCTGATCCCCGTGATGTGGCGTTTACTGCTGATGTTAAGAAGAAATGGGCCGAAACTAGAGCGCAAAAAGCTCTACCTCGCTCAACTCTCTCCCATGCAATTCGCCTTTATTATGGGCATAACCCTGTTGAATTCTATACAGAGGATTACTTCTCATACTTTGCAGCAAATGCGGAGACATTCCCAATTAACACCACCATCAATGAATCAGTGGAGGGCCACTACATCGATGTGGGCTTCACTGAAGCTGCCCTTGCTGACCATGCTGCCACCCTCCAGGTCATTATTCCACGTGGATCTCTTCACATCTCCCGCACACGCTCTCACCTAGAGAAATTTCATGGGTTACTTTTTCCAACATACCAACGACTGTTGATCCTGAGTCTCTTAAACTGGCACTCCATCGTGGTTTGATGGAGTTTGGGTCTGTCTTTCGGTGGACTTTAGCGTCCCCTCTTACTATGCTCCCACTCAAAGAGCTCGCACTGCTAGGGCGTCGTTCATCCCCTCCCCCACTGTATCCCGCAACATTGAGGTTATTCCTCGTGTGGCAGTAGTTGGAACATGCCCTGAGATCTTTTTTGTCGACCCTGATCAGGCGCGCCCCCGGTGTTCATGGTGTAATGCCCTTGGACACTTGTATAGTGGCTGCACAGCTCGAAAACAAGCCCTCTAGCCACCACCTAGGGGCCTAAACCAGGCCAAAAACGATCCCACGTGGCTGCAGCAGCAATTCCACAGCCCACACAATGGGTTCCCGTTCAAGACCTGTCCCCTGAGGCCTTACGCCTAGCAGTTGAAACAGCTAACCCCACTATTAGTATGGGATACCTTCGCGCTCATGCCCCCTTCCAGTGGGCACCCCATTCAATCTCCCAGAGTCAACTCCCTCTCTCACCAAGCGCAAGGCATCTCCCACAGGGTGCCCCTCATCAGCCACCCCCACTCAGGGCCCGCGGCACCCCCACCAACCTCCACCAGCGATTTATCGCATTAACCCTCAGCTCCCAATGGAGCTATGCCCACCAGCATGGACTGGCAACCCGCGGCCTGCGGTAGAAGTGCCACCTCAAAGAGTCCTACCCCAACCCCACAGTCCATTTCGCGCGGATCCTTTGCAGTGTTGGAGGAAGTGAATATGGAATCAGACTCATCAAATGGGGACACCACGGAGGTCACCAATGAGCACCCTCAGGTCCTTCCCCTACAACGGAGCGGGGGCAGCATCCTAGGCTGACTTACTGGGTCCTCCGCCCCCCACCCTCTCCTTCCCCTCAGAACCCTCGACGCTCCTCACGGATTGCAGCTAATAGTCAAGCTAAAGGACTCAAAACTAGCCGCCTCACAGCAGCAGGTTTAAGCGCTGGCAACCCCCCAGGACATGGAGGGGAACAGCTATGAGTCCCCATGTTAGAATCCTGGCCCTGAAATCCATCAACGCAAATGGGTTGCGGGACTTTAAGCGGAGAGCCCGCATCCTCCGAAACTTCAGGTCAGCACAAATTGACATCGCTGCTGTCCAGGAGCCCCATATCCTCCCCCACGAACAATATGCATGGAATGAACAGTTTGGAGGAAACTCCTTCTGGACAAACCATGTCGCCCTTATTGTTTTGAATCCCTGGGTTAAAACCCATTCTTTTTCACAATATTTAGGTGGCCGCCTCATACTGGCCAAACTCACCACTCCTGACTTCTCCTTCTTCGCTGCAAGTATCTACCTGCCTAATGCAGGTCAGGAGCAAAATCGGCTCTTGGAAGAGCTCGTCCAACTCAATCTCCCACGGAATACCGTCCTCTTAGGAGATTTCAACACAACCATAAGTCTCGTCCGTGACTCTTACCCCCCTGCAGCAAAGGAACGCCCTGGATCAAGTCGCCTCTAGGATTTCCTTCGCCTGAGTGGCTTTATAGATGCGCTTCCACCCTCCGCGTCTGGCCTAGGTTGCATGACTAGGATCCAGTATGATGGAGGAGCTTTCCAGTCAGCGTCACGCATAGATATTGCAATGATTGGCCCCCTGCTAATTGGCCGCGTCTCCTCTCCCATCTCTCGTGACAACCATCTGAGTGATCACAGGTCACTCACCTTTGTCCTCACCACCACACTTAGACCGTCGCGTAGGTTCTGGCCTAGGGTTGCCCCAGCTCTTCTCAACAACCCCTTCACTAAGGAGAAGCTGTCTATGACCATCCGGGAGACTCTCACCTCCCCCCACCCCACCTTCTTGACCACAAGGCTAGATGGGCGGTGACCAAGGAGGGCATCACCCGCGTTGCTTACAACTGTGCCAAAGCCCAGATGACTGCAGCTCGCGCCAGAGTCAAAAGGGCGGAAGCCAGAATCAGACATCTGGAGCGAAACTGCCAGTTTTCGCCCTCTCCCAGATGGTTGGAAGTCTGGGAAGCGGCGCAGAAAGCACTCCGCTTGGAGCTCACACTGCAGGAAGAACGGGCAGCAAACTTTACAACATCTCGTTACTATGCTCAATGGGAACGCCCCACCAGCTTCTTCTTTCAGAAACAGAAAGCCCGGTCAACAGCGCAGGATATTACTGCACTGAAGATTGGCACTACAACCACTTCAGATAAGGAGGAAATCACGCAGGAACTACACCGCTTCTACTCCAGCCTCTTCCATGCCACCCAGGTGGACCCATCGGACATCCAAGACTTCCTGTGGCGGGCTTCAGAGCCGCCCATTGACCCACGGGCTGATGAGGATCTACTGGCGCCTATTTCCATCCAGGAGGTAATGGAAACCCTTCTGAAATCCCCACGGCTTAAAGCCCCAGGCCCAGATGGAATACCCTTTGAGGTGTACCTTCTGGAACCTGCAGTGATAGCCAGAACCCTCCGCGACCTCTTCGCTGCACACTTGGTGAATGGCGAGGTCCTCCCCGACTCCAGAGGCTCGATCACGACCCTCATTCACAAGAAGTCAGACCGTGAGAACCTGGCGAACTGGCGCCCCATAGCGTTGATCAACACAGACCACAAGCTCTTCACGAAGCTTCTGGCCAACCGCATCACCAAATGGGTGTCACCTCGCCTCTCCCCATCCCAACACGGTTTTAATCCGGGGAGGTCGTTATGGGACAACTATAATGACCTTCACGTGACTTTGACTGCTAAATCTCGTAAGGTGAATGGCTTTGTGGCTCTCCTGGATATGGAGAAAGCATATGATCGGGTAGCCTGGAAGTATATTGATGCCTCCCTGGCCCACTTACATCTCCCACCCGCAGCTAGGCTCTGGATATCAGCGCTCTATGACCAGCTCCACACCAGAGTCCTGGCGCCAATGGGTTTTACAGTAGCAGTACCAGTTGGACAAAGTCTCCAGCAAGGGGACCCCCTGAGCCCTATCCTTTTTAACATCACCCTTGACCCCCTCTTGGCCTCCTTACAGGACAAGCTAACAGGGATTCTGAGCCCAGGTAAAGCCCCACACGCACCATGGCATTTGCAGATGACACTGCCATTGCATTTGGCTGCCCTAGGGATGTTGCCCTCGCTGCTGTGACCATTGAGAGGTACACCAAGGCGTCCAACGCCATGGTCAACACCTCCAGGACAACAATTGTACAGGTTGGCTCCCCCACCTTCCACCCACCATTTGGTATTGAACCTGAGCGCGGTACCTTCCGTCACCTGGGCGTTCTCACCAACCAACAAGGAGTTGCGCTAAAAGCCAATGAGGAATTGCTCCTCGCAGCAGTTAACTTCAGGATTGCCAGCTGGAACCGGCGGCACATCACCCCCAGGGTCGAGCTCTGATGGCCAATGTGTTCCTCCTCTCCAAAGTCTGGTTCCTAGCGCACGTCTGCCCATTCACAGATGCCTTTTATACGCGGCTCAATGTACTCCTCCGCTGTTGGATCTGGGGCTCAAACCATCCACCAATAGCCCTCTCAACCATTGCCCGACCCTGCAATGAAGGGGGCCTAGGGCTTTTGGACACGCGATCCCACGCCACCACAATCTTCCTGAAGTTCCTATGGCCGATTGTCTGCTGGGACGCGACCCCCATGCCCCAATGGGCGCCCGCCCTCCGCCAGTCAGTGTCAGCAGCTCTGGGTCTTCCTAGAGCATCTCTGACCTCATTAAGGGAGTGGCTCACAAACCACCCAGGCCATCGCCTGAAACCATCCTCATCCCCCTACTGGAACCAGGCTCTCCTTGCCCTGAAACGAGTAGGCGCGCGGATCCACTATGCCTTCCCATACAGAAGGGAAGGCCCTGGCCTCAGCCCCTGTCGCCATGCAATTGTGCACAATGGACAAGTTGTCACAACTCGCCTCAACCCCCAAGATCGTCCTCCCATCCGCCCAAGACTCCTTGAACTCCTCCCTCCCTCCGTGAGATTTGAACTTAAGGAATTGTGGAAGGACGTCTATCACCCCATCCTGTCAGAAAAGGTGTCCAACACCTTATGGAGGGTGCTCCACTGTTCATACAGGACAGGGGACCGGACTGGCCCTACCTTCCAGCACCGAAGCTGCCCCTGCTGTGTGGAGCCTATTGACTCCCACCTCCATCGTTTTTTCACCTTTCCAGGTGTCGCCGCATTTTGGCCAAAGGGCCGCGCGCTCCTCCATGCTCATCCCTGGTCTGGACACCCTGTTCAAGACCTCATGTTTGAGCAGACATTGCTTGGTTGCCACTGACCCCTCCATGTCCTCACCTATGCCACAGCCATCTGGACCATCCATAACTCCTTCCTTCGTGCTGCCTTTGACCAGCAGGTGTGGACCCTTCCACACATGATCACCCACTTTCAGGTACACTGTGAGATGGCCCTGAAGGTCTGCACTATGTCGCCAACCCTCCCCCGCTCAGGTGTCACTGCAGCACGGCTCTGGCGCGCAAACCCCCTCCCTTTCTCGATGCCTCCTCCCTCCCCTTCCCTCTCCTCAGGCTCTTAGGAGCCCAGGCGTAATTCAATAAACATCGATGAATCCCCCCTTGGGTTGGGACCATCTAGTACTAAAAAAATCATCAACACTGGGTAACAGGAAATGGTGCGGATATGTGCACTTGTGAGAAAAAATTAACTTTGGCTGATTCAACTTGATTTGAATGATACAATTTGGGGTAAAGATTTTGAACTTCAATTTCCACTTCAGCCAGTTTCTGTGACGAAGTGGTATATCCTCAAACGTGTGCAGGCCAAGCTCTGTCACAGTGCAAAGAATTTTTGGAAAAAATAGGCGGAGCACGTGTCACCTGCCATTATATTTTTTGCTTTGTACTGTACACAAACGCAATATTTGTGTTGAATTACAAGTGCTTTGAGGCAAGCAATCTCCTCTGCCCACTTGCGACCCCAAGGTGGGCTGTAGCCAGCAGCAGGGACATTAAATTACAGGTTATCCACATCTGCAAGCGTGCTCCAAATGACCGCCAAGGCAGCCCAAGAGCGACGTGATGAGATGTGGCATGTCTGGCAGATGGTGTTCTCTTTGAAGTTTGACCAGGTTGAAAGTGGGTCCGCACAGAATGGTGTGGTTAACTCCAGTGCTGAGGTTTTAGTGTCCATTCATGAGGAAACCTGGGCAATGTGATTTTAGCTGGGCGAAGTTTGCACCACTTTGGTGCCTGAGCCGATGGGTGCAACAAAGAGAAAGAAATTGACGCCAACCTATGGTCAGAGAATTCGATTTTTGTTGTTGTAAAGTGTGCAACATGAGACTAAAAGGTCAGCGGGACAAAAATAAGGTCTATGCAGGACATCGACCTAAGCTGACCATTGTGCACATGGGGATGAGACATGTTTGGGAGCAGCGGATCATGTTTAGATAGGGTATCAAACAGTAAAAAGTGGCTTTTAGAACGCAAAGTTCCATGTGCCCCTGTAGGGGGCAGGCACTGAAGGCCAGCGGTCAGTGGCCAGGTTGGCAATGCAGTTCATATCGCACACCACAAACAAGTCAGAGGGAAGCAGGAGGGAAGTAACAGCCAAAAAGAATTCCTGGCGAGCCCATGCACAGGTCAGGCATATATATTAATGATAGCGTTCACTTTGACATCCCATGAAAAGGACACTACAAGCACACTGTCATCAAGGTATGAATTATTAGAGATAAATATAAAAATTACGGGTTGCACATATAAGCACCCCACAGTGCAGCGACCAAAAGGAAATGGAGGGAGGAGCATGGGTTCCCATGTGTCCTCAGCACCATATGGACAGTGGGTTTCCTGAATGGCCAGGATGTCCACAGGTAAATTAAAATTTAAAAACTCAGTTTTTTAGCCTGGGATGGTGAGGCCTTGAGTCCAGCGATGTTCAATGTCCCTATTGTGAAGGCTCCCCCACTACACCTTAGGTCTATGGAAAGGGCCCACCTTGGCCTTCTTTTCCACTTACTCAGCAGCAGCATTCCCCCGCATAATATACATCTTTTTCTGTATATGCAGGCTTAAGGGACTCTGAAACTTTGGATGTAGTTGTGGTTTTGGTGTTTTTTTGCCAGTTTGGTATGACTCTTCAGCTTGGTGTGCTCCTGTGGTGCATCGTTGCAGGTCAACAAAATTTTGGAGGGAAATGGGTGGTAGAATCATTTTTGTATAGGCTTTGTACATTGCTCAGGTACATATATGACTCACCCATTGGGTCATCAGGTCAGTTGCCTAATCTGATTGGTGGAAGGATTTGTAAACCGCTTCAGCAGCAAATGACTCAATGTCATCCTGGGTCTGGGCAGACAGGATTACAGATGTGGCCGTGGCCACTTCCTTGGCCGCTGCTCTGTTGGCCTGATTGGCCTTCTTATGCTCCTGCGGAAACACAGGTTTGACCTGAATGTAACGCCCTTGCACGCCCCATGGGAAGGCGGCGTCAGTATCTATAGAAAGTTCATAATGGGTGCTTTCACTGCCCATTGCATTAGGAAGGATTTCGTTTTGGGTAAGCCCTCCTTGATGGGGCAGTTGCAGGCCTTGTAGCCAAAAGCACAACAAACGGTGCAGATAGGTGGCGCGCAATCTACTGTGACGTGTAAAAGGCGGGATTCCAGCACCATCAACAAACACAACTGCAGTGCAGGGGATTCAGGTCAAACCTTATGCAAAGCCAGCGGATGGGGTGATCACAGCAATCGATTTGCCCATGCACAGGTCCAGCATGAGCATAAAGCATTTCAATTCGAGGGAGTGAATTCCTCATATGCTAAAAGCTCAGCTATTAGGTGGCGCTCAGCACTGTGCGCTTAATAGTTGTGGGAAGGAAGTCAAATATAACAAAAATTTTGGTTTGTTTTGTCCAATGAGTGCGCTTCATCTTGACCACTCTTCGACCATCTGGGAGCTCTAAATCCACATGCACCTGTGCAGCCTTTTCCGCTGCTGAATTTTATTTAAATTTAAATTTATTGTGGGGAAGGCTGACCATGGGACGGACACTTCCGAATATGACTCAGGAAAGATAAACTTAGTACCAGGGGAGGCACCCCAGAGAAGCGATGCTATCTCTTGTTGCCAGCGTGAACGCCACTTATGGGGAGGGGGAGGGAACGTGTGAAGGGGCCGTAGCCACTATTGAGCACGTGCGGAGGAAGGGGTCTGATTTGATGAACCAGACTGGGAACCAGGAGGAGACCAGCTGTCAGCAACGCGGTGGGAGATATATAAACATCCACGCTTGAAAGTGGTCCACCAAATAAGACCGGAATCTGTGGACAGCTTCTGGGAGGGTGGGGATGGAACCAGCGATGGCATCCAAGACAATTGTGCTGATAATCCACATGGCAATTGCAACCACCAGAGCACAGAGGGAGGGTGGGAGGGGGAGGCCATTAATGAAGCAAACATATCTCTTGACAGACTGAAGGGATGCGTTTGAATCTGGCCTAGCAGACGTTGGACTTCGCGCCATATCACTTTAGAGGTGGGGCACTTCTCCAGGCGATGGAACAGCGTTCCATACTGGCACACACATGACACAGGATGAGTGTAAAGCGTTAGAGCGCTCAGCTGTACGATACACCCGCCTCAGGCAGCGCCACACATGGGAGCGGACTTGAGGCTGCAACAGAGGATGGTGTGCGTATTTCCAGATAGTCTTTTGGGCCTCAGTGGAATAAGGGATGTCCATCATGTCCAGGTAGTCCACCCTGGATAGGACTTGGGGTCGAATGGGGATCACGCCATCATGGATGGGTAGCCCCTGTACCTCTTGTGTGAACTGAGGAGAGGGGCGGCCTCTTTGGGTTGTATGTCCGCTAATACGAATTCTCCACTCTGCGCTTCACATGGAGAGTAGGATTCGTTTGTAGTGGGTTTTAGTCCCATGAGGACCTGTGGCCGATGTGTGTGATGCGAGGTATTTCATCAGGGAGTGGGGGTTTGATGGATTGTTGAGGCCCAAGGCTCTGGAGAAGTTGGAGTGGGCTGCGCGGGACCAGTGTTGGGATGGGAGTGTAGGAGCGGTGACAGTCACGATCCAAGTGCCCAGGATCTTGGCCGCATGGGCTTTGAAGTCAAGCAGGCCCATGCCACCTTGATGATGAGGGCCAAACATGACCTCTAGCTGTACTGGTGGAGGGCAGCCTGACCAAAGCCAACCTTGTAGCAAAGCATACAGGGATCTGAAGAAGCTTGGGGAGAGAAGGATGGCGTGGGCTCCGAACCAGACTTTGGATAGGAGCATAGAGTTGGCAAAACAACCTCGCTAGTAAGGGAAGTAGGGTGGGCTCTGAGAGAGGCGATTCTCTTCATCACGTTGTCCAGTATACGGCATTCCATTACTGCTGACGCATATCCGCCTGCCTCCATCCACACGCCCAGATGGCGCACCGGTCCTATGGTAGGACGTGGCATGAAGGGGAGCACCAGTGGAGCGGTGTGTGTTGAGTTAGTAAGGCGTGGACGTGGGCGAGCAGATGGGCCGGGTTGGGAACTACTTGCTGGGGCCCAGCAGTTCTGAAACCGACCAAGGAGGATGATTTTGGTTTTGGAGGCGTTCAGTGCCACGTTGCTTACCCGGGAATATTCCTGGATGAGGGCTTCAAGTGCGCGTGCATCTTTATTATTAGACACCCCCACCACGCAATCATCTGCAAATGCCATCATCTTTACTGGGGTTTGGCCTGGTAAATGGACCCCACTGAGTTGGGCATTCACATTTCGCAATAGTGGGTCAAGGCTGAAGTTGTATAAGAGTGGGCTGAGTGGGTGCCCTTGTCGCAAGCCCCTTTAAGGGCGGACTACTTCCATTAGGAAGCCTGAGCCACGCACTGCCATTGTCACAGATTTTGTGAGCAGCATCACCCAGTCTATGAAGCGGGGTGGTAGGCAGAATTGATGGAGGCAGGCCCTTAGGTATTCCCAGTTTACTCTATCGTAGGCCTTTTGTTGGTCCAAGAATACAAGTGCCCCAGAGGCTGTGGACTGACATACATTAGCCACAGAGTGCACGTTATTCCAAATTGACCTTCTGGGGATGAAACTGAATTGTTCTGGGGAGATGGTGGCAGATGCTACAGTCCCTAATCAGTTAGCCATAATTTTTGTTAAAATTTTGGTGTCTGTGTTTGTTAGAGAAATGGGGCACCAGTTGACTAAGTCAAGCTTATCCCCTTTCTTGAAGAGTGTGACAGTAAAGGCCTCATGTCCTCCTGATAGGAGGAGACATTTCCAACAGGCTTTGGTTAAGTGAGGCTAGCAGCAATGGGGATATATATTTGAAATATTTTTTGTAGAACTCATATGGAATGCCATCTGGGCCTGGGATTTTTGGTTTGGCGCACCGCGAATGGCTGTCCATAATTCATTCAGAGTAATTAAATTCATTATTTCTGGGTATCGGAAAATGGTGCAGATATGAGCTCAGTCAAGAAATTCCACCATTTTGGCTGGCTGAATTGGTTCAGCTCGGTATAGCTTGGAGTAATATTTTTCATTTCTATTGCTACTTCAGCCAGTGTGTCCACAATTGAATTATCCAATCTTTGCACCTGTGTGCAGGCCACGCTCTGGTATGGTGTGAAATTTTTTTTAAAGAAGTATGCGGTGCACTAGTTGCCTTTAGTGATGCATGTGACCCTGTATTGGACACAAACCCAATGTTTGTGTTGCCTTTTGAGTGCGTTGAGGTGGGTAGCTGCCTCCACCCACTTCTGGCCCCATGCAGGGCTGTATCCTGTGGCTAGAATGTTGGACTCCAAGTGGGCCAATTCCGCCAGAGCACATGAGATAACCACCGATGTGGCTCGTGAGCATCTGGAGGAGAGATGGCGATAGTGGTGGATGGTGTTTTCTTTGAGAGTTGCCCATGTGGAAATGGGGTCCGCACAAAATGGTGCAACAAACAATTTCATTAAAGTTGCCTCTTTCACCCACATGGAAAATCCTGGCGACGCGAGCTTGGGGGGGGCAGATTTTGCACCAATGTGGGGCCTTTGCAACTGTGACGGGTAAGTGGTATGTTATTAAGACCAGTTGGTGGTTGGAGAATTCCATTTTCATTGTTTTGAAGTGGGAGATGTGGGGTTGGAATTTCGCCGGCGTTGAAATAAGGACAATGCGGGTTATGGACCTTAATTGGCCATTGTGGACATGGGGACGCATCATGTTTTTGAGCAGTGCGGCATGTTGCAACAGTGCATTTATTAACCCAAGGGTGGCTTTTAGAACGCATAGTTCAACATGACCCTGTGGGGCATTGGATGAGGGTGGCCACCGGTCTGTTGGTGAGGTTAGCCAACAGTTCATGTCACCAACTAGGAAAGAATCAGGGGGTAAGGGGAGGGATTTGACTGATGAGAAAAATTCCCGACGCTCATGTGCATCGTTTGGGGCGTAAATGTTGACAATTGTGTGTGCAACATCAGCCCACGAGAAGGTGATGATGGGCACTCAGCCATTTAGGAATGTTTCTGAGGATGTGAATTTGAAAAAATTATTTTTCTGAATTAGCACCCCACAGTGCTTTGACCAAAAGGATAGGGATGGGAGGAGCATTGTTTTCCAAGCCTTCTTGGAACCTCGTGGACAGTGGGACTCCTGGATGGCCAGGATATCCAAGGGTAAATTGTGTTGTAAAAAACTCAGTTTCCTAGCCTGGGACAGGGAGGCCTTAGTCTGGCGATATTCAGCATCTCTAGAGTGAAGGTTTCCCCCATCCCACCTTAGGTGTGAGGGGGTGGGCCCCCGGGCCCACCAGCCTCTTCAAGGTCCCCACGGGCTTTCACAGCAGCGTGGGTGTTAGCAGCAATGCTATTAGGGTTTTTGTTAATTTTTGTGGAAAGAGTCGCGTTGGCTTTGGCCTTCACTTTTTGTTTTCCTGACGTCAGACGAATTTTTTGTGGTGCGGATAAGTTTGGTGCACCATTGAGCGGGGCAAAAAAAAATTTTCAATTGGGATAGGTCCCAAGTCATTTTTGACCGGATCTTGGGTGCAGCGAATGGGTGAGATTGAATCTCCCATCGGATCCTCAGATTGAGTGGCCCACTCAGCATGGGCCTCCCAATCTGATTAGGTGATGGATTCCTGAGTCGCTTCCACTGCAAAGGTTTCCATGTCCTCCTGGCGTTGTGAGTGTGGGATGGTGGTGGTGGCCTTGGCCACTTCCTTGGCCGCAGCTCTATGGGCCTGCTTAGCCTTCTTCTGCTCCTATGGGGAGATGGGCTTTACCAATAGGTAGCAGCCTTGTGCTCCCCACGGGAAAGCCTCCTTGGTGCTTGCGGTTGGATCATAGTGCGCCTCTCCACTGGCCATGGCCGCCGAGGGGTGCTCTTAGAATGTGACGCCCTCCTTGATGGGGCATGCATGTGCCTTATGGCCAAACGCATCACAGTGGGTGCAAATGGGGGCGCGCTGTCCACGGTTACCTGGAATGGGTGGGTGGTGTGCCCTGCGATATCAATAAAAGTGGAGTGTGGGATCTGGGTTAGGTCCTTCACGATCTCCTCAGTTGGGGTCAGAACTGTGATAGCTTTGCCGGTGCACAGGTGTGGCATCAGCGTGAAACGTTGCATTTCAAAAGATTGTATTTTGCCATATAGGGCAAGACCATCTTTCAGGTGTTGCTCAAAATGTCACGTTTTACCGTGTAGTAGGCAAAAAGTCAAACGTGAGGAAAATTTGGTTGATTTTGTCCATCTGGTGCGTTTGGTTTTGATCGTTGCCCTTTGGGGGAGGTCAACCACTATGCGCACCGCTGCAGCCTCATCTGCTGCTATTTTGCTTTTGAAACCCAGGTCCAGCCAACTGTGTGACATGGAGTGAGGTGCAACTTACACCGCAGTTGGGAAAATTTTGTGTACATCTTTACAAAATTTTTCCCATAAGGCCGTTTTTTGGATGTCCAGATACACATGGACTCTGAATTCCACCGATGAAAGTGGCTGAGAGTGTGGCGTGTTGATGTACTGGTTGCATTGTGCTTGTCATGTGAGTATCTCCGGGGAAATTGTGACCGCTGGTTTTTCGAGATTTTTTTTTCTATTCCGCTGGATTCTCCAGGGCGTTTTCGTATGTTAGAGGCCGCGGGCCTTCCGCCTGCTCCTCTTGCCTTGCTTGCCCACCTGCTCCCAGACATGGGCGCAGACTAATCTCCTCTATGAGATTATCAAACTAGATTGAGTCTTGAATTGAATGGGTTGCAAAAGTGTTTGCAACGAGAAAGAAAAGTTCCGCTGCTGTTTTATTATGAACCTGTGATATAACCAACCTCAGGTCATGTAGTGCTGTGCTAAATACACTTTAGCCAGGAAATGTTTTGCACATCTCCAAAAAAAACTTTTCCTAAATCTCTTTTTGGTTAATATCCTGGAAAACTCACACCCTGTGCTCCTCTGACAACAGGGGCTGATTGCAAAGTATTGAAAAACTGGTTTATTTTGCTTGCCAGGCCATAATCTCTGAGGAAATATTAATCACCAGTTTTTTACTTGTATTGAGGCTGCCAGTGTTTCCAGGGTGTTTACAAACTTTGGATGGTGCAGAGCCCATTCCTTTGCCCTTTACTTTGTTAGCCCAACTGCTACCCAACATTGGGTGCACACTAATCTTCTTGAAGAGGTTATCAAACCTACCTAGTCCTAAATCAATTTGTTACAATTAGTGATTGCAGCAAGTGAGAAAAGTTTAACCAGTTCAAAGTTAATAAAAATAAATAATATCGTGTAGAAACGTTTACAAAGTTTAGTGAATTTGATTGCTAAAGAAATAGTCAATAATTAAAACTCTTACTCAGTTCATTTTATTAAAATGCTTTCCAATTTAGAGTGTTTTTCAAGCTACTTAAGTGTTACAACGCTTGTATTGATGATATGTTGTAGGTTGGCTTAGAAATATGGCCTATCATATAAAGGTAATTTATTCCACTACCTAAGCATGGACGCTACTTCATAAATTTTAATCTACTGAGGCTGTCTAAAGGCGTTGAAACACCATTTTGGTAGTTAACCCAAAGGTTCATAATCTAGTCAGTGATATATCCCAAGTTGTGGATGGATATGAGAATGTTACTTCAGGATGTTCTTTTTTGTTTAAGTTTTTTTTAACCGATTTATGTCTTTTTCTTGAATTTTAAAGCATAGATTTGAGCTTCAGAAACCTTTATAAACCTCCTTGTACTTTTAATAAAAGACCTTTGTATAAAATTTAATTTGTGTCATAATTCAATTCTTTGCATGAACTAAAGAATTTGACGCTCTTGTCTATTTCTTAGGTAACCTGAGTGAGGTAAATATAATTTATCTGAAAGAGAATACCTTAGAGGGTTGAAATTAATTTTATAGAATACTCAACATACTAATTGTCTCCATATAAACAGCAATTTTCCTTAATCTTAACATTTTATCTGAATGAGGCAAGCCAACCATGAGACAGGCAATACTGAAACAGAAACTCTAAGCTAAATAAACCAAAACAAAACCAATCACCCTGATGAGACGCGGGAAACACTAAAGAAATGAGAAAACAACTTACCAGTGGCACAGTGGTGAGCTGCTTATCCCTCCATGGAGGTGGGGAGGGGGATCAAGCGAATTATTGATTTCAATTTCCTCATAGAAAAGGAGTACCAATGCTGATAGCAAAGGGGTTAGGGCGTCCGCTGGATGAGGTTCAAGGTGGAGCGGATAATCATTGAGCCCAAGAATTTGGGCCTGAATTATAGCCTCTATGAGTTTGGCCACATGATGTTAAGATTTGATTCGGGCATTTGGAAGTTGGGCGAGGTTTGTGATGTTGAATATGGCTATACATGTGGTTGGGGAAATTTCAGCCAGTTTAGCGACATGTTTGACAGCGTTGGTGGCAGTTCCAGATAGGCATTTAATTTCCTATTTTTCAACTTCAAGGAAATCATGGAGGAATTGGGTGATTTGCAGACCTTGTTTATATTTAGCGACAGAATTTGCCAAGCTTCTCAAAGGTGGTGATTTTTGGGTGAGGCCACCATTGCCTTGAAAATCTGGTGGTCACTTTGGTATGGGATAGCATTGGGTTTGAGGACATATTGTTTGGGCGGGAATAGGGCGTCAAAGTCTACCTAATAAAAGGCTCTAGATCGATTTTTATATCTGGAGGCGGGACAATTTTGCCAGAGTAAGTCACTTCATCAATAAGTCCCAGGGATTTCAGTTGACTTTGATTGATTTGGTGATAGGTGGCTGTGGTTGGGCAAGTTTTGAGGTGGATGATTTTTGGATTGAACATTAGTTAAGCCTGCACCCAATTGGCTGACATGTGTGTGCATTGGTCAGTTTGGGTTTGAGGTACTAGCTTTTGCTTTTAATCTGAGTGCAGGGCCTGTGGGAGTGGGGGCAGCTAAAATCCCCACTCAAACGCTGGTGGTGTGGCCTAATGGGTGGAGTTGGACGTGTTCACATGGTGTGTTTTATATTGAAATGCTTTTTTGGTGTGGTCCAATTCATAGAAGAGGGAGCAAATTGTGCGACCAATGTTGGTGCAGGCCCAAAAGAAATGGTCAGGTGCATATGGGACATAGGCATGCGATGGGATGTGCTGAGAAATGGTTGGCTGGAGAGGGGTAATGATAGCTATTGCCTGAGGTGCCGCAAGGCATTCAGCACCACTTGGGACAATGAATTGGGGGAGAGGGTTTTCACCATAAGTGGACAACCCCAACATCAACTCTTCATTAAGTGTTTGAGGGGGAAGGTGTGAGAAAAAGGTTCAAAAAGGTTACCACTAGTGTGGTATCATCTGGGAGGCGTGTTCAGGTAGTGGTAATGGGGGTATTTTTATAAATTAATGATGTAGCTGCTGAAGCGGCTGCATCCTCTTTGGTGGGGGAACCAATATTGAAATAGCCCTTGTAAGGGCAGCAGTCAATAAACCCTGCTGGTACAAAGGTGGTCGTTGCCAGCTCAAAAATTGCTTTGTCGGCATATGGGAAGAGATGTACATACTTAATGTGGAGGCAAAAGCGAATATTGGATCAGGGTAGGGCTAGGGGGTGGGCAGGTTGGGTGTGCTCATGTGAGGTGGAGTGCTAAGTCCCTTGGGGGACATAGCGGCCAGATGTATTTAGACGATTGGATAATCCAGTCCACATGCATTTGCCTGCTGGGCAGTAAACACTAGCCGGTGGAGCACCTGCTTCCCCATTCTGGGGAAAAAGGTGGTGATCTGAGGACATGAATTGGGAAATTGATGCAGTGAGGTAATGGTGGAAAATTAAATTGTTTTTCCAAAATTGTTTAAAATCAATGTTGAGAAAATAGAAAAAAGTTAATCATAACATCTCAGTCAAAAACCTATGCTGTAAACTTTTTATAAAATTTACATTTGGATCTTACTACAAAAATTTTGGGTTTTTCTTATGACTACAGAGAAACCAGTGTTTGGAATAACATGTCGCCCATCCAGAGCAAGATCCAGAAGCTATGATCAAGAGAACATAAATAAAGTACCCCAATATTGATAATACAGTCTAATCTGATAAAAATAGAATAGTGAGTTGTAAAGACAGAGGAAGAAGTTTCTCCTGTCTCTAAAGTCAGCAATGACCTATATTGGGGAAAAGTATTAGAATAGATAATATACACATAGTGTAATCAAGAACCTACTAATTATAAAAAGCCCTTTGAAGCCAAAGTTAAATGACATTACCTACTATGTAAAGAGCATTCTCAATAAATAAAAAAACTAAAAGAAGTTTAAAATCATAATGTACCTGCTCCCAATTGAAGAAATGTATGGGAAAGAATGGTTTGTATGTCTTAGAAGATGAGATTAATGTGGGAATCATGCAGCCCAAGAGATATGATAGGCACTTTTTTTGCCATCTGGTTATGAACCCTGTCAAAACTCTAACTACCTCAAGGGTTACTGGATGTGCTACTCATATAAAAATCATTCAGTAAACACTAAGTTTTCCTAAAATTTATAAAATTACTAATGTCTCACAAAAATTCCTCAGAATTTTTTATACTATTAGGAATGACCTTAATTGATACATTGATTGTCAGATAGTGGGTACTGTAATTGTTTGCCTAGAAAAGAATTGACATATTTTGCATCTCAATTACATGAGGACAATTAGTTATATATTAATGCAAAAAAATGTTATTATGAATGGATTAGGTAGGGTCAAGAAAAACGCTAGCCAAAAAGTTAATTTAATTCACTTAAAGAAAGACAAAATCCTGGAACATTTGAACTAAGTTTATCGGGAGGCTCAAAATTCTGGCAGGCGCAAAAACATTCTTCAATCCTTATGCTTAATTTTTTTCCCACAGCACTAGGACCTTAAAGGGATCGATAGTGAGCAATGGTTTTGGCGTTAGCTAACAACACCTCTACCTCCCAGATGGTAGAAAGCCTGAAAATTTTGGGCAAAACTTTTGATGCACTAAACTAATGCTTTAAGTCCTAACTAAGCTCTAATAAAAAAGTAAAGTTTACTGAAAAAAATATTACAGATTATGAACTGTTGAGAAAAACACTGAAGGACAAAGAGGGCATATTAGATCTCACTATATCTACAAGAAATGTGGAGCTACTAACCTCTGCATTTCTTAGTACTAAAGTAAAAAAAAAGATCAGAAGTAACTATACTTTTGAGACCACTAAAAAAGAATTAGTTAGTAAATGGTATATGCCCTATGCTCTAGATTAGGAAGAAGCTAGATCTGCAGGCTGACCAGTTCTACCAGAGAAACTAATTACAAATTATGCATATTAACTTTATTTGTAAATGAACCCATAACTAATCCACTTTATCAAGTTTAATGTTGATATGTTAATGCAATTACATTGAGATAAAATCTCAGTTGAAACAGGAGGTTTCATAATCTCATTCATAAATTGACAATTGGGGATATTCCTAAAGTATTTAATAAGTTTGTCAAACTTTAGGTGTGGCAAACAATTCAACAATAATCTAAGGATGAAATCAATAGACCATTCCACATCAAATTGGAAATTGGCAATAAAGTCGTCAGCTATGACACAAGAGGGTTTATTGTCACTCAAAGGATGAGAAACTTTATATAGGATAATTTTAGTATTTTCAAAATTGGTAATGGATGCCTATATGGTAAGATAAACATCTTATTTTCAACTATTAATGAAGTCCAAAGCAAATTTAAAAAAGCTTAAGTTAAAAGAGAAAGAATTTGTTACATATAAAAAATAGAAGACTCTATAACCCAAATGAAAAAGGAATTAGTACAAATATAACTATAAAAAACTATATTAATTTATTTAATTGTCTCCCATAATTCAAGCTGCTAATGACACCTTTTGGGAGTGGGATGAACGAAAATTGTAGACGATATAATTGATTTGAGCATGGAAAATTTTGAGGATATAACTAGTCAACACTGAATAACTATACAGGTGATGAGAGAAAGAAGACGTGATAATAATAAGTTAAGCAATATTTGTGGGATAAGACCTTAAAAGTTTGGACACACCTACATGGAAATTGTCGATTAATATAAGCTAGAATTCTAGATTATGAGTTGCTTTCTGATCAGCATAGATCACTTTTCCATTTTTGCTAGTGGGGGAGCTTTAAAGACCATACATCAGTTTATTAGAGTTGAGAAATTTATACATATGGTGCAGTTTTTTAAAATAGCGCTGAGTTTGTAAAGACAGCAGATGTTAGTCTTGCTTAGTCTCTTAGTCAATCTGGGGGACGTTTTGAAAATATCATAAATATCTTATCCAGATTTGACTAAAAATTGGAATTAGTTAATATATGTTTTACCACCAATTATTATTGTTGGCTATTGACTATCAACTAAAAGTAGGTTTCAATAATGAAATCTTATCCTAATGTTGATACCAAATGATGCTTGACTGGTAGTAATCACAGAACATGATGTAAATTTAGTTTAAATGAATAGACAATAACAATAAAGTAGCTCACTTTAGAGCAATTTATAAAAAATAAGAGTTTAATTTACAACCGCCATCTGCACATGTCCATTTTCCAGTTAATATCCTCAGATCCACCGCCTTCTGCTCCAGCGTGGGGAAGCGGTGCTCCACTCTTCCAGCATTCCGCCCTGTAGGAAAACAAATTCTGATGGGCTCAAACAGTCCGCCAAACTCTACTGGCCATTTTATCCCCCACGGGACTTAACGCTCCATCTGGCATGCATCCACCCCTCTCGCCCCCATCCTCTCACCCTACCCAGATCCAATATCTGATTTTGCCTCTATGTCAAATATGGGCGTTTATTCCCATATGATGACAAGGTTATAATTAAAGTGGCCACCACTGCATTTGCACCAGCTGGTTTCATCAATTTCTGCCCTTTTAAGGGCTATTTTTATATTGGTTTCCAAATGGAGGAGGATGCTGTAGCAGCAGCCACCACCCCCTAATATACAAAATACCCACATTCCTACCACCCAAACTCGCCTTCCAACAGACACCACAATGGTGGTGTCATTTGCGAATCTTCTTTTCCACCTCCCACCCCAAATTTTATATGAACACTTTGTGGCAGGGCTTATGGTTTATGGGACAAAACCCAACCTTGTCTTCGCTGTTCCTTCTGGTGCAGAGCGCCTTGCTGCACCTCGCGCCAATGCCAGCATAATCCCCCACCACCCTGCTATCGCCTAACAAATTCCCCCATGCTCATATTGCAGCAGCGCCTGAGCACTTTTTTTGGGCTCAGGTGGATAATGGTCGCCAAATTTGTCCCCTCTGTTTGGGACTCAACCATTCCAAAAATCCTGCCCCCAAGCCACTTCCTCTGATGTGGATCTGGAGCCACATTCAGTGGGTCCCAAATGGGGCGTTTTGCTGCCCCCTCCCACCCAAAGTTCTAATTTGATGGGCCAGAGTGAAAAATCAGCCCCCACCAAATCAACTACCCACATTCACCCACCCAAATCTGCCCCCGCCAATCAGAGTCAGGCTTGGACCACCATTTGCTCCCAAGCTGCCCAGTCAACTCTTACCCACCCCAATTCTTCATCCGCTATTCTTGTGAACCAAAATCCATGGGACCTACTAGCCAAAATTGACGAATCAGGTAAAGTTATCATGAGTGAGCAAACTGGTCAACCTCTTGGCCAGTTCAATTATGGTCAGGCCAAATTTTTCCTTCCTGATTTCAATGACAACCCACCCCCCAAACGTTTCGCTCTGCTACCCAATGCTGCCCCCTACCAAAGCGACCACCATCTCGCCTTAGCTGCAGTGGCCTCTCCCCATTGCCCAAACCTATGCAAAGCAGTGGCCAAATCAGTGGCTAAACTCCATGAAGGGCTGCCCACACTCTACTTCCCCCCAATTTCCCCAAATCTCCTTGCAGCGACATCTCAAAGTTATTTAATGATGCCAAAGCCGCTATCATGCATGTTGCCAAACTAGCAGAATTTAACCCATCTGCTAAGATCACCCGCCAGAGTATCTCCAATTTTTCCAAACTCCCCAAAACCCACATTTATCCTAAATTTCACATCGCGGAATTTGTTGAAGCAATATACCGCGCTCAGCTTGATGAAGAGGTTGAAAACTCATACTATAATGTCCTTCACACCCACTACATGGATGCCCCAACGCCCTAGCTCTCCGCTTGGGTCCGTTTTTTCAACCAAAACAACATAGCATGGCGGATTTGTCTGAGGACAAACCGCCTGACCCCCCTCTCACCCTCACCCATGGTGGATTATCAGTTTCCGCTACCCACCTGGTTTGCAGTATAATTTTATCTTTCCATTCATTTTTGATCAGGTTTATTTTTTTGTGATTTTGGTAATGTCCATCCCCTGGTCGGCATACCTTGAATAAATATAAATAGACAATAAACTATATTCCTTATTTTGGATTAAATAACTAAGTCGATGATTTAATTAAGGTGTTTTTTAATCTACCATAGCATTACTACGCTTTTCTTGATGTAAGGTATAGGTTTGACCTGGGCAGTGTGGCCTGCCATAAATTGGTAAATTGGTTTATTTTCTAAACATGGCCGCTAGCTTGTAAAGGTAATCTATTGGGGCTGCTAAAGGCGTTGGAGCATGCTATTCTGGAAGTTAACTCAGAAGGGTCATATCTAGTCATCAATAGATGCCAATTATGTGGTTGGATAACATAATAATTATTCTATTTAACTAAGGCAAGTTTACCAGGGGACAGATAATACCAAAACTGAAACTCCAAAATTAAACTGATTAAAAAATAAACATACTTGACTGCCCTTTTTGGGCACTGAGACACAAAAAGAAATGAGAATTTACCTACCAGGTGGCATAGCGGTGAGCTGCTTATCCCATCATGGCAGAGGGGAGGGGGGATCAGGTGAGTCATCATCAGGCTCAGCATTTTAGAGGCGGATCAATGCTGAGAGTAAGGAGGTTGGGGCATCCATGGGGGTGAGGGTCGAGGTGGAGTAGATAGTTGTTGAGATTGACTATTTAGGCTCAGATTAGCGCTTCTATGAGTTTAGCAATGTGGTGTTTGGCTGGATATGGGCATCAAAAAGTTGTTCTAGTTTTGCAGTTTTTGTTCTTGTGGTGCGTGTGGATGGGGAAAAATCTGCCAGTTCAGTGACATGCTTGATGGCGGTGGTGGAGTTTTTGTGGAGGCGTTGGATTTCCTCTTTTGCAGTAGGAGGAAAATTGGGGGGTAACAAGGGGGTGTGAAGCCCATTATTAAATTCCGCGACCAATTTTGCACACAGTATGCAAGTATGGGTATTATTTGGAATGGACACCGCATCCATGGCAAGCTGGTGGTCACTTTGGAAAAAGGCTTTGGGTTTGCGGACATATTGGTTGGTTGGGGCAGGGGTATCAAAGTATATATTCAGGTAAGGTGTTAAATCATTTGGATAGCTCAGTGGTGGGACAATACGCCCAATTTGGTTACTTCCTCCAATAATTTCCGGGGATTTTGATTGATTTGGGAAGATATGTGGATAGGTGATTTTCGTTTGGTAGGTTTTTGGGTGGGTGATTTTATGGTTTGGATAGTGGTCCAATCCTGCACCTGATTGGTTGGCATGGGTGTGCATTGGCCAACTTGGGTTTGAGGCTCTATATTTCGCTTCTGATTTGAGCGCACAACCTGGGGGGTGGGGCAGCCAAAATCCCTACTCAAACGCTGTTGGTGTGGCCTCATGGGTGGTGTTGTCCGTGTTTTCAGGGTGTGAATTATTTGACATGCCTTTTTAGTGTGGTCTAATTCAAGGCAGAGGGGCAAATTGTGCGACTGTTGTCATTGCAGGCCAAAAGAAATCGTTGGATGCAGGTGGGATATATGCATGCGGTGGGATGTGCTGGGCCATGTTCAGCTGGTGGAGGGTAATAGAGGCTTTTTTTGAGGTGTCGCGAGTCATTTAGCACCACTTGGGACAATGAATTGGAGGATGGGGTTTTTGCCATAAGTGGAAAGCCCAGACATCAACCTCTCATAAAGTGTTTGAGGGGGAAGGTGTGAGGGGAGGTTTGCAAAGGTTACCACAGGAGTGGTGTCATCCGGGTTGGCATGTTTGGGTGGCGTTAGTGGGGGTATTTTTATAAGTTAATTGTTATCTGCTGCAGCAGCTGCATCCTCTTCAGTGGGGAATCCAATATCAAAATTAGCCCTTGTATGGGCGGAAGTAGTAAACCCTGCTGGCGTGTAGTTAGCCATTACCAGCTCAATTATCACTTTGTCTTCGTAGGGGAAGAGATGTCTGTTAATCCGCGGTGTAAAGGTTTGATTCTGCTGAGTCAGTTTGCACAGGGTATTATCCACTAAGCAACCAAATTGGATGGTATGAAGATCGCCAACTTTAATAAAACTCAATAAACTATATATGGAGCAATTGCCATGAGTTGGATCATTCCATAAAAAACTGTAGCTACAATCTAAAACAAGCGGAATCCGCCAAGCCCACACATGAGACCACACAAACAGCGTTTGAGTGAGGATTTTGGCTGCCCCACCCTATCCAGATGAACGCTCAAAAATCAACAAAACCTTTGCAACCAAAGTCCAAGCTAGCTTAATTTCTCATAATATACCAATCAGGAGCAGGTTTGGACCCAAATTCAATCCAACCAATTTAACGCCCCAAAACTTACCCAACCAAAAACATGCCCCTCCAAAGCAATCATGCTCAACCAAAATCCCTGGGACTTACTGGATAAATTAACTGAATCTGGGGAAATTGTCCCACCTCCCAACTTTACAATTAATTTGGAACCATATCTACCTTTTGATTTCGATGCCCTATTCCCACCCAAGAAATATGTCCCCAAACTCATCGTTACCTCATTCTTGAGTGACCATCAACTTGCTGAGGCTGCCATGGCCTCTCCTGATATCCACCATCACTTCAAAGCTGTGGCACTATCTGTCACTGAATTTAATGAAGGGTTACATTTAATCTATTACCCCGCCAATCTCCCTGAGGTTGCAAAAGTGTAAATTGAACAATTAAGGGAAACTTCCACCTCTGCTATCAAGCAAGTGGTTTCACTGGCAGAATTTCAACCAACATGCGCATCACCAGAGCCAATATCACAAAATTCTCCCAGCTTCCTGATGCATGCATACAAGCCAAACACCATGTTGCCAAATTCCTGGAGGCTATGATCCAGGCCCAGATTGTTACCAAAGAAGTTAACAATTTTCTATTTTGCCTCAACCCACATCATGCGGATGCCCCAACCCCTTTGCTCTCAGCTTTAATCCGCCTCTTCATTTGTGAAGATGAAATCAATAATCTTCCTGATCCCCCTCCCCTCCCTCTCCACCATGGTGGGATAAGCGGTTCACAACTGCTACACCTGGTAGGTTAATTTCCTTTTTGTTTTGGTGTCTCACCATGCATTTAGGGCGTTTGGTTTGTGTTTTTAGTTGTTATTTTTTGTATCAGTAATGTCCATCCCCTGGTTGTCTTATCTCAAATACATTTTTAATTTTTATTTTTTTTTATTTTATATATATGGAGCAATTGCCCCTTATTGACATTTATTAATTTTTATACTAATCGCATACTTCCCTGCAACAACCTACTCATGGGTTAGACCTCCTATTCAATCCTACATATGATTCTTTATATCTCAGTTACCCAAGCCAGATGCATCCTCAACTTGGTAGTCTTCTATTCGTTTTCCATTTTCTAGAAGTTCTCATTTATATCAATATCTTGCCATAGATCCCTTGATTCGCCAAATGGTCAACATTTCAATCGATTATAATCATATACCTTTTCCATCAATCTCAAGACTCATCTTGATTCCCCCTCTGATCCACCAGTATGGGTAGCATATCATCCAGTCATATCTACTTCCCAACATTACCCCCTTCCTTTAACTGGATGATAGGCCTTAGTGTTTATATGCTTGAAGGAACTTCGCATGAATTCAGTTGATCTTCCCACCATCTGCAGGTTCCTTAATAGTGTAGACATCCATGCCAGTCTTCTTGATTATCTTAAATGGCCCAGCCCAGATGTTGGAGAGCTTGTTTTTCCCGCCTAAAAATGTGCTGGTCATGGATAAGACATGGTCTCCTACAGCGAACAGAGGAAGTCTGCTCCATCTCTTCTGATCAGCTGCCTGATATCAAGTCTTCTTGTCCAAACTGGTATAGTAGGCTTCCATTTCCAGCTTGATCAATATATCCATAAGAGTCTTAAAATATTGCTGAGGTTCCACAACACCAGTGTCCTCTACACACGAGTCAAGCAAGGAAAGCAGAGCCGGATGTTGACCATACAGCAGTTGGAAAGGGCTCTTACCAGTGGATGAATATTAGTTGATATTATATGTGAACACAGCTGTAGGTAGAAGGGCACTCCATTCCAAGGGTCAATCCTTTACCAATTTATGGAGTATGTTTACTAGGGTTCCGTTGACCTGCTCCAACATTCCATTTGATTCTGGATGATAGGGGTGATCAAAACCCTGCAGATCGCCATCAAATCGTTCAACTTCATCAGGATGTGCGAAGTGAAATTGGTTCCATAGTCCGTTAGAATGAACTGCAGGCAGCCAGGTTGCTGTATGACACACTTTATAATAAACTTGGCAGTGGTGACTGCGCCCAAGTCATTAATGGCCCTGGCCTCCACCCTTCAAGTCAAATGATCAATAATGATGATTATATACTTGGAATGATTGGCACTAGTTGGCAGAGGTCCCACTACATCAATGGAAATGGTATGCCAGGAAAAATGGGTTTAACCAGCTGGTATGTGGTCTTCTTGTGAGATGGTTTCTGCTTGAAACTGATGGCAACAACTAACTGTTTCCAATATATCGTAATGCATGCTCTACCTTTATTAATGGGGTCACAAAAAACTGCAACGTTTTCCAAAATCCTCAATGTCCTACAGCCCAATGAGCATCCAAAATAATCGCAGTCTAGCTGAAGGTTTAGGGAAACTCAGCGTCAAGTCTCCAATCCACTTATATAGTTCCCAATCACATAGAAAAGTACCCTCCCTGAGCCCATCTAATACCTTGATCATCAGCGGCAGCTCATCCTGGTACCTGTTTGCCACCATCTTATCATACATTATGTCAGCTAAATCTGCCATAATAGCAACTGTTGGCAGCTGGGAAAGACAATCCACATTTTGATGTTTTGCTCCAGGACAGTATAAAATCTCGAAATCATATGCCTGGAGCTTTAGTGCCCAACATGCGAGCTGTCCTTCCAGTTCATGTAGATTCTGCAGCCAGCGCAAGGAAGCGTGACCCTTCACTATCTGAGTTTTTGTGTGCCCTTTAGGGCACCCAATGCGGCAGCTTTTCAGGATGAAACCTGGGGTACTGCCCCTACTGCACTGGGACTGCACAAACCTAAGCACCACCAAAGTGGGCCCGTCCACGGATGTGGTGGCTCACACCACCCCTAAACTGACATATTGTTCACTGTTTGGTATACCAGGTAGCAAAGGCTACCCATCCAGTTCAGAGATACGCCTCCCATCCCTTACTGCGAGGAATGTGACCAGGCTGACCCCCAAGTTGAACTTACTTGAGAAAGAGAAAAGGCTATAGCTTTCTACAGCTATTTCTAGCTGTCGCTTGACTATGGCCAGGGAGCTTGTTGCCTAGATTCCTTCTAAAGGGAAGTAACGCTGGTTTCTGGCAAGCCATATACCATACATCACCTTTCCACATATCGTGCACCATATTCTAAACCCCTCCTTGTCTTCAAGCAGACATGGTGGGGCATACACAGTCAGGATCTCTGGCCATGAAAGATGACAAGAGGATAACTTACACCCTCGTTGGTATACTTCATACCAAAGGAGAACACTACTCCACACAGCATCTGTTGTTGAACACTCCATGAAGATGTGCTTTGCCATCTCCACCCCTCCGCACACCTTACAGGCATACAGAAAGACATCCTCCTTATGCTTACTCCAATTACGCAGAGTCGCCCCAGTGACCCAGATGTTACTGCGGAAATGAAGAGAAAGTTCTGAACTGGTATAGACCAGCATCCCTTAACCCTCCTCCCTCACAGGTCCATAAGGCCAAGTCGAATTTTACAAGTGATCTGGGGCAAGTACATCAACAAAAGTTCTCTGTCTTGTAGCTTCCAAAACCTGGTGGTTGTGAAATCTGAGAGGCAGACACCACTACCTCCACCACCTTAATCCAGTCCCGAAGAACAAAGAGGCTTTCCCATCTGGGGTATCCCCAGCCCTCTCTTTCTTGCGGAAACACCCACCAATCCAGCCCTCCACGACCTTCTGAACGGGCTTCCCCAGCCTCTAATGCAGCCAGAGAAGGAATTACTTCCCTCTCCAAGAAGGCAGTTCAGTTGCTTTCACAACATCCCATGTCTTCCTTACCGGTGCCTTGGAGGTAATGGCAACATTATTAGCTGCTTCAACCCTAAGCACCCTCCGGCCATCGCCATCAAAGAGGTCCCCCAGTGGACTGCCCAAATAAAGTGCTTGAAGGCCTTGCGCAGATGAGGTTCCATGTCCAGTCTCCAAGATCCTCCCCAAAGAGGAATCACTTGGATTCTTTTGAAGGTCCACTCTCCACCTCCAATCTATCCTTGCTGCCCGCCCAAGATCTAAAGTAATTCTTCCAGTAGCCTGGTAGGTTCTCCGCTTGGAATGGCCCCTTGATTGATGCCCCAGCTGACACCAAGATCCTTGTTCGAATTGTCCTTGTAAGCCTTATTGAGGTAGTACTCATGTATTGGAGACCAACAGATGGATTTTCCCTCTAAGCGACCCATGCGATCCATTTTAGCTGCAGTGCTTTGATCATACTCCCAAAGTTAATCAGACCGATGCCCCTCTTTCACCTCCTGAAACAAGTTAGAGAAACTGGTTTTTGACGTTCGCCCTCGCCAAATGAACTAGATGATTAGACTCCCTATTATACTGATGGAAGATGCCAGCTGTGGAACAAATCCAGCAATGTACCATAGTCTGGAAAGAATGAAAGTGTTCATGACAATGGCCCTGCCCCAATAAGATAAGTTGAGCCATTGCCACTTCCAAGCCACTTTTTAAGGTCTGCTTCAAGTTTGAGCCAGATTTCGTACAGCGACGCCCACCCAAGGATGGGACACCTGAGGTACAGAAACTCCTCCCCTGTTGCCATCCAGAGGATTAAGCTCTTTGGTGCCACACCCAACGTCGCCATTCTGCTGATGGGCCAAGCCCTGGATTTCGATAAATTGACCTTAGCGTTGCAAGCGTTCTGGTACAACTTCAGATTGCTTATCACCACCTTCTCCTCCTCCAACAAAACATAAATCCACATACTATCTGCAAACACTGAATGAGAGCACTCCTCGCCGTTGATGGTAAGTTTCCTCCAGTCTGACTTTCTGAGAGCCACTGAAAGGGTCTCTATTGAAAGAACAAACAACAAGGGAGATAGAGGGTCTCCCTGACGCACGCCCCTACACACCTTAAAGGGGTAGGATAGGACCCCATTGAACTTTTACAACTGATGAGGCCTCCTCATATATCGCTTTAAGCAGTGTCAACAAATGCCCCTTGATTCTAACCCTACTTAACACTTCCCAAAGAGATTCATGATTCACCAGATCATATGCCTTCTCTTGATCAAGAAACAGTAGCCACCCCCTCTGGTCATAATGTTTACTTGCCCACTCTTCTATCAGGTGAAGCATCATCAAAATTTTCAGTAATTGAGCGTCCTGGGTTATATTCATTCTGCTCATTCCCAACAACATCCGCCACAACCCCCTTTAGTCGATTGGTTAGAACCTTATTAAGATCTTATAATCAACGTTGAGCAGAGTCAAAGGCTGACAGTTACCCATGAGGGAGAGATCGCACTTCTTATAAAACACCACCACCACACCCTTTGGAAACTACAGCTCTTTATACCATAGTCTAGGAGTCAATTGTAAAGCTCAGCAAGCATCTCAGACAATTCTGCCCAAAATAACTTGAAGAGCTCCAAGATCAACCCATCCTCCCTGGGAGCCTTGCCATTCTTGCCTTTGTGGATGTCATTTGACACCTCTGATTTGCGGATCTTGCTACATAGGTGCAGCTGAGTCTCCTTTGGCAGTACCCCAGTCCTCTTGAGAGTACTTTGGATGCCTCTGGGTCATTCTCAGAGGAACCATAAAGGTCCTCATAGTAGGGTTTGGCCACCTCAGCCATGCGAGCTGCATCCTTTACCTCAACTCCCCCATCACAAAGCGACAAAATCCTCGCTGAAGGTCTGAATGCCCCTACTGCCTTGCGGAGTAGGGCCACATTGCTGTTAGAATCCTCATCCCATCTAGACAGCCTTTGTTTGAGGAGATTCACCATGAAGGCTCCCATCGTTTTCACGTACATCTCACCCTTGGCCATGTAGGCAGATGCCCCCACGACCATGGCCTACTTGCAGGTACTCTTGGAGCTCCTCTTCAAGGTTTTATACCTTGAACGCATGGCCCCCTAGCTGCCTCCCAAAGATTTCACAAGCCATCTTGAGATCACCCTTTATCTGCAACCATTTTAATGGTGCATCTGGCTTCCCCACAATCTATAAATCTCCACCACCTCACTTTCCTCCTCATAATATCCTGAAGTGGAATCCACTTCAGGAGTTCAGGTTCAGTCTCCAGATCCCTTTTTAGAAGAGAAAACCTAAGGGTCACTGATCTGAAGTTCCAGGGGCCTGTGGTCTGAAGCACCTTGATCATGATTTCAAAGGATCAACTTGCAGCGACTCAGGATAGGCTGGGGCACTGACACAAGGTCGAAGTGGGATAAATGATTCCCCTGGATGTAAGTCCACCCAGTCTCCCCTTCCTCACCACGGCCAGTTCTCCACACATCCAGTAGGCTGAGGTCGATCATTAAACTGGCCAACTTGGGGCTTCAGGATCAGAACTCCAGTTGCCTGAAGCTCCAACCTGTCATCCCCTAAAGAAAACACAGTTCATGTCTCCCCAGCGCTATTGACCCCCTGATGCCTTCCTCCTGGATCCTCAGGCTGACCTTCTGGAAGAAGGCCTTCCATTCAGATCCAGAATTTGGCTTGTAAATGCCAATAAACCAAATCAATTTCTCTCCAAACAGTGACATCACTGCCATTGCTCTTCCAGGAACCAATACCCTTTTATCAAACACCTTAACCTTGTCCGCCCACCAGACCAAGATACCCCCCTTGGCTCCTCTCCCTCTTTCCCTCCCCTAAGGGCGAGTCTTAGTTTGGTTGATCCACCAAGTGATAGTAAAATGATGTTTCAGATGAAACTGGAAAGCTCAGTCCTCTTCCACCCTAGGTTTGGACTTAGTCTCAGAGATGAAGCCAATATCTATTCATTGTTGTTGCAATCAGATTTTCACCCTTTGCCGCTGCTTGAGTCCATTCAGACCTCGCGCGTTAGCAAATTCAACCCTGATCGCCATAGGTTTGAAACCAATGAGGCCTTGGTGTTAAGATCCGGGGGGTCCCCATCCTCTTCCACCTCAGCTGGTTTAGTGGGACCACGTTTCTTTCTCCCCTTTCTAGTACTAGACTGGGCTGGGAGTGAGGCTGTTTGGTCACAACAGCCTCTGGAATCTTAACACTACCAGGGTTCTTGACAGTTCCTCCAATTTTTGTATGCATTGGTTAGAAGGCGCTGGCCCACTATTGCTAGCAGGCAACACCTCCCTCACCTCCGCCTCTTCCCTTATGGGCCTTACGCGCTCAATCCCACCTATAATTCTAATGGTTTCCGACCTCTTACATGATCAGGTGATGGGGAAAACCCCATCCCTTTGTGAAGAATCCGTTTCCAAAATGTCCTTTGCAGATAGGGACAAAGCCCCAATTAGATCAATTTGGTGTCTAACAGCTTTCTGAGCCTTCTGGGTCCACTTTGACTACTTCTTGACCTTCCTCACGCTTTTCAGCACTCCAGTCACCACCTCCAAAGTGATGCCAGCCGCAGCCTCCTCCCTTGCTTTGGCCAACATCTCAGTTATCTTCTCCAACGCTTTCTGGAGAGACAACTTTTCTTTCTCAGAGGGCGCCATTACTGGCACCCCCACTATAGGCCTACTAGGCTTGGCCACTGCCGCAGGAGGTTGAACCTGAGGACATTTGGCTCTGACATGCCCCTTCGCTCCACACAAGAAGCACCTGTCCAGAGGTACCACAGGGACACTCCAGGCCCCCACAGTGACTGAACGAGGCAACTCCCCATATGATTTCGAAAGTTCAACCTTCAAAACCCAGTCACTAGATCCTAAGGTAAACTTTTTCAAGCTACCGTCCTTCTGTTTAAGTTCTTTACCAGCTTGTTCTCATTAAAGGAGATCACTCTGGCAAAACCCTTTCAGCTGAGATATCATGGTCCCTCTAGTGATCACAGGTGGTATGTCCCTCAGAATGAACCTTCCAATCTTGGTGCCGATGTCAATAAATACAGCCTCCTCATTATTTGTGCTCAAACTGGCAGAAAACTTGCTCCTTTTGAAGTTAGCCTGGAAGGTCATAAGTTTCAACCCAGGAGCCAAACGCAAAATATGGAGCGGGGCAAACCCACACCTCAATCACCCTGACCATGAGCATCTCCTTAGACCACACAATCTTCACTTCCACAAAGTGAACTCTCTTGAGGCTCTCCACCATGCTCGCTGTCAGATCCTTGGAGTGGCCTGAGTTCCCCTTTTCGAAAAGCTTGGTTTGACTGTAAATCCATTAGCAGCCGCCACTGCAAAAAGAATTGAAGCCCCCTGTGCAGCAGAGGCCACCCCTGCTGTTGATTTGTTGATGGAGTTGGTCTCTCCAGTTTGTTTTTGTGATGAAGTTTTCTCAAGGCCCTTTTTGTGCGGGAACCATTGCAGTCCTTTTGGGTCAGTCCATCATTTTGGTACGTGGTTGCTCTCACCTTTTGCTGCAACAGTGTAAGCCCACGTAAGCTACTGGCTGGTATACAGGTTTCAGGCCAACCTAGAAAACTGCGGTGATTATTGTAAACAGGTGTGCTAGAGACCAGTCAATCAAGATTGCCCCACCCTTGTTGCTGAGACCTGCTTTTGCAGCGCCCCGCCTCATAGGGAAGTAGTATGACAGAACATACGCCTGACTCTTGCCTCCCCCTTCCTGCACATATTCCCCCCTGAAGGAGAGTGGAAGCACCCTCAAGAACTGGTTGAGTTACAGTCATTATCTTTAACCCACTACCCATCCAGGCCACTACAAAACCCTTCTAGGGCGCCTCTCTGGGTTCTGGTGTTGGCTACTCAACCTTGTTTCCACGATCTTTCCATGGTCACGCCACACAAAGGCCCCAGCTTACCCTACCTAGCTCCCAAAGATGACGATCTTCATAGCATCAGTCCTATTGCTCAGTGGGCTTAACCCTGAGAAAAACCCTCAGCGTATCCTTACTATACCGCCATTTTTATAACAAAGATATCAACAAAAATAAAATTTTAGTCAAAATTGTAAAGTTGGTTATGGAAAAGCCATTACCTTGGTAGAGTATTTATTGTGCACTCTCTTATCAATGATCAACGTTAAGAGGTGTAAGCCCATTAATTATGTTTGATGAGATTTTTAAAACCCTGGAGAATACTAGGAAATTACTGGGTAGTTCTTCACTTTAAAACTTAAAGCCACCCTCCTAAAATGCAAAAGCCTACCAATATAAATAGTCAAAGAAGCAGAGGTGGCTCTTAAGATAAAGAAGTCATTAGTAGTTGGTTGTCAGCAATATGGCTAATAAAAAAAGTACCAAGCTGCAAAATTGATTTCATATAAACCACAAGACCACCCAGAAACCAAAAGCAACAATTCAAATGACTTAATAAAGTGAGGATCTAGAGGAAAGGTGAATGAAAAGAATGTTGAAACATATCAACGGCCACCACAATCATACCAAAAGTAGTTGTGAGGGCATCTAAAGGTCTAGCTTGGCAGCCCCAGATGAAAGGAGGGGCTGTGAGGTCAACAATGACTCAGATATCAGTGCTTGCATGTTTTCAATAGTGTTTAAATAGGGGTAGATCCTTTAGGCAGGAGGGTGGTCTGCATTGCACAGAAAGCCTAGTATCCCCAAGTAGTGGTTGCTATCAAGGCTGCAGTTAAATGGAGTGCTTGTGTCCAGGAGGAAAAATGCAGGCCGGCAAGAGAAGAGGAAAATTCAGAGGAGCCAAAAATAGGAAAGTTTATTGGAATAAGTACTCACCTCAGGTAGCTCAAAGCCCGTTATATATTGAGCAGCGACATAAAATTGAATTTTTGGGTAGAGGGGAGTCTTATCTACTTTCAGAAAAGTTAGAAAACCAACCATTACTAGATCAACAGTAGTCAAGCCCTATGTACTTTGAGAGGTGAAATATGATAACCCACTCTAGATTTTAGGGTAAAATGACTTCTGCTAACTGCAAAATAGTTATTTCAACTTAAATTAGAAAAATTTAAAATTTAATTACTTTTAAAAAAGGGCGAATTACTTAAAATCTTTTTTAAGTTGAATGGCCCAGAAAATGAAAAATGAGTTGAGATAGAGAACATGATTTAGGAAGATAATGGAATATGACAGAGGATGGGATCAAGGCTGATAAAGGGAGTAAGCTGAGAACAGATTTGAGCTGGACCTCAAAATACATATAACAAACTAGGTACTACAGATCGGGGTTGAGGAATAGTTGTGAGTGAAAATGTTTTTGGTGTTGGCTGTTAAAGAAAGATAATCTCTTTCTCCTCATTTTAACAGCTAATCTAGTACTAGAACTGCTTCAGGGATGTGAGCGCTCTTAAAAGGTAAAATTAGATATAGTAGTGGGGTATTCCTCAACTGATGTGTCTTGGGAATTGGTGGGCTTGAAGTTTGATGGCCTGGGACCTGTTGCCCTGCTACCAAATTAGAGGTCTCTCAGCACATGATAGATTAATTCTCTTAGTGTATGTTACTCAAGATAAGAGTTGACGCAGATGATGGCAATTTTGGCCTCTTCGCTGGGAGAGCTCAGACCCTGAGTTTGTCCACTAAATGGGCGAGATCCCTCTTAGTGTGATGCAGGAGAGCTGGGATTTCCAAGTCTCTTTTTTGCAAAAAGTGGAAACCCTCCTAAAACAACTGTAGGGGCGCTTACTCAAGACTTACATTACTCTTTCTTATTGATATCGGGTTTTTTCCTTGAGGGTGAAAGACAAAGGCGTAGATCCTGGGAGGGGGAAGCTAAGTTGCAAGTATGGCCTGGGTTTTCTGAGGCAGAAGGGGCCCTATTGGGTGTGTGAAGTGGAACTCTTCCAAGGGTCCTTGCAGTTGGCGCAGTCAAGGAACTATCCTAAAAATTGTATTTTATTTAACAGAGGTATGCTAACCAGGGGATGGACATTACTGAACTAAAGCTAAAAATCATAAAAAATAACGGTTCAAACAAAACGCCCAAAATGGATGGATTGATTGAATCGTACCTAACAAAATATCCAACCAGGTGGGCAGCGAATAATGCTATCCCTCCATGGTGGATGGGGAGGGGGATCAGGGGGCTTGTCTTTGGCCGCATCCATCTCATTCCAGAGTAGGGTGCGTGTTAAGGCAGATAGTAAGGGTGTGGGGGCATTGGCGGCATGGGGTTCAATATCCTTGATGACTGGAACTTCCAAATAGTTGCCAGCCATCATTATACCAACGATGTATTTTCCCAAAGCATCTTCAGCCTTGAGGTGGGCATCTGGGAATTTAATGAATGTGGCAATGTTGGTTCAGGTTATTTTTGCTTTTAGATTCCGTGCTACTGTTACCACGTTCTGGATGGCTTCAGTGACGTTTTTGTGTAAAGTTTTCATGTTGATCTTACTTTGTGTAGTAAGACTTATGGGGATGACGGGAGGTGGAATTCTTCCTGCAAGCGCAGCCACAGATCTAGTGGCAGCTTTGTGAAGTGGACGGCAATCTGGTGTGGTAACTGCATCTACTGCAAGATGGTGGTCGCTGTAGAACGGTTTGGCGTTAGGTTGTGGGACATATTTCTGAGGTGGGTATTTTGCATCCCATTCTGCATTACAGAGCCACTCAAGTTGCAGCGTCGGTTCTTCAATGGCGTTACCTGATTCATTGATTTCATCCAATAATCCCCAGGGCTTTTGGTTGAGTTGGATTGGGGAATCAGCGTACAGTTGAGGTTTATTCAATTTGTTTGTGGATGCATGGGATCAAACTGGAATCCAATTTGATGCTTGGTTGGATGTATTATTTGTGGCATTGGGGAAAGGTGGGAGCTGATTGGTGCTGTAGGTGCAGCTGCAGCACAGGCATTGGAGGAAGAGAAGGTAGGATCGTACCCCATGTCAGAGTTGGCGTGGGGTGGGCGGCAGATAGGTGAGCTCTAAGCAAACTTTTGGCATCGGCAGAAGTTTCCAAGTATGGGCATTTACATTTTGAGTGGTCTAACTTAAAACAGGATGGACAAATTATCCATCCGCCCTCAACGCGGGCCCATAATGGATGGTTGGGGGCAGATGGGATGGTAGCATGAGGGGTGATTGCCAAAGAAATTTTCATAAATTCAGGGCTGATTGTGGCATATGCCCAAGGCTCAGTAAGGCATGTGGCCACATTTTAGACCACAGATTGTAAGATGGGGTTGGCGCCGTAGGCTGCCAAACCTTCCATCAGCTCATGGTGGAGCACTTCAGGGGGGAGGTGGGTGGGAAAACCAGCAAACTGGACCACCAAGCTGGTGTCCTTTGGGAGCTGGGTCCAAGTTGTTGGGAGGGGAATATTGTTAAAAATTAATGGCACCATTGCCGCAGTGGCTGCATCAGCTTCACAGGGGAAGCCAAGATCAAAGTACCCCTTAAAGGGGTAGAAGTCAATAAAACAGGCTGGTGTCATCACCGCCTGAGCCATTTTGATAATGGCTTGGTCATAATAGGGGAAGAATTTCCCATATTTGACCCTAAGGCCGAAATGCATGTTGCTCTGGAGGAGCACCAGGGGGCAGCGGGGCACCACTTGGGTTCAGGCGATATGGGCATCAAGATCCTTGGGAGGGACAAATTTTCCCAAGGGTTTGGAATGACTGGGCGAGCAAGTCTGAGCGCGTTTTCTGTCAGACGGAAAATGGAGGGGAGATTTCGCCGCTGCCCCACGCTGGGACAGTTGGCGGGGGATCTGATGACATTGGAGCAAGACTTTGGTGTACAATTAAGTGTTTGCTTTTAATTTACCAAAATAACATACTCAGAAAGATACACCAAGCAGAGAGAGACCTAAAATTATATTAATTTGGGTATCCCTTCCAGGAGAGGAGATACTAAAATCTTCTCCAGGTCTTCCTGAATGGCATAATATCTTCCAACTCTGCTTCTATATCATTTACTTAATTGACTCAGGGGTGGGTGGCATAGGGCCTTTAAGGAGGATAAGAGGGTGAAGTGGTAGACCGCATAGAACTTCAAGTGCTCTGGCAGTTGGAGGCGGCAGGAACCTACTGGCAGTACCTCCTGGACTGAAAAGAGGCTTACACAATTACATGCTAATTTTCTTGAGGGTACTTTTAAACGTAAGTATTGTCCATCCAGCATTACTGGGGAGCCAACTAAGATATATGTGTCAGGCGATGCTTTTTATTGTTACTATCCAACTTAGGCCAATTGTTCCATATACATTTTTATAATGGATTTATCTTTTGCTTTAATTCTAAGTATGCCGACCAGGGGATTGACATTACCAAATTAACATACCAAAACAAACTAAACCCAAACAACCTGAAGCAACCGCCCAAAATGAGCAGCGAGACCCACAAAATTAGAACAAAATCAACCAGGTGGGACAGTGGCGGGCCACTTATCCCACCATGGAGGAAGGGGAAGGGGGGTCAGGGGTCTCATCCATGGGTTCCTCATTATTCAAAGCATGGGCCAAGGCAGAGACAAGGGCGTGGGGTTATCAGCGATATGCGGGAGGAGATTGCAGAGGATTAATTGGCCATAGAAATTATTTTCATTGTAAATCGCGCCAATGTAATTGAACAAGCATTTTTACGCTTAATGTGGATGGCAGAAAGTTGGGAAATTAAAGCGACATAAGCACGAGCAACTTTTGTTTTGGGTTGCAAAGTGGCAATCACTTTCTGAATGCATCTGCAGCGTGTTTATGCAACGCGAGAATGGTTTTTTTACTCTGCAGGGGGAAGGTTGCGGCAAGAATGGGAGAGGGGAGACCTTCAGCTAGAATCTGCGCTGTGCGGGAAACAGCAATGGCGGAGTAAAAATGGTTTGGGTTGGGCAGCAATTGACATAGCAAAAGATGTTGGGTGCATAACACATCATTATGCACGCGTAAAGCATAAAGCGCTGAGGGATCTCAATGGGGTTTGTGTAAGGATGAATGCTCTCATGTTGCCTTCAGAGTCTTCAATCACATTACCTGATTCATCAGTTTTATCAAATGAGGAAGATGAAATCATGTCATATAAGTCTACATTTACTTAAATGGGGATGGCTGAGGCTGGCGATTGGGTTAGAGCTCAGGCTCAGACTGTTGACAAAACTGCTTCCTGATTGGTGGGAGCATTGATGGCATCTGACTTAGGATGAGCATGATTGGCTGCTGCAGATGCAGCAGCAGCAGTTTTGGGAAGAGGGGGTATGATGGCACCCCATTCCCATCCGGTTGTAGTATGGCTGGCGGACGGGAAGCTAGCAGCCAAGCCTGTAGAGGTGGCAGAAGTGGCGAAGTAGGGGCAACTACGCTTTAAGTAATCCAATTGAAGCATGTTGGATATATGGTTCTCCCGCCCTCCACTCGATCTCAGAATGGGTGGTCAGGTGCAGAGGCAACAAAGGAGTGGGGGAATCTGATCAGCAATGTTATAAAATTTAAGGCTGATTGTGGTGAATGCCCAAGGCCCAGAGAGGCGAGTGGCTCCATTAGGGGCCACAAATTAAAGGATGTGATCATTGCCATATACTGCCAAATCTTCCATAAGCTCCTGATGGAGCACCGCAGGTGGAAGGTGAGTGGGCAAAACAGCAAACTGAACCACCAACATGGAGTCAGCGGGGATCCAGGTGCACGTGGTGGGAATTGGGGTGTCCTCAAAAAGAAGGGGCACAGTTTTTGAAGTGGCAGCATTTGCTTCATAAGTGAAACCTATAGCAAAGTCCCCCTATAGGTGCAGAAATTGATAGACCCCAAAAGTCACATCACCGCCTTGGCTATCCAATTATGGCTTTGCCCACATATGGGAACAATTTTCCATATTTGACCTGAAGGACAAACTGCATGTTGGAGCGGGGAAGTATTAGAGGGCATCAGAGTACTGCCTGGGAGCATATGAGTTGGATTTCAAGATCCATTGGGTGGAACGAACCAACCCAAGAATTTAGTGGGACTGGATGAACCAGTCCAAGTGCATTTTCCAAAAGGACAGAAAACACTGTATGGGGTTTTGCCGCTGCCCCACATGGGAGCAGCAGGCGTTGGGTCCATGGACATAAGTGGGTCAGTGTTGCATCTAATTAGATAGCTTATTAGTTTAGTAAATTTAAATTCTCTCAAAAGTGAGATTGAGCAAAAGAGAGTTAATTATAATTAAATTATCTTTATACACTTACCTTTCGTAGCCTGGCATATCTCCCTTTTTTTATTGTGCAGTGCCAATATTCTTAGTTCTACATCAGTGACTTTATTTAGATCTATTTTAGATCTTAATAGCACAGATAATTTTTTGCGGACTCTTTGGCTTGTTTCCCACTTTATGTTCAGTGCTGAAAACCAACGCTTAGTATAAAAACATCTATAAATTCATGAGAACCCCATCTAAAAATTCTATGTCAGATTTTGGTTCACCTCATGTGATTGTATCTTACTTTGTAAGAGCATTGCAGTCCTAACGTTGAGGATTTTTGCCTTATTACCTATACCAAAATCCTATTAGTTTGGATTGTCATGATGGACGACCTTCCGCCGTGTTTGGATGATGTTGTGGATAGTTGTTGCTACATTATTTTATAGTCTAAAATGTTTTTACACCCCACCAAGTACCAATGACCCAAATCCGTCACCCTATAAGATATCTGCCGCTTCCCACCTCGCATCCTGCCCACTTTTAGGCTGCACACAACTATAATCGCAACCCATTCAGTCCCATGCAGCATGTGCCTTCAGGATGTGCTTCCCATACCATCCGTCAGGACAAAGCATGCAAAGCCAGTTACATGTGCCCTTACAAAGGATGCCGCATTTAGTTCCTAGGCCTGTCTCAAGGCTGTAGTGGTTCCAAATGCCTTTCCACAGTGCTTGCCGCTCCACTCTTCCCTTGTCTCTGTCTTTACCACCAATTCCTCCATCTTACAAGCTGGAGATGTCATGATCTGATTTAAACAAGCATGGTATCTGCATTATTTGAAATGATATTCACTATAACACTTACCTTTCAGAGCCTGGCATAATTCTCCCTGCAATTGTGCAGCGCTGGAGCACTCAGCTGCACATTGATGAGCTTACCAAGATTTGGACTTTAGATCTTAATAGCTCAGTCAGAGTTTCATTGACTCTTTGTTACATTTCCTGTTTCTGCATTGTGCTATTAATAACAATGTTTGGTATAAAAGCAAGGATAAAATATAAGAGACCCCAATCTTGTTAATCTATTTCATTTTAGGATTACCTCATTAAAAGATCTTCTTACTTTAATAAATGAATTGCGGTGGTGTACGTTGCACCACAAGCCATGTCGCGCGGTTGGCTGGACCTAGGTTTTGAAAGCAAAATAGCAGCAGACGAGGCTGCAGCGGTGCGCATAGTGGTTGACCTCCCCAAAGGGTAATGGGTAATCGAAACTAAACGCATCAGATGAACAAAATCAAACCAAATTTTCCTCACGTTTGACTTTTTGCCTACTATGGTAAAACGTGGCATTTTGGAGCAACACCTGAAAGATGGTCTCGCCATATAGGCGAAATACAATCTTTCGAAATGCAACGTTTCACTCTGATGCCACACCTGTGCACCAGCAAAGCCATCGCAGTTCTGACCCCAACTGAGGAGATCGCGAAGGACCTAACCCAGATCCCGCACTCCACCTTTATTGACATCGCAGGGCACACCACCCACCCATTCTGGGTAACCGTGGACAGTGCGCCCCCCATTTGCACCCACTGTGAAGCGTTCAGCCATAAGGCGCACATATGCCCCATCAAAGAGGGCGTCACATTCCAAGAGCACCCCTCGGCGGCCATGGCCAGCGGAGAGGCACACTACGAACCAACCGCAAGCACCAAGGAGGCTTTCCCGTGGGGAGCACAAGGCTGCTACCTATTGGTAAAGCCCATCTCCCCGCAGGAGCGGAAGAAGGCCAAGCAGGCCCATAGGACCACAGCTAAGGAAGCGGCCAAGGCCACCACCACCATCCCACAATCACAACGTTAGGAGGACATGGAGACCTTCGCGGTGGAAGCAACTTGGGAATCCATCACCCAATCAGATTGGGAGGCCCATGCTGAACGGGCCACTCAATTCGAGGATCCAATGGGAGATTTGATCTCACCCAATTGCTGCACCCAAGCCCCAGTCAAAACCGACTTGGGACCTATCCCAACCAAAAGAAATTTTTTTTGCCCCACTCGATGGTGCACCAAACTTATCCGTACTGCAAAAAATTCGTCCAACGTCGGGAAAACAAAAAGCAAAGGCCAAAGCCAACGCGACTCTTTCCGCAAAAATTAATACAACCCCAATAGCGTTGCTGCTAATACCCGCGCTGCTGTGAAAGCCTGTGGGGACCTGGAAGAGGCTGGTGGGCCAGGCGCCCACCCCCTCGCACCTAAGGTGGGATGGGGGAAACCTTCACTCTAGAGATGCTGAATATCGCCAGACTCAAGGCCTCCCCATCCTGGGCTAGGAAACTGAGTTTTTTACAAAACAATTTACCCGTGGATATCCTGGCCATCCAGGAGTCCCACTGTCCACGAGGTTCTGAGAAGGCTTGGAAAACAATGCTCCTACCATCCCTATCCTTCTGGTCAAAGCACTGTGGGGTGCTAATTCAGAAAAACAATTTTTTCAAATTTACATCTTCAGAAACATTCCTAAATGGCCGAGTGCTCGTTGTCACCTTCTCATGGGCCAATGTTGCACACACAATCATCAACATATATGCCCCAAACGGAGCACAAGAGCGTCGGGAATTTTTCTCATCCGTCAAATCCCTCCCGCTACCCCCCAATTCTTTCCTAATTGGCAACATGAACTGTTGGCTAACCTCACCAACGGACTGGTGGCCGCCCTCACCCCACGCCCCACAGGGTCATGTAGGACTACGCATTCTAAAAGCCACCCTTGGGTTAATGGATGCGCTGCCATGACATGCCCCACTGCTCAAAAACATGATGCATCCCCACGTCCACAACGGCCAATTAAGGTCCATGACCTGCATCAACCTTGTTCTAGCGCCGGCGAAATTCCAACCCCATATCTCCCACTTCAAAACAATGAAAATGGAATTCTTCGACCACCAACTGGTCTTGATAACATACCATTTACCCGTCACAGTTGCAAAGGCCCCACATTGGTTCAAAATCCGCCCCCCAGAGCTCGCGTCACCAGGACTTTCCATGTGGGTGGAAGAGGCAACTTTGGCAAAATTGTTTGTTGCACCGTTTTGTGCGGACCCCATTTCCACATGGGCAACTTTCAAAGAAGACACCATCCGCCACTATTGCCATCTCTCATCCAGACGCTCACGAGCCACATCAGCGGTTATATTGCGCGCGCTGGCGGAATTGGCCCACTTGGAGTCCAACATTCCAGCCTCAGGATATAGCCCTGCATGGGGCCAGAAGTGGGCGGAGGCAGCCGCCCACCTCAACGCACTTGAAAGGGAACACAAACATCGGGTTTGTGTCCAATACAGGGCCACACGCATCACTAAAGGCGACAAGTGCACTGCATACTTCTCCAAAAAAATTTTCACACCATACCAGAGCGTGGCCTGCACACAGGTGCGAAGATCGGATAATTCTATTGTGGACACACTGGCTGAAGTGGCAATCAAAATGCAAAGATATTACTCCAAGTTATACCGAGCTGAACCAATTATAGCTGGCTGAGATGGCAGAATCTCTCGACAGAGCTCATATCTGCACCATTTTCTGATACCTGGAAATAATGAATTTAATTACTCCGAATGAATTATGGACTACCATTCACGGTGCGCCAAACTGAAGATGCCCAGGCCCAGATGGCATCCATATGAGTTCTACAAAAAATATTTTAAATATATATCCCCATTGCTGCTAGCCTCACTCAACCAAAGCCTGTTGGAAACGCGCCTCCTACCAGGTGGACATGAGGCCTTTACGGTCACACTCTTTAAGAAAGGGGATAGGCTAGACTTAGCCAACTGGCGCCCCATTTCTCTAACAAACACAGACACCAAAATATTAACCAAAATCATGGCTAACCGTTTAGGGACTGTAGCATCTGCCACCATCTTCCCAGAAAAATTTGGTTTCATCCCCAGAAGGTCAATTTGGGATAACGTGCACTCTGTGGTAATGTGTGTCAGTCCACAGCCTCTGGGGCACTTGTATTCTTGGATTAACAAAAGGCCTATGATAGAGTAAACTAGGAATACCTTAGGGCCTGCCTCCAACAATTCCGCCTACCTCCCCGCTTCATTAACTGGGTGATGCTGCTCACGGAATCTGCAACAATGGCAGTGCACGGCCCAGGTTTCCTAATGGAAGTAGTCCGTCCTCAAAGGGGCCTGTGACAAGGGGACCCCCTGAGCCCACTCTTATACAACTTCAGCCTTGACCCACTACTGCGAAATGTGAATGCCCAACTCACTGGGGTCCATGCGCCAGGCCAAACCCCAGTCAAGATGATGGCATTTGCAGATGATTGCATGATGGGGGTGTCTAATAGAAAAATTGCACGCGCGCTTGAAGCCCTCATCCAGGAATATTCCCAGGTAAGCAACGCGGCACTGAACGCCTCTAAAACTGAAATCATCCTCCTTGGTCGGTTTCAGAACTGCTGGGCCCCAGCAAGTAGTTCCCAACCCAGCCCATCTGCTCGCCCATGTCCACGCCTTACTAACTCAAAACACACCGCTCCACTGGTGCTCCCCTTTGTGCCACGACCTTCCATAGGACCGGTACGCCATCTGGGCGTGTGGTTGGAGGCAGGTGGATACGCGTCAGCAGTAATGGAGTGCCATATACTGGACAACGTGACGAAGCGAATCGCCTCTCTCAGAGCCCACCCTACTACCCTCACTGGCAGGGTTGTTCTTGCCAACTCTATGCCCCTATCCAAAGTCTGGTTTGGAGCCCACGCCATCCCCTTCTCCCCAAGCTTCTTCAAATCCCTGTATGCTTTGCTACAAAGTTGGCTTTGGTTAGGCCGCCCTCCACCAGTACGGCTAGAGGTCATGTTTAGCCCTCATCATCATGGTGGCATGGGCCTACTTGACTTCAAAGCCCATGCCGCCAAGATCCTGGGCACCTGGATTGCGGCTGTCACTGCTCCTACACTCCCATCCCAACACTGGTCCCGCGCAGCCCGCTCCAACTTCTCCTGAGCCTTGGGCCTCAACAATCCATCAAACCCCCACTCCCTGATGAAATACCTCGCATCACACACATCAGCCACAGGTCCTCACGGGACCAAAACCCACTACAAACGAATCCTACTCTCCATGCGAAGCGCAGAGTGGAGAATTTGTATTAGTGGACATACAACCCGAAGTAGCCGCCCCTCTCCTCAGTTCACACAAGAGGTACAGGGGCTACCCATCCATGATGGCGTGATCCCCATTCGACCCCAAGTCCTATCCAGGGTGGACTACCTGGACATGATAGGCATCCCTTATTCCACTGAGACCCAAAAGACTATCTGGAAATACGCACACCATCCTCTGTTGCAGCCTCAAGTCCGTTCCCATGTGTGGCGCTGCCTGAGGCGGGTGTATCGTACAGCTGAGCGCTCTAATGCTTTACACTCATCCTGTGTCGTGTGTGGCCAGTATGGAACGCTGTTTCACCGCCTGGAGAAGTGCCCCACCTCTAAAGTAATATGGCGCGAAGTCCAACGTCTGCTAGGCCAGGATCAAACACATCCCTTCAGTCTGTCAAGAGATATGTTTGCTTCATCAATGGCCTCCCCCTCCCACCCTCCCTTCGTGCTCTGGTGGTTGCAATCGCCATGTGGACTATCCACACGATTGTCTTGGATGCCATCGCTGGATCCATCCCCACCCTCCCTGAAGCTGTCCACAGATTTCAGTCTCATTTGGTGGATCACTTTCAAGCGTGGATGTTTGGATATCTCCCACCGCGTCACCGACAGCTGGTCTCCTCCTGGTTCCCAGTCTAGTTCATCAAATCAGACCCCTTCCTCCACAAGTGCTCAATAGTGGCTACGTCCGCTACACACGTTCCCTCCCCCTTCCCATAAGTGGCGTTCCCACTGGCAACAAGAGATAGCATCGCTTCTCTGGGGTGCCTCCCCTGGTACTAAGTTTTGTCTCGTCTGAGTCATATTTGGTAGTGTCCGTCCCATGGTCGGCCTTCCCCACAAAAAATATAAAATATAAAATATAAAATAATAAATGAATTGCGGTCCTAACTTTGGGTTTTTGCCTTAGCGCCTATGCCAAGCCCCTCATTAGTTTGGATCATTGTTACAGACTACCTTCAGCCTCACTTAAGCAATGTAGCATAAAGTTGTTCACACACTTATTGGAAATCCACTTATAGTCCTAGATGTCTGTTGTGAGGTGCTCCAGGACATTCAGCTATGTTTCATGAATGCATAGCAACTTCAGCGGCAGCAGGGACTGAGGGCTTGATGTTAGGGCCATTTTGAAGAAGGAGTCATAATACAGGGTCGCATAGAAGGGTGAACAGCCTGTGGAAAAGTGAAAGGAATTGTTTTAGGCAAATTAGTAATGGTAGGTCTAATGCCCAGGAGTCCATGTTTGTGGTAAATAGCAGTGAAAATATTGGTCAAGCATCTGGTTTTTCCTCTCAGTCTGGGCATCCAATTGAGGGTGAAATGCTGTTATTGGCAGGATTTGATTTTAATGTGAGAGGAGAGATTCCCAGAACTGTAAAGTATTCTTAGTGGAAATAGTAACTAGGTTCTCCTAAGGTAGCTTAAATTGTGCGAAGACATGTTTGACAAACAACATGGCTGACTCCTTAACACTCAAGGTTGTAGAGCAGCTAATATTCATTATATAGTTAGTAATTTGATCAATCACCACCATAATAACGTTGAGCTTTTAGTAGAAAAACCCAAAATGAAATCTATGGTTACTGGTCCATGTGCCAGAGGCCTTCTGCAGGGGTGTGTTGGGCCACTAGCCTTTTATTAGCGGTATAAAACTTTAACAAAATGCGAACCTAAAAAGCTCACAAAATCAGTATAAAGATTAGTTTATTTTTATAAAGAGACTAAACCTACTAAGTAAAGGTTCAGAGGTCTTATGAAAACTTTCTAATTTAAATTTATTGCGGGGAAGGCTGACCATGGGACGGACACATCCGAATATGACTCAGACGAGACAAAACTTAGTACCAGGGGAGGCACCCCAGAGAAGCGATGCTATCTCTTGTTGCCAGTGGGAACGCCACTTATGGGAAGGAGGAGGGAACGTGTGTAGGGGACGTAGCCACTATTATGCACGTGTGGAGGAAGGGGTCTGATTTGATGAACCAGACTGGGAACCAGGAGGAGACCAGCTGTCAGCAACGCGGTGGGAGATATATAAACATCCACGCTTGAAAGTGGTCCACCAAATGAGACCAGAATCTGTGGACAGCTTCAGGGAGGGTGGGGATGGATCAGGCGATGGCATCCAAGACAATCGTGTGGATAGTCCACATGGCGATTGCAACCACCAGAGAACGGAGGGAGGGTGGGAGGGGGAGGCCATTGATGAAGCAAACATATCTCTTGACAGACTGAAGGGATGTGTTTGATCCTGGCCTAGCAGACGTTGGACTTCGCGGCATATTACTTTAGAGGTGGGGCACTTCTCCAGGCGGTGGAACAGCGTTCCATACTGGCCACACACGACACAGGATAAGTGTAAAGCATTAGAGCGCTCACCTGTAAAATACACCCACCTCAGGCAGCGCCACACATGGGAGCGGACTTGAGGTTGCAACAGAGGATGGTGTGCGTATTTCCAGATAGTCTTTTGGGCCTCAGTGGAATAAGGGATGTCCATCATGTCCAGGTAGTCCACCCTGGATAGGAATTGGGGTCGAATGGGGATCACGCCATCATGGAAGGGTAGCCCCTGTACCTCTTGTGTGAACTGAGGAGAGGGGCGGCCTCTTCGGGTTGTATGTCCACTAATACAAATTCTCCACTCTGCGCTTCGCATGGAGAGTAGGATTCGTTTGTAGTGGGTTTTAGTCCCGTGAGGACCTGTGGCCGATGTGTGTGATGCGAGGTATTTCATCAGGGAGTGGGGGTTTGATGGATTGTTGAGGCCCAAGGCTCGGGAGAAGTTGGAGCGGGCTGCGCGGGACCAGTGTTGGGATGGGAGTGTAGGAGCAGTGACATCCGCAATCCAGGTGCCCAGGATCTTGGCGGCATGGGCTTTGAAGTCAAGTAGGCCCATGCCACCATGATGATGAGGGCCAAACATGACCTCTAGCCGTACTGGTGGAGGGCGGCCTGACCAAAGCCAACCTTGTAGCAAAGCATACAGGGATTTGAAGAAGCTTGGGGAGAAGGGGATGGCGTGGGCTCCAAACCAGACTTTGGATAGGGGCATAGAGTTGGCAAGAACAACCCTGCCAGTGAGGGTAGTAGGGTGGGCTCTGAGAGAGGCGATTCCTTCGTTACGTTGTCCAGTATATGGCACTCCATTACTGCTGACGCGTATCCACCTGCCTCCAACCACACGCCCAGATGGCGTACCGGTCCTATGGTAGGTCGTGGCACAAAGGGGAGCACCAGTGGAGCGGTGTGTTTTAGTTTGTAAGGCGTGGACGTGGGCAAGCAGATGGGCTGGTTTGGGAACTACTTGCTGGGGCCCAGCAGTTCTGAAACCGACCAAGGAGGATGATTTCGGTTTTGGAGGCGTTCAATGCCGCGTTGCTTACCCAGGAATATTCCTGGATGAGGGCTTCAAGCACGCATGCATCTTTGTTATTAGACACCCCCACCACGCAATCATCTGCAAATACCATCATCTTGACTGGGGTTTGGCCTGGCACATGGACCCCAGTGAGTTGGGCATTCACATTTCGCAGTAGTGGGTCAAGGATGAAGTTGTATAAGAGTGGGCTGAGGGGGTCCCCTTGTCGCAGGCCCCTTTGAGGACGGACTACTTCCATTAGGAAGCCTAGGCCACGCACTGCCATTGTTGCAGATTCCGTGAGCAGCATCACCCAGTTAATGAAATGGGGGGTAGGCAGAATTGATGGAGGCAGGCCATTAAGTATTCCCAGTTTACTCTATCATAGGCCTTTTGTTGGTCCAAGAATACAAGTGCCCCAGAGGCTGTGGACTGACACACATTACCACAGAGTGCACGTTATCCCAAATCGACCTTCTGGGGATGAAATAAAATTGTTCTGGGGAGATGGTGGCAGATGCTACAGTCCCTAAACAGTTAGCCATGATTTTGGTTAAAATTTTGGTGTCTGTGTTTGTTAGAGAAATGGGGCGCCAGTTGGCTAAGTCTAGCCTATCCCCTTTCTTGAAGAGTGTGACCGTAAAGGCCTCATGTCCACCTGGTAGGAGGCGCGTTTCCAACAGGCTTTGGTTGAGTGAGGCTAGCAGCAATGGGGATATATATTTAAAATATTTTTTGAGGAACTCATATGGAATGCCATCTAGGCCTGGGCATTTTTAGTTTGGCACACCGCAAATGGTAGTCCATAATTCATTCAGAGTAATTAAATTCATTATTTCTGGGTATCAGAAAATGGTGCGGATATGAGCTCAGTCGAGAAATTCTGCCATTTTGGCCAGCTGAATTGGTTCAGCTTGGTATAACTCGGAGTAATATCTTTGCATTTCGATTGCCACTTCAACCAGTGTGTCCACAATAGAATTATCCGATCTTCACACCTGTGTGCAGGCCACGCTCTGGCATGGTGCAAAAAATTTTTTGAAGAAGTATGCGGTGCACTTGTCACCTTTAGTGATGCGTGTAGTCCTGTATTGGACACAAACCCAATATTTGTGTTGGCTTTCAAGTGCGTTGAGGTGGGCGGCTACCTCCGCCCATTTCTGGCCCCATGCAGGGCTATATTTTGTGGCTGGAATGTTGGACTCCAAGTGGGCCAATTCCACCAGTGCGCGCGATATAACCGCTGATGTGGCTCGTGAGCATCTGGATGAGAGATGGTGATAGTGGCAGATGGTGTCTTCTTTGAAAGTTGCCCATGTGGAAATGGGGTCCGCGCAAAACGGTGCAACAAACAATTTTGCCAAAGTTGCCTCTTCCACCCACATGGAAAATCCTGGCGACGCGAGCTCTGGGGGGCGAATTTTGCACCAATGTGGGCCTTTGCAACTGTGACAGGTAAATGGTATGTTATTGAGACCAGTCGGTGGTTGGAGAATTCCATTTTCATTGTTTTGAAGTGGGAGATGTGGGGTTGGAATTTCGCCAGCGCTAGAATAAGGTCAATGCGGGTCATGGACCTTAATTGGCCATTGTGGATGTGGGGATGCGTCATGTTTTCGAGCAGTGGGGCATGTCATGGCAGCACATCCATTAACCCAAGGGGTGGCTTTTAGAACGCGTAGTTCTATGTGACCCTGTGGGGCGTGGGGTGAGGGTGGCCACCAGTCCGTTGGTGAGGTTAGCCAACAGTTCATGTTGCCAATTAGGAAAGAATTGGGGGGTAGCGGGAGGGATTTGACTGATGAGAAAAATTCCTGATGCTCTTGTGCACCGTTCAGGGTGTAAATGTTGACGATTGTGTGTGCAACATTGGCCCATGAGAAGGTGACAACGAGCACTCGGCCATTTAGGAATGTTTCTGAAGATGTAAATTTAAAAAAATTGTTTTTCTGAATTAGCACCCCACAGTGCTTTGACCAAAAGGATAGGGATGGTAGGAGCATTGTTTTTCAAGCTTCCTCAGAACCTTGTGGACAGTGGGAATCCTGGATGGCAAGGATATCCACAGGTAAATTGTTTTGTAAAAAACTCAGTTTCCTAGCCCAGGATGGGGAGGCCTTGAGTCTGGCGATATTCAGCGTCCCTAGAGTGAAGGTTTCCCCCATCACACCTTAGGTGCGAGGGGTGGGCCCTCAGGCCCACCAGCCTCTTCCAGGTCCCCTCAGGCTTTCACAGCAGCGAGGGTATTAGCTGCAACGCTATTGGGGTTTTTGTTAATTTTTGTGGAAAGAGTCATATTGGCTTTGGCCTTCACTTTTTGTTTTCCTGACGTTGGACGAATTTTTTGCGGTGTGGATAAGTTTGGTGCACCGTCGAGTGGGGCAAAAAAAATTTTTTCGTTTGGGATAGGTCCCAAGTCAGTTTTGACTGGGGCTTGGGTGCTGCGATTGGATGAGATTGAATCTCCCATCGGATCCTCGGATTGAGTGGCCTATTTGGCATGGGCCTCCCAATCTGATTGGGTGATGGATTCCTGAGTTGCTTCTGCCATGAAGGTCTCCATGTCCTCATGGCGTTGTGAGTGTGGGATGGTGGTGGTGGCCTTGGCCGCTTCCTTGGCTTTGGTCCTATGGGCCTGCTTGGCCTTCTTCCACTCCTGCGGGGAGATGGGCTTTACCAATAGGTAGCAGCCTTGTGCTCCCCACGGGAAAGCCTCCTTGGTGCTTGCGGTTGGTTCTAGTGCGCCTCTCCGCTGGCCATGGCCGCCAAGGGGTGCTCTTGGAATGTGACGCCCTCTTTGTTGGGGCATGCATGCGCCTTATGGCCACGTGTCACAGTGGGTGCAAATGGGGGCGCGCTGTCCACGTTACCCAGAATGGGTGGATGGTGTGCCCTGCAATATCAATAAAGGTGGAGTGCAGGATCTGGGTTAGGTCCTTTGTGATCTCCTCAGTTGGGGTCAGAACTGCGATGGATTTGCCGGTGCACAGGTGTGGCATCAGAGTGAAACGTTGCATTTCGAAAGATTGTATTTCGCCATATATGGCGAGACCATCTTTCAGGTGTTGCTCCAAAATGTCACGTTTTACGTAGTGGGCAAAAAGTCAAACGTGAGGAAAATTTGGTTTGATTTTGTCCATCTGGTGCAATTAGTTTTGACGACCTGTTGCCCTTCGGGAGGTTGACCACTATGCACACCGCTGCAGCCTCGTCTGCTGCTATTTTGCTTTTGAAACCTAGGTCCAGCCAACCGCGTGACATGGATTGAGGTGCAACGTACACCGCGGTCAGGAAAATTTTGTGTACACCTTCACAAAATTTTTCCCAAAGGGCCGTTTTTTGGATGTCCAGATACATATGGACTCCAAATTCCACCGACAAAAGTGGCTGGGAATGTGGTGTGTTGATGTACTGGTTGCATCGTGCTTGCCACGCGAGTATCTCCAGGGAAATTGTGACCGCCAGTTTTTTTAGATTTTTTTCTATTCCGCCAGATTCTCCAGGGCATTTTTGAATGTTAGAGGCCGCGGGCCTTCCGCCTGCTCCTCTTGCCTTGCTTGCCCAACTGCTTCCAGACATGGGCGCAGACTAATCCCCTCTATGAGATTATCTAACTAGATTTAGTCTTAAATTGAATGGGTTGCAAAAATGTTTGCAACGAGAAATAAAAGTGTGTTTTGAGAAAACTTTCTAATAAAGATAAATATAATTATTAGGTACTTATTTATTTGTAAAATAAATGATACTTTAAATAGTACCAAAAGTGAATTAAGAATAAAATGAATGAAGGGAATATTCCAGATCATGAGTGATAGGCATATAAACATGGATGTGGAAGTATACTCAGGAATTTAAAAAGATGATGATTTAGAAAGGTTCAGATTTAGAGCAGATCAGATATTTCACTAGTAGCTGGACTTAGAAAAATAGTGGTACCAAACTTAGGTGGTTTTTATTATCTTCCATTAGGAAGCCAACTGATTGTAAGATGAATATGTTGCATATTGTTGCTAATGGGGTGAATAGAGAAATTAGAAAGTTGCACACAATCTCAGGCTTAATAAAGATGAAATTAAGCTGTTTGGATATTCTCCCTATCTCATTAGCCATGTAAGGCTTTCCACAAAGGGTGAAAAACCAGGTGATGCTTAGTACCCTTTTTAAGTAAAAAAGGCCAAAGTAATCTAAAGAAATATCCTGTATTCGCGCCCACTATAATCGCCTACTGCCTAGTAAATGTTATGTTGACAAAATTATGCTCATATGCAAAGAAATCCCTCAGCTTTACCAAAACTTTATGATTAACCCAGGTAAGTCCCCAATACTGCCACCCATTTCCCTAATATATCTCATAAGTTAAAAAATTCTGATGATTTTATGTAACTTGAGATAAAATAATGCAACTTTATGAAAATTTTGAAAACTCTAACCCAATTTTACTCTCTTCCATTTTAACCCCAAAAGCTCTTTCCAATGATTTTTAAAATTCACTAATAATCGAGCGCTGACCAACAAAGATGGAGCATGCCTTAATTTAGAATATTTAAAAAAGTTTAAGAAAGTTTGTTTGGGGAACAGCCAACAATCGCTCCCCAATATTGCCCCACCCTCAGTTTTTTGCGCCTATTTGTAACTGACCCTCTCCTCTCAAGCGTGAACCCAGAAACCTATAGCTAGAGAAGATGCCAATCCAATAGCTTCAGAACTCAAGAACAGTTCTGCAATTGTAATATGGCTTTTCCTATATAAATACCAGTGCTCTTACATGGGAGGATTTTTGAAGTTTTAAATTACACTTCATCCATGGCAGGTAATTTCTCAAAGTTACTTAATGGAATCTTTAAAATGATAGAAAAGATAGAAAATAAGGTTGTAAATAGACCTATCTTTTATTATTAAAAGGAATGGTCGCCAAGTTTGTCCACTCTGTTTTAGACTTGACCAATCTAAAAATACTGCCCTAAGCCACTTCCTCTGGTGTGGCCTCTGAGCCATATTTGGTGGATTCCAAATGGGGCTTTTGTTGACCCCTCACACTCAACGTTCTCATTTGATGGGCCAGAGTGAGAAATTGGCCTCTATCAAACCCTCCCACACTATCCCACCCAAGTTCACCTATACCAATCAGAACCAGGCCTGAACCACCATTCAAACCCAAGTAGTCCATTTGACTTCTGCCACATAAAATCTCCATCCACTATTCCTGTGAACCAAAATCCATGGGAATTACTTGCTAATATTGACAAATCAGGTAACTTTGTCACCAATGAGGACTCTGATGAACCTCTCAGCCCATTCAAATGTGTTTGGGCCAAATTTTACAATTCTGATTTTGAAAAATCCCCATCCCCTAAGTGATTCTCTTAAGCCCAATGCCTTTCCTTACCAAAGTGACCACCATCTCATTTTAACAGTGGCGGCCTCACCCCATTGCCAAACCTATGCAAAGTGGTGGCCCAATCCATTTCTCAAATTCCAGCAAGAGCTAAGAATAGTCAATTACCCCTGATTTCCCCAAAGAATCACAGGAGGAAATCACAAAATTGGCCACTAACTTCATTAATGCAGTCATTCATGTGGCACAATTTGAAGATTTCGACCTATCTGCAAAAATCACCTTACTAAGGCTCATTAATTTTACCTACTTCCAGAAGCTTGCAATCAAGCTGAACACCGCATGGCGAATTTGTTAAAGATGTCAACCAAGCTGATCTTGAGGAAGGTAACCAAATTTTAGTCCACTTACACCCCCACCAAGTTGATGCCTCCACACTCTGGCTCTCCACTTTTGTCCAATTCTGGAATGAATTTAGTGATGCTGACCAGCTAAATATGACTGTAGATGTGCTGCCCGTCCCCCCACCCTTTGACATTGTGGGTTAACATTATTCCACTCTCCCGCCTGGTTCAGATTTTTTTGTTTTTTTTTATTTTTGTTAGTTTTTTGCTTTTGTATCCGTTTGATTCTTTCATTTGGTTCTTTTGCTCATTGAATATTGGTAATGTCCATCCCCTGGTCAGCATACCTCAAATAAAAAAGAATTATTATAAAAAGGTTTGAATACTATAGGTTTCAAAATAGTTTGGGGTTTAGCAGATCTTCTCAATCGCTGAGTAATCAAATCTTCAAGTATCACTTTAAAGGGTAAATGTTAAAAATTTTTGGAATTGGTAAGTATATATACATTTAGTTCCCCCTCCAATATTATCTATGGAATTTTTGGGGTAAAAGGTTTGGAAACAGAAGAATTTGTCAAAATCCCAACAAGGGTACTGGCTTATTTTGTTCTCAAAGATTTGTTTAATTTAAGGAAAATCATTTCCACTCCAGCCAATTCATTTTTACCATCTTTGGCATCTTTGTGCACCATGATCCCCGCCAAAGCCATTTTGGTGCATACATGAAGATGTCTCTCCCCTCGTCAACTAGAGGGCTTGGGTGCCTCAATAACAGAAGTTGCTTAATTACTCTAATTGCTTATTGGAACCCGTCTGTGTGCAACCAGAACCAAAAATGATCTCCTAAATCCTTATAGGACAGTGGAGCACTATTGGGTGATCTATTCTGCTTTTTTGTATGAAATTAGGTGTTATTAACCATATAATGTTAGGTAAGTTAAGTTTACTAATTGTTTTGGGCCTTAGGCTAATAAGTATTTAATTATAAAATCAATAGTAGTAAATATAAGTCAAATAGAGGAAAAACTAAGCAAATTGTGAAACATAAGCTGAGAATTCACCTAACCTTGGGTTAAGCCCACTAAAGCTTCTTAAGCCTCAATTGGGAGTGACAATAATTTCGCCAGTGTCTGCTGCCCTTAATAGGGTCCCAGGCTGCCAGATTTGGGCTGAGTGTGATAAAATCAAGGCAGTTGGGTTAGATTTTAGCCCAATGAGCATGAGTTTGGGTTCTGTTTTAGCTTGTACATATAGTCACTAGAGTGGAGGCTGTTTTTGGTTGTGTATTCATCAGAGGAATTGGCTTCATTCATAATTATGCGGAATTGGTGTAGCGGGGCATTCATGAGAAGATGCAGATAGGGCTAAAATATTTTGGTTGTTGTGCGGATAGCAGGGATAATTTGCGTTCAAATAACCTGATTGATATTGTCAGATGTCATAAAAGGTGCGCTTAGCATGCCGTATAAGTTTGGGGGCCTCCTGGATATTTTCAGAGATAATGAGCTCTAAATGCATCTCTAGAGATCCAACTTCTGATTTGGAGATTCTGATGGCAAGCAAATTTTCCAGCCAATTCGCGTCATGGTAGAATGAAGATGATAGGCAGGCTGCAATAGTATGAAGTAGCATCTGGAAAGCTGTTCTTAAAGATGAGCCAGAACTCCTCAAGTGTTAGGGCAAGAAAAATTAGGTTTGAGTGAAGCTTGGCATAACTGGAGGTCAAAAGGTGTGGAATTAAATGGTTGAAGGAAGAGCAAAGTTGTAGTAACTTGATGACATGAGGCAATGCCATAATATTGAGGTTCTGATCCGGTGTTTTAGTTTTGGGAATAAAACGGTGGCAACTAGTTTGGGTTAGGTATCTAAATTGTTAGTGAAATTGGCCTATCTGTTAGAATTAACGAAGTTAAGCAAATTTCAGGTGGCAATTCTTCATTAGTTAGATTTTGATAATTTCCAGTTGATTCAGCTTAGATTCTTGATATAAAATAGAGGTTTCTGTGTCCAGCTTCAAGGTCTAAATCATTCAGTTTGGTATTATGTCAAATTTGATGGACAGTATTATTGGTTAGAACTTTGATTTTTGACTTAAATTGTCCCAGTGATAAGCTGAATGATTAAACTTGAATTAAATTAGTTGTGTATGCCTTTAAATTGAATTGGAGGTGATAATTTTTGACTAAAAGGTTGTAGTTTGGATCTTAATCTTTAAGGTTTAAACCCTCAGTTTCCAAACTATCTATAGGAAGTTTTTAATAGTTTAGGCTTTAATGAGTAATCACAAATTCATCCTAAGTTGAAAATAACAGTGTAGTATTCTGATTGATCATATTGCAGTTCATCTCAAAGTTGCTTTTAGATAAATTAAATGGATTTAGACTTGAACTTGTTATTTTAGTCAAGAGTATAAATTGAGTTTTTAATCCTTGGATTGAAGTGGCTTGTATCTTGGTTTGTAATTATCCAGCCTATTTTGTGAGGTAATTCCTTTTGGGTGGGTAGAAAAGATTCTCCATTGACTCAGCCAGATTTATTGATCTGACATATTCGTTCTGAATAATTGGGTCCTAATCATCATGAGAGATGCTTGCAATTTAGAGTTTATGTTGGTGATCAAATGACAGTTCATCAAACCCATCTTGATTCATTAAATAAATGTCAGGGGTTTTAACCTATTATCGCCACTAGTGGTACCTAGACTATTATCTAGAAATTAGAAAATTATAATTAGTTTAAAAATAAAAAATTTTAGTAAAGGGGCAATATTGGTGTTGGTTGTTCTGATGTCATTGTTAGAGCTTGGATGAGCTTTGTTCAAGGTAAATTAGAAAGCTTCATGGCATTTAAGTTGTCTGTTCCTATTTTTTATATTACAGTGAGGAGCATCAGCAAAGAGAAAAAAAAGCGCCAAGGCATTTAGATTACTCTTCTGATTTTGTCATCAGGACATTGAGGTGCGTTGGCGTAGGAGGATGGAGAGGGAGCAGAGGCTTCTGGTTTTTCTGTTCCAATTACATCATTGAAGCAGTGAGAAACCACAGCACTGGTAAGCAAAAAGGATGTTAAAACTGATTTATCTATTCATTCATCAGAATATTGAGAAACTTCATTGTCAGGAAATGAGACAGGTGTGAGGGCGTGTAGTAGATTTGATCCTGAGTTCATCTCAGGAACAATGGCTTCTGTAGTGATAAGTGCATCATTTTGTTTGTCTATAACATTATCAGAGTATTTTTTGTTTCAAAGTTCTGGACTTATACCAGTTTCTTCCTGCAGCTGTCACAGCTCTGATGATTTCTCTAATGTAAGCTGAGATAGTAAGTTTGGTAGCTGAATGTCATTAGTTACTTCATTTTGTCCTACTTCTAGAGCTTAAATAGCATAATTAGTAATTCCCTCATTCTTTTCTTGGTGAGCCAGTAAGAGCGTATCCATATGAGAGTATTTATATAATGGAGCACAAGTTTTTAATTAATAGTAAGCTCTGTAAAGTCATTCATCACTTTAAAGTATTGGCTCATAGTATAATTCACAATTTTTGGTAAACAGCAATTAGGTACCTCAGTTTGGTCAATAGCCATTTCTTCATTCATCCTAATTCCTTTTTTAATTTTTCAGTTCAGCTTAGAGAACCTGGCAGGGAGCACCAGAATTTGTCAGGCCACCAGCCTTTTTATTAGTGGCATGAACTATATCTAAAAGCAGTCCTTTGAAGCTCACAAAGTCAGGATAATTGTTGGCTTATTTACAAATATATTGAAACTTAGCTTACTGGTTAATGCTTTAAAGGTATCAAGAGAACATTTCTGAGAGAGATAGATATAGCAAGGGGAAAGTTATTTATATATGAAAATAAATGCTATTTTAAATTGTAACAGAAAAGAATCAAGAATAATAAAAGAAGGTAATAATCAGGTTACGTTGGATAGGCATAATCCATGTTTTAGGGTGGAAGAGTATATGGAACTTAGGAGATGATGGCACATTAAGGCTCAGAGTTGGAGTAGATCAGGATTCATCACTGAGCTTTATTGAGAAAGATAATGGTAACATAGTTAAGTAGTTTTAATTATCTTTTATTAGGAATCCAACAGAGTAAAGTAGGATAGGTGTCATAAGGATGTTAATGGGCTAATAGAGGATCTTATCGTGAATACAACCCTGGGTTTAATATTAAGATGATATCAAGTTAGGTTGGGTATTCTTCCCTATATTATTGGCTAGTGGAGCAATATTTGGGTCAATAAAAATAGCAATTGTTTAGTTGTAAATTTGGTGTTATTAAACATTCAGAGCTTTTCAAACTAAGATAATTAATTATCGTGTTCCTTAGGCCCAATAAAGTATTGATGGTAAATCAATAATGATTATAAGCCAAAGTCAGGGAAAGAACAAAAAAGTCAGGAACCATAAGTCGAGGCTTCACCTAACCTAGGGCAAAGCCTGAAAGTGTGGAGGAGGCCCTTCTTCCCAACCAGTCAGCTTTGGCACTATAACAAGTAATTTGCCGGAAACCCATTTTTGAACATTGCATGAGATATCTGATCAGCTATAATATTGCTTTGTCAAGTTGGCACATTTCTTGGAGTTGGGGTATCCCAAGGAGGGTGATTCATGTTGTTTTTCATGACACATTCCTAAGTGAATGAGGTACCAAGAGGCACACACTGAAGCAGATTTCCTATCATTGAGGTATTAGGTCAACTTAAAGGGGATTTAATGATAAGCGGAGCAAATATCAAGACCTTCCATGCAAGAAGTTTGTTCAGCAGTGAATTGATGTAGAAGTGGTATGGAGGGGTCAGATGCTGCAAACAAGATGTTGAGTGGTTCAATGGCAAATAAACTATGTCTGGAGGGGTAACTTTTACTGGCTTGGAGGATTCATCTAGGTGTGGGCCAAGGGCTGGATTGTGGCTCAGCATATCAGGCAATAAGTGCAAAGAAACTTCCACAAACTCATAACGAAAGGTGAAGTTGTAGAGATTGTGGCAGTTTGAGTTTAACAATGAGCCAATTTAGGATGCTTCTGATACTAAAGTTGATCTTAGTGGTTTATGCATAATGTGACTTGTGGCTGGCCCCTGTAGGAGTTTAAGCCAGTGCATGAGAGACTATACCACTGCTGCTAACTCCTTGTTATAAATAGCCTATGGCTATTCAGTTGCAATAGAACAACAGGAGAAGTATGCGACTGAGTGTGCAAGCCAACTGTATTCCTGGAGGAAATATCTCATTATCCAAACCTGAGGTTTCACAGGACAAAATGATTAATTAAAAGGTATCTGCCTGATGAAGGATGGGGCATTAGCTAATTTATTCTTGATGACTCTTTATTTTCTGGAAGTCTTGAGACCAGAAAAATGATCTATTCTTGCCTTTAAAGGGATTCAGAGGCGCGGAAATCTGGGAGAGGGCAAGAAAAAAACTTAAAGAAGGTGATAGTGCCTAGAGGCACAGCAGCTGCTTCTTGATTAAGGGGTTGAGCTAAGAGAATATGGCTTCTACTTTTTTGGGGGATCCACATAGCTATTTTTGAGATCAATGTTTCCCACATAATTTTAATTCTTTCTTGAAAAACTACCATTTACAGGCTTTGATGAAAGGCCTGCTTTGTGGATGGCTGATAAGACTGCTTGAGGGCCCTATCCTGCTGATCCAAGCAGAGGTGTGTATAAGAATGTCATCAATAAGCTAGGGCGCAAGTGAAGCAAAGGTCACCAAGGATGTCATTAATGAAACGTTAGAAGGTGCTTGAGACTTTCTATACCAAAGGGCAGAGCCCTAAACTGTCATATTCTCCAACTCATGCGAATATATGAATGTTAGTCCTGGTCTTCAGTCACTCTGACCTGGTTGAAGGCACTGACAGATATAGTTGGAAGAAAACTATTAACTTTGGAATACCTTGAGAAATATGTTCTATGGGGAGAGGGTAAGGATTGGGCACTGTGATATTGTTAATATGTCCATATTCCATGTATGGGCGGAGGGAACCATCCGCCTTCTGAGCAAGACCACAAGGAAGGCAACTGGGAGTAATTTTTTAAGAACTACATCTCGTTGTCAGAATTTCTTCCATAAATTCCACTAGGGCTGCACCTTATTATTCTGATTATGGGTATAGTTGACAGTTGACCTTCACCAAGTCAACAATCAAGAACAAGCGCAGGTCATTTATTAATGCGGAGGGAGCATAGTAATTAGGGAAGAATCACAATTCTTTATCTTCAAGAAGACTGGGGGGTCAGAAGCAAGGTTAGGATATATAATGTGAAGCCAGGATAGGTTTGCTCAAAATGATTTTTGAGCAGACAGGTTATTGAGGAGATTTAGCTCCTCTGTACCACAAAAGTTATAAAAGAAGAGGGTATTGAACTAGATTTACATGTGAATTCTTTGAATCCACCATCCTATCCCTACAATAATTAGTTATAAGAGCCTGAGTACAACTGAGTAGCATTTGGTAAGTCAGTTATCTTGTACAGTGAACCTGAGAGAGGATTTTCAACTATTAAACAAGCTATAAGTCCAAAGAGGCCCCTATTACAGAGGGTCCAGCAACCAAGTCGAGATCCAGAGCCTCAGTAAGGTCAATCTCAAAAAAAGTAGCCTGTAGACTCTATATCTAGAACTTAAAAGGGCGCTGTTTGTTTTAGTACAACTGTGAAAGTTACCTTTAAAAAAAAGACATTTTAAGTCTATTGCATTCACAATTGAGATACTAGGAGAGCCTGTCTTATGGGTTTATATTCGCCAGGAGATAAGGTCACCAGTGGAGAAAGAGTTGTCTTAGGGTAATGAGGGGCTACGACCAGGTCATTTAGATGTTCAGTCCCATTCACCTTTGAGTTAAAGGGGTACAATTAGGATAGAGCCTCTCAATTGAAAAGGACATAGGCCTCCTTATCCTAAGTTACCAGAGCCAGAGGAAGAAAAAGGCTTTTGAGGGGTAGCCCAGTGGGAGGACCCAGGGGCAGGAGTGCCACCTATGAGGGAGCCAAGTATAGTTGAATGTGCAATCACAAGAACACTCCCCCCTGAGTGGGTGGAGGATTCTGAGCACCTATCAGCTTAGTTCCAGGCATATGCTGCGCTGGGCTTCTGAATGATTCTTTTAGAGTGCCTAGGGCCTGATTATGATGCTAGTTGCCTTTGTAGTACCTAAAACTTGAGTGCATAGTGATGAAGCCATGTTTTAGGCTGTAGAGAGTGATTTATTATTGATAAACCATTTGGATTTTTTGCCACAAAAAATGGGAAGGGAAGATCTTAAGGCAGCAGCCATAATATTATTTGGGAGGCCTAGTTCAAAAAGCCAGCTGTTAATTCATTAGAACGATATAAGGAATCCACAGCGTTTGCCTTCATAGGCAAGTAGCTAATATATCCTGGAGATGTGAGTCTCGCAAGGAGATAGTGATGCTAACATCAGTGTTAGCTGGGACGCTTGGATCCTAGCTGTTAGTGCTGATTAATAAAGGCTCTATACTCACTTGCAACCATCTCATTCAAGTGTGTCAGAAAGCGCTAGGGTACTTTGAGCCTTAACTGTGCTTTGTTTTTAAATCTTCCAGCTGCAAGCCAAAGCTGGATATTGCTCAGGACATCCAGGACCTGCTCTATTGCCTCTGCGGATGTACCTGTGATAGATCATACCAAGGTTGCATTGCATGCCGTTGAACAAGCTGAGTTTGTAGTTATTTTCTCAGTTTGAAGAAAACGGCTGATGAGAGTAAGACTAGGCTTCCAGTCTGGGTGTGTGAAACCCCAGTGGAGCGCCCATAATCCAAGAACATAATGGTTCAGACGACTTTTAGGAGTGGTGCTCTAGCATTCATGTGAGGGTAATAGAAAACTAGAAATGTACAAAAGGCTCCAAGGAGAACCAAATGGTTGTGATAGGGGCAACTGCGGATATTTCAGGGGAAGCCCCCATTGGTGAGGGAGGCAGTGAGGATGACAACTCATCAGGGTTCTGAAGTTAGTGTTCTTTGGGATGGTATCTTAGCAACCAGAGAATAATTTGAGGCTTTGGAGGCCTCCAAAAGCCTTCCAACAGGCAGGGCTATAGCCAAAATTACCTTATGGTTGATATGAGTCATATCAGAGAAGATTGAGTTCTAGAAGGTTCCTGGTAGACCCACAATTGTTGAGAGGTCCAGATTCCTGCTAAGGTCATCAGATGTAAAAGAATGGCGCGAGAAGTTGTCAATGGCAGCGGAGCCAGGATCTTCCTGATGAGGGTACTTCCTTTTTCCCAGGATAATGGGGTCCTTGTTGAATTAATTATTCAAATGATCTTACCCACCAAAAGATGGGTTAGAGTCAACATGCCATTGCAGTGAATAGCTACTGCTGTCAGGGTTGTGTTTTTTTTAGAAGTCAGAAAACGCCTTTCACTTGTCCAGATCAATCTTATGGAGATCCCACTCATTGATCATCAGGGCTATAATATAAAAACCAGCATGCTTTAATAATTCAGAAGGAAAATATTTAGTTTGTATGTCAGATAGTATCCATGAGAAGCTGTTGACGTCAAAAGAATTATTTAATTACTTTTAAAAAAATGAACTTAATCAGACCCTAGGGGCTGTTATCTTAGAATTGAGGGGGAAATTTTAGGATGGTTTTACCTGAATGGGCCTGAGGGGACCAGCAGTATACTCTGATTGGCTAGGGAGGCTGTGAGCTAAGGCTTATAAATCTTCATATTATCTCTAATTTTTCTAAGATATTCCTCCATTAATTAGGTATAGGTTTAGATCAATAGTTCCACTCTGACATAAGTTTATTCAGATTGGTCAGTTTGTGCACTCAGCTCCGCTTTAATTCATACTGGGAGGTCAAACTAATGGTATAGGATCAGGGTCAATTAACCAACTTAAATTGTATATCCTCAATCTGTTATAATGGATGACCCAAACTGCATTCCCTGGCCCATTGTACAGCAATTAAACATCAAAACCATTTTGTACCATACATGGGAACTTTGGTTAATGGAACTAGAGGTGCGCTGAGCACCTAGGTGCTGCTAATGGCATCTGAATTGCTCAGCCTCAATACAAGCCCTTCTATCATTTCCACTAAAGTAGAGGAGGAAAAAAGCGCAGAGAGAAAGGGCCCATGGGAGCAGGTTGTTAACCCATCGCTCAATCACTACATAAGCCAAGTCACTAAAATGTGACTGGGGGTTCACAGGAGCCTTAGGACCTCTCTTACTTCATAAGGAATGCTCATGATGGTGGCAATGCGGCTATGAAACAAAACTTATACTCAGCAGTCCACGCAATGAATACTTCATAACATGTGTAATAACGCACTGAAGGACCAGAGAATAAAAATGGTCTTTTTGAGGGGCGTGGGGTAAGTGTAGTGTATAAGAAACTGCATCGCCTAGTTTTTGCGCCAAAAATGAAAACTACTTAAGTCAATGTCTGGTTAATTATGTCAGCAAAACGGCTAAGAAGTTTTAGACTGGGGTATACTTTGTTTCTCTATGGACCACAAGATCACCCAGAATACCAAGGGCACAGCCATTAAATTGACTCGATTAAGTGAGGATCTAGAGGAAATGTGACTGAAAGAATGTTAAACATACCAAATGCCACCAAAACCATACCAAAAGTAGCTTTGAGGGAAACTAAAGGTTTACCTTGGGCAGCCTCAGGTGGAGGGAGGGTCTATGAGGTCAAAAATGTCTCAGATATCAGTGGTTTCATGTTTTCAGCATTGTTGACAAAGTGGTAGATTCTCTAGGCAAGTGGGTGGCCTGCATTTAACAGAAGGCCTAATATCCACAAGTGGTGGTTTCTGCTAAGGCTGCAGATTAGGGGAGTGCTTGTGCCCAGGAGGAAATTTTCAGGCCGAGAGGAGGAGAGGCTAATTCAGAGGAGCTCTTTAGGAGTTATTTTTGGATATGTACACAACTCATTTATCTCTAAGCCTGTTATATATGGGAACATTAAGATAAAATTGAACTTTTTTAATTTTTTAAATAGAGGGGAGCTTTTAATTTGTATCCAGAAAAGTTAGAAAATCAACCAGCATTGGATCAATAGTAGTCAAACCCTTTTTTACCTTTGAGCGGTAAAATAGAATTATTCTACTCCTTTTAATAGCACTAGGTGGTCCCAGCCTAAAGGGGGATAAACCGAGCTATATACTAATACACTCTCAACCTAGTGTAAAATGGCTTCTGGTAAGGCCACAATAGTTATTTTAACAAAAAGAGTAAATAGCTTAAAAATAAAGGGTGAATAGATTAGATTTTTGATGCCAATTCAAAATGGCCAGAAATCAGAGAATGAGTTGAGAAAGAGAACAGAATTTAGGTATAGAACGGGATCAATCCAGAAGATGGGATCAAGGTTGAGAATTGGATTAAAGCTTGGATGGACACGAAAATGGACTTAACTGCAAAAAAGCGATTTATTTGGCTGAATCTTGGGCTTGGGGAGAAGTTGGGAATAAAGATGAGTTGGTAATGGCTTCTAAGAAAAGATACTTGCTTTCTCCTTATTTCAACAGCAAAACCCACCCCAAAAACGCTTCAGAGATATGGGCGCTCTTGGATGGTGGAATTAGAGTTGTTAGTGGGTGATTCCTCAGCTGTTAGTGTCTTGGGGCTTTGTAGCCATGAGGGTTCAGTGGCCTGGGCCCTGTGCCCCAGCTCATGAAGTTGTTAGATCTCTTGGCACATTAGAGGAATCTTCTTATGATTGTGTGACTCAAAAGCGGGTTAATTTAAGAAAAGGCAACCTTAGACCCTTCATGGGAGGGCGCAGAGCCAGCTGTCCACCATATGGGTGAGGTCCATCTAATTATGGAGCGGGAGAGCTGGGGGTTTCATATTCCTTTTTAATAAAAAGGAAACCCTACATATAGCCATAGGGTTCTTCCTTAAGACTTGCACTGGTCTTCACAATATTCCTTTGAGCCCTTAAGCCTATCCTATATTGAAATTTATAAACATAGGTACAAGAAGTTGATATGAATTTAAATGGCTGGATTCTTTGGCTAATAAATACAGTTAATCAGTATAAAACTGATTCCTCTTTGTACCAGATGTCTAGATCAAAAATATGACTCAGTGATTTATCTTGCAAGTGTTTACTGGCAAATAGACTTATCCACTGAGGAGTGTAAAATTGGACTAATTTCCAGTAAAGATCTATTTGAACCTACTTAGATGCTACAAGTGTTTTCTAATGCCCCTGTCACATGTCAAAAATGCACGGACAACTTCTTATAAGATCTAGAGCGGCCATGTGTATCAAAAGTACCTTTATGTTATAACTGTTTTTTTCAACAACAAGTAACACCCACATATTTAACTTCAAATATCTTTCTACATATATTACGTGTACACTTAAGCCTTCAAATTACTTTTTAATTCAGAATAAGTTGAAATTTAGGGGCATTTTAGAATGAGATGTTTTGTCTTCATTGGATAATATATACCTCTATATCAGAAATTCTAAACTTAAACCACTTTGTGATATAAGGCTTTTTGTGAATGGTTTAATGCTATCAACTTTCATCACCACCTAATCTGATGCAGCTGACCATGATATATTTGTTAAAAAAAGTAGCTTTCCACTAAGGCGTTGAGCAACAAAAATCCATCTAATATCATATGCCTTTCTCTTTATTTCGCACCCGCTTTTTCAATCCTAGTTTTAGAACCCTTTTTTATAGGCACTGACTATAGAAATATTGCTGTAGGAGCAAATCTATTAAACATGATAAAACCATTTTGTTCAATTAATAATCGATTTTTAGCAATACTCTATCAAAAGCTGAACAAATTATAATCTCACTGAACAAATATGTATATCCATTTTCTTGCTATTAAGCACTTTGAACCATAATTTAATGGAACATATTAAACCATGTTAGCAGAAAAGACTTCTCTTCGTTCACTTCAACAGAGAAAATTATCCTGCTTGGAGATTAGCACTATGGTAACTCAATCTACAAATTGGTACTTTTCTATCATCCATTGACCTGTTCACATAATTAAAATGCTGATTGTTTATCTTGACTACCCATTTTAAATTTGACTCACCCTGAATAAGATTAAATTTTATGAACTTATAAGAAATCTTGATCAGTTAAAAATCATTCACTTAGTTCAGAAAGGAAGAAAAATGAGGTCTACAAATACCCAGACTATATTGGACATTTGTTCATTCTTATAGCACCAAACATGCTGCCCACATCCGTCAATTTAAATGGAATAAACCATTTGGAAGTTGATCTCTATTTAGGCCAGTGAAATGTACACAAAACTTATCAATGACATATAAGTCTATGATATTGATAAAGACTTTCTTCTATCTATAATGAGTTGGGATCGTTTTTAGTATTTAAGAGTCAGACTGAATTAACTCCCATCCTCAACACTAATTTAATCAACCAATAGGTCATTTTCATCTATTAGTCTTGATGTTTCAAATCTCTACTTCAGGCTTTATATGGTCATCAGTTTTATCTAAATAGCCATTGATCAGCTTATTATATAGGTAAAAGAAATGCCTCTATTTTTTTGCTTCAACTAAGGCCAATTTTCTTTCCTGTATCGTTCAATCATAAAGCCAGCATGGTTGTACAAAGAATGATTGCTTCTGATAATATTCAAAATTTTTAATTCGCCATGGTCTAAGAGTTTTCTGTTTATAGAGGGTCTACTTAAGTATTCATCACATCATACTTTCCTGCAACCAATGGAATGATAGAATGATTCAATGGCACTATAAACTTTTATTCTTAAATGAATATCTAACACTAATCCTCTCTAATGGTCTCATTTATTTTATGTTATATCTTAGCTTACTCCATAGTTATTATCAGTTTATCAAAATATCTCCTTAAAAAGAACTATATGTTAGGGATCTTATTTAACTTCTGAAGTGCAAGTATGTTGGCTACTCCAGAGGTTGGTGAACTTAATATGCGGACTAAGCTTTAAAAATTTCTGACTTCAAGCCTTAGTTGCTGCAAATTTTTTTATAATGTAGTCCTGAGAATTAAACAATACTAATAAAAATTTCTCAATATACAATGTTCAATCAAAAGACCTAGCTCTTTTTCAATTATTATTGACCAGGAGAAATAAATTTAGCTATGGCTACTAACTGGTCTGGTCTTTATAAAGTAATCTGAAAGAGAGGTAATGAACTTCCAATTTTATTCCTTAAAAACAATTCTGAAAACTTCGTCCACAGCAGATACCTTTAACCATTTTCACTCCCATCAATAGCAAGACATTGGGGTGGCATTATTAAGTTCAGTTTTCTATTGATTTGTTAAGCAAGGAGAGAATAAACAAGGTTTTTCAATTCCAAATAAAACAATTGAATCTCAACAATGTTGAAATTTAAATAAAAATAAGAGATCTTGTCATAGGGACCCATATGTATCTAGGAACATTTTTGAAAACTAATTAAACTCAAATATCTTATAATATAAAAAAGCTTGCCATTTTTCCAATATCCAACTAACAAAAATCACTTTTACATATGAGGATAATTATACATAGCTTGAATATTTATTTTTTGATTAAAAATATACTAAAGATATTATAAAACTGATTAAGGTTTGATTTTTTTAAAATATTAGATATTTATAAAATATATCACCTTAGTAAAAGTACGCTTTCCCCTTGGATTTCCATTATTATCTAATTTCATTGACTTTTTTAAACCCAGAACTCTTAATTTAGCAATGTTAACAGGTTTCCAACTTGTCCAAACAATAGAGAAAAACTATCTTTTTTAGCTTATATGTTTCTATTTGGTTATTTGAACTTACATACATTCATGTCACTTCTTTTTTTAGCAAATTTTAACTTCAATAGAGCACTACATCATGGTAAAGTAAAATATATATTTCTACTCAATGCTATGATAATTAGTCTCAGCTTAAATACACAGCTATAAATAACTAACATATATGTTCTTAACTCTCCTTTTAATAACTTTAGGAAGCAAAAATAAAATTACTAAATGCTAAAAGTACAACCTTTTCCAGTCTTCTGCCTTAGAATTTAAATATCAATGAGTTTGAAACCTGCTGCCACCACATGGCGTGGTAGTGCAATGCCTCCTGGCGTCTTTTGTCCGCTACTGAAGCATTCCAGACTGGCTGTAATAATCCCAAAATAAAACCAGTCGCACTGTCCCCCTCAGACCTAAGACAGCATCTCACGCGCTCCCAAGAGATGTTTCAAAGCCCCCTGGTGTTCACCCAGAGCAACCTGTGCTTTGGCTTTTGGGTCAAATATGGGAACCTATTATCCTACGCAAGTGCATCCATCATTGAGATAGCTCAGGTGGTTTATAAACCCACCAGTTTTATTGATTTCTGCCTCTTTATGGGTAACTTCAATTTATGATTTGCAAGTGAATCCCAAAAGTATGGCCGCAGCAAAGATTCTTTTACTTTTCTAGATAACCCCATCCCAACTTCCCACATCCAGTTGCCAGAAGACGTCACTTTAGCTGTGCAATTCATTAGTTTGGCCAACCATTTCTCCCCTAATCATATCTGAAAAGAGCTCTTGGAGGGATTGAACATCTACAACACTGTTTTAATAAATTGATTTGTGGTTTTCTATTAAGCCTCCACCTCAAATGGCCTCAGGCCTTTGCAACAATATTCCTATTCCACCAGGACGCCAATCTTGCAATCCCCCTCCCTGTGATCTACTTGGCCCTCAAACACCCATTTTGTGTCCTTTTTAAGAATGGCCGCACCATTTACCCCTTGTCTTTTGGGTTAAATCACTCAAATACTGATGCTTTTCACTTGCTGCCACTGCAGCCTTAGACCATCCTCTTTCTGGTGTAACCCCTGCTGCAGTTCCAGTGTAATTCCAAGTGGGTTCCAATCCTCCTTCCTCTTCTATACATTACTTTGGCCTCCGCTCCTCCTGCAGCAAACAATCAGGTAAAAATCTTTTCTAAGCGTGAAGTATCAAAAGCTGCTCTTGCCCTAGCCTCAATGCCTTGATCTGAATTTGGAAGGTCATCAGTCTTGCCTTCAGCCAATAAGCTCACATGGCAAGCATAAATTTACCCCTTTCTAACCAACTTTGATTATTTCAAATCATTTTCTGAGGATACCATTAACCATTCCTCATATGCCCTGAGTTTGATAAGATATATTTTGTAAAGCTACCAAACACTCTCCTTCATGCCATTTAAATTCTTTCCCAGGCTTCCTGGCATACCAGACCCACTACCAGCTTGGTGTTAAAGCGGCCACAGCCCCCACAAAAGTTCTATTCACCAAGCCCACAATGCGGCCATGGAGCTGTTTGACATGAAGCCTGCTAATAAGAATAAGACTGTACTGCCACTTTGGATGAGTTAGTAACTAAAGCAACATCCAGAATAACTTTTGTAAAGACACCTATGATGATTGATGTAGAGTAATGAGGAAAAGTGCTAGTATTGGCCAGTATTACAAAAATCAGACAACATATCTGCTAAAAGACAATGCAAACTTCTTAAATAAAAAAAATAACAAATTCAAAGTTCACTTAAAAAAGTACATAAAAATGGAGTGAAAGAGTACCTGTTAGGGATTTCTGCCTTATATATGTAATTTTGTATAAGGGGGTGCTTTAAGGGCCACCAGTCTCCAATTCAGAGAGATCTAGGGATTGAACACACAATTGAAATGTTATTAAAATTTGAATTCAAGACTTGTGAGAAGATCACCCCACCTTACATCAGATTACTACTAAATACTTTACTAATTTTTTGGCCTAGTTGTGGCTTGGTAGATGAACAAACCATTCCATCAAGTCAACTATGGCCAGGTAGTAAGGTGTTCCCATTACAAAAAAATGTATTAAAATAACAAAATTATTGTGTTGGGCTTGTCATACCATTGCCTAAGTTAAAAGGATGAGAATGATCTCTCTTTTGCTTTGATAACTAAATTTAAAGCCAAAATCAAATTTTTTAAGAAATACAAAAAATGACCGCACAATCAAGCCAAAGCTTAAAAATGTTAATGCAATTGACGCCTGCTGCCCCAGATTGGGGTGGTGGTGTGCCACCATCTGGCATCTTTTGGCCGCAATTGAAATAAAACCAGGCTGAATCTGCTAGCCCTTCTAACGCTACTGGGCGTTATGCCCCCCATGGGACTTGGCCCACAATATTGCAAGCTCCTGGGCGATGCTCTGGAGCCCTTTTGTGCTCCAACGGAGCGATTTTTGTTTCAGCCTCTAGGTCAAATATGGGAAGCTTTTCCATATTCAATTGCAGCCTTCATCGAGATGACCATGGTGGTGTTTAAACCCACTGCTTCATTGATTTCCGCCCCTTTAAGGGGTATTTTGACCTAGTTTCTGTTCTGAGGCCGATGCAATGGCAGCATCTAAGCTGCTATTAGTTTTTTTAAAAAGTTCTCTTCCTATCATTTGCACCCAGCTTCCAGATGAGGCCACTTTGGTGGTGCAATTTGTCAGGTTACCCTCCCACCTTTCCCAAACGCCTCCGCCACAAGCTCATGGAGTGTTTAGCCGTTTATGGCGCAGACCTGTTTGCAATTTGTGGTTCAGAATGAAGAAAATCGTTGGATAGGGCCATGCGCTTTTGCAATGATCTGCCCATTACATCATGACACCAACCTTATGATCCCCACTTTCATGGTGATCAGATCCGCCCATGATCACCCATTCTGGGTGCACATCAAGAACGGCTGCGCCATTTGCCCACTGTGCTTTGAGCTTATACATGAAGCACAAAGGCCCTATGACTTCCGCCTCCATTACTTCTGCCACTCATCCCTCCAGTGTCACATCAGTGGACAGTTTAGCGCAATTTTTTGAATGGGTCTCAATCCTCCATCCCCCAACTTTGGCAAATCCTGGCTCTGCTTTCAAGGTGGCAGTTAATAAAAATCTAAAAAAATTTAAAAATTTAAACAATTTGACCAGATTAGGAATTTCTGAGTCAATGGCTGACTCAGTTTCAGCTAAGATGCCATAGTCAACAGCATGTGGCCAAACAGCTCCTGCCACTGCCCAAATTCTGGTGGCTGTCCCAGTGCTGGCTGAATCCAATCCATTCAAGGCTCTCAAAAGATTGATGAGGACAAACAGCCATACCATGTCAAGCCATATTTTGCTTTAGAGGAATTTTTCATTGATCCTCCCAAATTGCAGCTCCGCTGCTCTCACCCTTAAAAATGGGTATCCATTATATAAAAACATTAATAAAATGGCAGCTTAAGCTGCAGCTGCTCCTACTCCTGCCAACACCTTACTTCTCCTGCAGCTCCATGAGTCAATGGAACCCCTTGTTGAGGGAATTCCTACCTTTAATTTCCCTCATAATTTTGATGAGGATATGAAATACAAAATTGATGAGCTCGCTTTTGGAGCGAGTCACACATGCATTGACATGGCAAAAACTTCAATGTTCAACTATATATATCCTGAAACCCACCAGCGCATCAATTCTTTTACTTGTGTGCCTGATCTAATCACTTTTGCTGAGCATCAACTTGCTCAATACGTTGAGGTAATGGGCACTGCTGGCCTCATAAAAAGAAGAAGATCCACAATTATAACTCCTTATTCCTCATGTTGCTGATGCTCCTACCTCAATGTTGTCCAACATGGTCTGCCAGCTAAAGCGGGCGTCAGACAAAATTTTCAACGCTTCTTCACCTTCTGATATGGCTTCCTAGGCTGTTAGTTGAGGTGCCATATTAGGTTTTTTATTTCTAATAATTCCTTTGTTTGGTTTATTTTCAAAGGAAGATGCGTGATGGCTCCCCCTAATGGGTTGGGAACCACTAGTGCTAAAAAAGCTAGCTGTCATCATACACCTATCAAGTCTTATTTTTAAATTAAATAACCATCAGTTAAGTGAACTTGAGCACCAGTAGAAACTCACAGATTTTATAAAGAAACTTCTCAAAAGCAGAAAAGCTATCAAAGTAGGAGGGTCTAAGTAGTGTAGGGAAGTCCTTAAAGGTAGGAGATAATTGCTAACTAAGTTTAATGAGAAATAAGATAATTTATCAGTTAAAATTGTTAAATTTATCTATAGGCCACCTTGGGAGTTGCGTTTATGAAATCTTTTATAAGGTGAGAATTAAGATCTTTCTTATTACTAAGCTTTGGTTTTGAATTTGACATCCCCCTGTGATCTGTCAGTGTTTTTCTAAATCACAAGGTAGTAAATCGTCTTCTAAAAGCTTTATAAAATGGAAAATTCTGATCATTTGTCTCGTCACATCCTCAATGTGGTATTATCAGGAGCCTTCCATATTTTCATACTGAGGGCACTTTATTATCCACTGTTGAGGTGGACGCCCCTTATATACAGGTTCATTTGATGCCTGGTATTTGACATCCCTTTTTAACTTGGATACTTTAGTCCTTGAATCCCACTAACTTTTTGGCCTCTCATCCATAGTTGCAACTAAAACAGTTAGACCTTTAGGAGTGATATATTTAAGGTTTTAATTCTATATACTTTATTACTATCTGTTAAAAAGGTTTCATCAGATTTCGTGTGTATAGTTTAAGTTTGTGAATGGATGGTTATGCTCACCAATAAGTAAATAGTCTCTTAAATTATATCAATCTAGATTATTTTTAATCTCCACAAATAATTTACTTTAATTTAAGTAGCCAAGTTAAATTTGCGCTTAGTGGTGCCTTCCTAAAATACCCTTTAAGCTCAGACGCGCTTTTGGGGTAACAAAGTGAGGTTTTTAAAAGGTTAAACTTGATATGTTGAACAAAAAATGCTTATGACCCAGATATTCCTAATAGTTATTTTGCTCTTCTGATTGGCGACTTTTTAATTAATCTAGAAAAGCTTTCATATGACTTACTTTTTAAACCTGTCATCTTTATAATGGCTATTTTTGTTTTCAGGGGTATATGAATATAAGCTTACACTACAAATCTACAATCTATCTTATAGAAACTTTTCTTTCTCGTTGCAAACACTTTTGCAACCCATTCAATTCAAGACTAAATCTAGTTGGATAATCGCATAGAGGGGATTAGTCTGCGCCCATGTCTGGGAGCAGATGGGCAAGCAAGGCAAGAGGAGCAGGCGGAAGGCCCGCGGCCTCTAACGTTCGAAAACGCCCCGGAGAATCCGGCGGAATAGAAAAAAATCTAAAAAAACTGGCAGTCACAATTTCCCCAGAGATACTCGCGTGGCAAGCACGATGCAACCAGTACATCAATACGCCACATTCCCAGCCACTTTCGTCGGTGGAATTAGGAGTCCATGTGTATCTGGACATCCAAAAAACGGCCCTATGGGAAAAATTTTGTGAAGATGTACACAAAATTTTTCCAACCGCGGTGTACGTTGCACCTCACTCCATGTTGCGCGGTTGGCTGGACCTAGGTTTTGAAAGCAAAATAGCAGCAGATGAGGCTGCAGTGGTATGCATAGTAGTCAACCTCCCCAAAGGGCAATGGGTCGTCAAAACTAAATGCACCAGATGGACAAAATCAAACCAAATTTTCCTCACGTTTGACTTTTTGCCTACTACAGTAAAACGTGATATTTTGGAGCAACACCTGAAAGATGGTCTCACCATATATGGCGAAATACAATCTTTCAAAATGCAACATTTCATGCTGATGCCACACCTGTGCACTGGCAAAGCCATCGCAGTTCTGATCCCAACTGAGGAGATCACGAAGGACCTAACCCAGTTCCTGCACTCCACCTTTATTGACATCGCAGAGCACACCACCCACCTATTCCGGGTAACTGTGGACAGCGCGCCCCCCATTTGCACCCACTGTGACGCATTCAGCCATAAGGCACATGCGTGCCCCATTAAAGAGGGCGTTACATTCCAAGAGCACCCCTCGGCGGCCATGGCCAGCGGAGAGGCGCACTATGAACCAACCACAAGCACCAAAGAGGCTTTCCCGTGGGGAGCACAAGGCTGCTACCTATTGGTAAAGCCCATCTCCCCACAGGAGCAGAAGAAGGCCAAGCAGGCCCATAGGACTGTTGCCAAGGAAGCGGCCAAGGTCACCACCACCATCCCACACTCACAACGCCAGGAGGACATGGAGACCTTCGTGGTGGAAGCAACTCAGGAATCCATCACCCAATCAGATTGGGAGGCCCAAGCTGAATGGGCCACTCAATCTGAGGATCTGATGGGAGATTTGATCTCACCCAATCGCTGCACCCAAACCCCAGTTGAAACCGACTTGGGACCTATCCCAACCAAAAAAAATTTTTTTGCCCCACTCGACGGTGCATCAAACTTATCCACACCGCAAAAAATTCGTCCAACGTCGGGAAAACAAAAGCGAAGGCCAAAGCCAATGCGACTCTTTCCACAAAAATTAACAAAAACCCCAATAGCGTTGCTGCTAATACCCGTGCTGCTGTGAAAGCCCGTGGGGACCTGGAAGAGGCTGGTGGGCCTGAGGGCCCACCCCCTCGCACCTAAGGTGCGAAGGGGAAAACCTTCACTCTAGGGATGCTGAATATCGCTGGACTCAAGGCCTCCCCATCCTGGGCTAGGAAACTGAGTTTTTTACAAAATAATTTACCCGTGGATATCCTGGCCATCCAGGAAACCCACTGTCCATGAGGTTCCGAGGATGCTTGGAAAACAATGCTCCTACCATCCCTATCCTTTTGGTTGAAGCACTGTGGGGTGCTAATTCAGAAAAACAATTTTTTCAAATTCACATCTTCAGAAACATTCCTAAATGACCGAGTGCTCGTTGTCACCTTCTCATGGGCTGATGTTGCACACACAATCGTCAACATTTATGCCCCAAACAGTGCACAAGAGCATCAGGAATTTTTCTCATTGGTCAAATCCCTCCTGCTACCCCCAATTCTTTCCTAATTGGCGACATGAACTGTTGGCTAACCTCACCAACGGACTGGTGGCCACCCTCACCCCACGCCCCACAGGGTCACGTAGAACTACGCATTCTAAAAGCCACCCTTGGGTTAATGGATGCGCTGCCGCGACATGCGCCACTGCTCAAAAACAAGACGCATCCCCACATCCACAACGGCCAATAAAGGTCCATGACCCACATTGACCTTATTCTAGTGCCGGCGAAATTCCAACCCCATATCTCCCACTTCAAAACAATGAAAATGGAATTCTCCAACCAATGACTGGTCTCAATAACATACCACTTACCCATCACAGTTGCAAAGGCCCCACATTGGTGCAAAATCCGCCCCCCAGAGCTTGCATCACCAGGATTTTCCACGTGGGTGGAAGAGGCAACTTTGGCAAAATTGTTTGTTGCACCATTTTGCACGGACCCCATTTCCACATGGGCAACTTTCAAAAAAGACACCATCCGCCACTATCACCATCTCTCATCCAGACGCTCACGAGCCACATTGGCAGTTATATCGCGCGCACTGGCGGAATTGGCCCACTTGGAGTCCAACATTCTAGCCACAGGATACAGCCCTGCATGGGGCCAGAAGTGGGTGGAGGCAGCTACCCACCTCAACGCACTCAAAAGGCAACACAAACATTGGGTTTGTGTCCAATACAGGGTCACATGCATCACTAAAGGCGACAAGTGCACCGCATACTTCTTCAAAAAAAATTTTTGCACCACGCCAGAGTGTGGCCTGCACACAGGTGCGAAGATTGGATAATTCTATTGTGGACACACCGGGCAAAGTTGCAATCAAAATGCAAAGATATTACTCCGAGTTATACTGAGCCAAACCAATTCAGCCAGCCGAAACGGCGGAATTTCTCGACAGAGCTCATATCCGCACCATTTTCTGATACCCAGAAATAATGAATTTAATTACTCCAAACGAATTATGGACTACCATTCGCGGTGCGCCAAACCAAAAATGCCCAGGCCCAGATGGCATTCCATATGAGTTCTACAAAAAATATTTTAAATACATATCCCCATTGCTGCTAGCCTCACTCAACCAAAGCCTGTTGGAAACGTGCCTCCTACCAGGAGGACATGAGGCTTTTACAGTCACACTCTTCAAGAAAGGGGATAGGCTAGACTTAGCCAACTGGCGCCCCATTTCTCTAACAAACACAGACATCAAAATTTTAACAAAAATCATGGCTAACCGTTTAGGGACTGTAGCATCTGCCACCATCTCTCCAGAACAATTCAGTTTCATCCCCAGAAGGTCGATTTGGGATAACGTGCACTCTGTGGCTAATGTGTGTCAGTCCACAGCCTCTGGGGCACTTGTATTTTTGGACCAACAAAAGGCCTATGATAGAGTAAACTGGGAATACCTTAGGGCCTGCCTCCAACAATTCCGCCTACCTCCCCGCTTCATTAACTGGGTGATGCTGCTCACAGAATCTGCAACAATGGCTGTGCGCGGCCCAGGTTTCCTAACAGAAGTAGTCCATCCTCAAAGGGGCCTGCGACAAGGGGACCCCCTGAGCCCACTCTTATACAACTTCAGCCTTGACCCACTACTGAGAAATGTGAATGCCCAACTCACTGAAGTCCATGTGTCAGGCTAAACCCCAGTCAAGATGATGGCATTTGCAGATGATTGCGTGTTGGGGGTGTCTAATAAAGATGCACGCGCGCTTGAAGCCCTCATCCAGGAATATTCCCGGGTAAACAACGCGGCACTAAACGCCTCCAAAACTGAAATCATCCTCCTTGGTCAGTTTCAGAACTGCTGGGCCCCAGCAAGTAGTTCCCAACCCAGCCCAACTGCTCGCCCAAGTCCACGCCTTACTAACTCAAAACACACCGCTCCACTGGTGCTCCCCTTTGTGCCGCGACCTACCATAGGACCGGTACGCCATCTGGGCGTGTGGTTGGAGGCAGGAGGATACGCGTCAGCAGTAATGGAGGGCCATATACTGGACAACGTGACGAAGCGAATCGCCTCTCTCAGAGCCCACCCTAATACCCTCACTGGCAGGATTGTTCTTGCCAACTCTATGCTCCTATCCAAAGTCTGATTGGAGCCCACGCCATCCCCTTCTCCCCAAGCTTCTTCAAATCCCTGTATGCTTTGCTATAAGGTTGGCTTTGGTCAGGCCGCCCTCCACCAGTACGGCTAGAGGTCATGTTTGGCCCTCATCATCATGGTGGCATGGGCCTACTTGACTTCAAAGCCCATGCCGCCAAGATCCTAGGCACCTGGATTGCGGCCGTCACTGCTCCTACACTCCCATCCCAACACTGGTCCCGCGCGGCCCGCTCCAACTTCTCCCAGGCCTTGGGCCTCAACAATCCATCAAACCCCCACTCCCTGATGAAATACCTCGCATCACACACATCAGCCACAGGTCCTCACGGGACCAAAACCCACTACAAACGAATCCTACTCAACATGCGAAGCGCAGAGTGGAGAATTCATATTAGTGGACATACAACCCGAAGAGGCCGCCCCTCTCCTCAGTTCACACAAGAGGTACAGGGGCTACCCATCCATGGTGGCGTGATCCCCATTCGACTCCAAGTCCTATCCAGGGTGGACTACCTGGACATGATGGACATCCCTTATTCCACTGAGACCCAAAAGACTATCTGGAAATACGCACACCATCCTCTGTTGCAGCCTGAAGTCCGTTCCCATGTGTGGCGCTGCCTGAGGCGGGTGTATCGTACAGCTGAGCGCTCTAATGATTTACACTCATCCTGTGTCGTGTGTGGCCAGTATGGAACGCTGTTTCACCGCCTGGAGAAGTGCCCCACCTCTAAAGTAATATGGCGCGAAGTCCAACGTCTGCTAGGCCAGGATCAAACACATCCCTTCAGTCTGTCAAGAGATATGTTTGCTTCATCAATGTCCTCCCCCTCCCACCCTCCCTTCGTGCTCTGGTGGTTGCAATCGCCATGTGGACTATCCACACGATTGTCTTAGATGCCATCGCCGGATCCATCCCCACCCTCCCTGAAGCTGTCCACAGATTCCAGTCTCATTTGGTGGATCACTTTCAAGCGTGGATGTTTGGATATCTCCCACCACGTCGCCGGCAGCTGGTCTCCTCCTGGTTCCCAGTCTGGTTCATCAAATCAGACCCCTTCCTCCACACGTGCTCAATAGTGGCTACGCCCCCTACACACGTTCCCTCCCCTTCCCATAAGTGGCGTTCCCGCTGGCAACAAGAGATAGCATCGCTTCTCTGGGGTGCCTCACCTGGTACTGAGTTTTGTCTCGTCTGAGTCATATTCGGAAGTGTCTCTCCCATGGTCGGCCTTCCCCGCAATAAATTTAAAAATTTACAATCTATCTTATAGTCTAACCCCATGATGAGCAATGTTTAGGTATCGCTAACAGGAAGATAAACCTTATTTACTATCTAGCCACTCATTAATATTGCAGTATTATACTTTACTAGCTTTACTTTTCTTTCTCGTTGCAAACACTTTTGCAACCCATTCAATTCAAGACTAAATCTAGTTTGATAATCTCATAGAGGGGATTAGTCTGCACCCATGTCTGGGAGCAGTTGGGCAAGCAAGGCAAGAGGAGCAGGCGGAAGGCCCGCGGCCTCTAACGTTCAGAAATGCCCCAGAGAATCCGGCAGAATAGAAAAAAATCTAAAAAAACTGGCGGTCACAATTTCCCCGCAGATACTCGCGTGGCAAGCACGATGCAACCAGTACATCAATACGCCACATTCCCAGCCACTTTTGTCGGTGGAATTTGGAGTCCGTGTGTATCTGGACATCCAAAAAATGGCCCTATGGGAAAAATATTGTGAAGATGTACACAATATTTTCTCGACCGCGGTGTACGTTGCACCTCACTCCATGTCGCACGGTTGGCTGGACCTAGGTTTTGAAAGCAAAATAGCAGCAGACGAGGCTGCAGCAGTGCGCATAGTAGTCAACCTCCCCAAAGGGCAATGGGTCGTCGAAACTAAATGCACCAGATGGACAAAATCAAACCAAATTTTCCTCACGTTTGACTTTTTGCCTACTACAGTAAAACGTGACATTTTGGAGCAACACCTGAAAGATGGTCTCGCCATATACGGCAAAATACAATCTTTTGAAATGCAACATTTCACGCTGATGCCACACCTGTGCACCGGCAAAGCCATCGCAGTTCTGACCCCAACTGAGGAGATCACGAAGGACCTAACCCAGATCCTACACTCCACCTTTATTGATATCACAGGGCACACCACCCACCTATTCCAGGTAACCGTGGACAGCGTGCCCCCATTTTGCACCCACTGTGACGCGTTCAGCCATAAGGCACACGCGTGCCCCATTAAAGAGGGCGTTACATTCCAAGAGCACCCCTCGGCAGCCATGGCCAGCGGAGAGGCGCACTACGAACCAACTGCAAGCACCAAAGAGGCTTTCCCGTGGGGAGCACAAGGCTGCTACCTATTGGTAAAGCCCATCTCCCCGCAGGAGCAGAAGAAGGCCAAGCAGGCCCATAGGACTGTTGCCAAGGAAGCGGCCAAGGTCACCACCACTATCCCACACTCACAACGCCAGGAGGACATGGAGACCTTCGCGGTGGAAGCAACTTGGGAATCCATCACCCAATCAGATTGGGAGGCCCAAGCTGAACGGGCCACTCAATCTGAGGATCCAATGGGAGATTTGATCTCACCCAATCGCTGCACCCAAACCCCAGTTGAAACCGACTTGGGACCTATCCCAACCAAAAAAATTTTTTTGCCCCACTCGACAGTGCACCAAACTTATCCACACCGCAAAAAATTCGTCCAACGTCGGTTAAACAAAAAGTGAAGGCCAAAGCCAACGCGACTCTTTCCACAAAAATTACAAAAACCCCAATAGCGTTGCTGCTAATACCCGCGCTGCTGTGAAAGCCCGTGGGGACCTGGAAGAGGCTGGTGGGCCAGGGGGCCCACCCCCTCACACCTAAGGTGCGATGGGGGAAACCTTCACTCTAGGGATGCTGAATATCGCTGGACTCAAGGCCTCCCCGTCCCAGGCTAGGAAACTGAGTTTTTTACAAAATAATTTACCCGTGGATATCCTGGCCATCCAGGAAACCCACTGTCCACGAGGTTCTGAGGATGCTTGGAAAACAATGCTCCTACCATCCCTATCCTTTTGGTCAAAGCACTGTGGGGTGCTAATTCAGAAAAACAATTTTTTCAAATTTACATCTTCAGAAACATTCCTAAATGGCCGAGTGCTCGTTGTCACCTTCTCATGGGCCAATGTTGCACACACAATCGTCAACATTTACACCCCAAACGGTGCACAAGAGCATCAGGAATTTTTCTCATCAGTCAAATCCCTCCCACTACCCCCCAATTCTTTCCTAATTGGCAACATGAACTGTTGGCTAACCTCACCAACGGACTGGTGGCCACCCTCACCCCACGCCCCACACGGTCACATAGAACTACGCTTTCTAAAAGCCACCCTTGGGTTAATGGATGTGCTGCCATGACATGCCCCACTGCTCGAAAACATGACGCATCCCCACATCCACAACGGCCAATTAAGGTCCATGACCCGCATCGACCTTATTCTAGCGCTGGCGAAATTCCAACCCCACATCCCCACTTCAAAACAACAAAAATGGAATTCTCCAAACACCAACTGGTCTCAATAACATACCACTTACCCATCACAGTTGCAAAGGCCCCACATTGGTGCAAAACCGCCCCCCAGAGCTTGCGTCACCAGGATTTTCCATGTGGGTGGAAAAAAACTTTGGCAAAATCGTTTGTTGCACCGTTTTGCGCGGACCCCATTTCCACATGGGCAACTTTCAAAAAAGACACCATCCGCCACTATCGCCATCTCTCATCCAGACGCTCACGAGCCACATCAGCAGTTATATCATGCGCGCTGGCGGAATTGGCCCACTTGGAGTCCAACATTCCAGCCTCAGGATATAGCCCTGCATGGGGAGCCAGAGGCGGAGGCAGCAGCCCACCTCACCGCACTTGAAAGGCAACACAAACATCGGGTTTGTGTCCAATACAGGGCCACATGCATCACTAAAGCAACAAGTGCACCGCATACTTCTTCAAAATTTTTTGCACCACGCCAGAGTGTGGCCTGCACACAGGTGCAAAGATTGGATAATTTTATCGTGGACATACTGGCTGAAGTGGCAATCGAAACGCAAAGATATTACTCCGAGTTATACCGAGCCAAACCAATTCAGCCAGCCGAAATGGCAGAATTTGACAGAGCTCATATCTGCACCATTTTCTGATACCCGGAAATAATGAATTTAATTACTCTGAATGAATTATGGACTACCATTCGCGGTGCGCCAAACCAAAAATGCCCAGGCCCAGATGGCATTCCATATGAGTTCTACAAAAAATATTTTAAATACATATCCCCATTGCTGCTAGCCTCACTCAATCAAAGCCTGTTGGAAACGCGCCTCCTACCAGGAGGACATGAGGCTTTTACAGTCACACTCTTCAAGAAAGGGGATAGGCTAGACTTAGCCAACTGGCGCCCCCATTTCTCTAACAAACACAGACACTAAAATTTTAACAAAAATCATGGCTAACCGTTTAGGGACTGTAGCATCTGCCACCATCTCTCCAGAACAATTTGGTTTCATCCCCAGAAGGTCGATTTGGGATAACGTGCACTCTGTGGCTAATGTGTGTCAGTCCACAGCCTCTGGGGCACTTGTATTCTTGGACCAACAAAAGGCCTATGATAGAGTAAACTGGGAATACCTTAGGCCTGCCTCCAACAATTCCTACCTCCCCGCTTCATTAACTGGGTGATGCTGCTCACGGAATCTGCAACAATGGCTGTGCGCGGCCCAGGTTTCTAACGGATGTAGTCCATCCTCAAAGGGGCCTGCGACAAGGGGACCCCCTGAGCCCACTCTTATACAACTTCAGCCTTGACCCACTACTGCGAAATGTGGATGCCCAACTCACTGGGGTCCATGTGCCAGGCCAAACCCCAGTCAAGATGATGGCATTTGCAGATGATTGCGTGTTGGGGGTGTCTAATAAAGATGCACGCGCGCTTGAAGCCCTCATCCAGGAATATTCCCGGGTAAGCAACGCGGCACTAAACGCCAACAAAACTGAAATCATCCTCCTTGGTCAGTTTCAGAACTGCTGGGCCCCAGCAAGTAGTTCCCAACCCAGCCCAACTGCTCGCCCAAGTCCACGCCTTACTAACTCAAAACACACCGCTCCACTGGTGCTCCCCTTTGTGCCGCGACCTACCATAGGACCGGTACGCCATCTGGGCGTGTGGTTGGAGGCAGGAGGATACGCGTCAGCAGTAATGGAGGGCCATATACTGGACAACGTGACAGAAGCGAATCGCCTCTCTCAGAGCCCACCCTAATACCCTCACTGGCAGGGTTGTTCTTGCCAACTCTATGCTCCTATCCAAAGTCTGGTTTGGAGCCCACGCCATCCCCTTCTCCCCAAGCTTCTTCAAATCCCTGTATGCTTTGCTACAAGGTTGGCTTTGGTCAGGCCGCCCTCCACCAGTACGGCTAGAGGTCATGTTTGGCCCTCATCATCATGGTGGCATGGGCCTGCTGACTTCAAAGCCCATGCCGCCAAGATCCTAGGCACCTGGATTGCGGCCATCACTGCTCCTACACTCCCATCCCAACACTGGTCCCGCGCAGCCCGCTCCAACTTCTCCCGAGCCTTGGGCCTCAACAATCTATCAAACCCCCACTCCCTGATGAAATACCTCGCATCACACACATCAGCCACAGGTCCTCACGGGACCAAAACCCACTACAAACGAATCCTACTCTCCATGCGAAGCGCAGAGTGGAGAATTCGTATTAGTGGACATACAAACCAAAGAGGCCGCCCCTCCCTCAGTTCACACAAGAAGTACAGGGGCTACCCATCCATGATGGCGTGATCCCCACTCGACTCCAAGTCCTATCCAGGGTGGACTACCTGGACATGATAGGCATCCCTTATTCCACTGAGACCCAAAAGACTATCTGGAAATACGCACACCATCCTCTGTTGCAGCCTCAAGTCCGTTCCCATGTGTGGCGCTGCCTGAGGCGGGTGTATCGTACAGCTGAGCGCTCTAATGATTTACACTCATCCTGTGTCGTGTGTGGCCAGTATGGAACGCTGTTTCACCGCCTGGAGAAGTGCCCCACCTCTAAAGTAATATGGCGCGAAGTCCAACGTCTGCTAGGCCAGGATCAAACACATCCCTTCAGTCTGTCAAGAGATATGTTTGCTTCATCAATGTCCTCCCCCTCCCACCCTCCCTTCGTGCTCTGGTGGTTGCAATCGCCATGTGGACTATCCACACGATTGTCTTGGATGCCATCGCCGGATCCATCCCCACCCTCCCTGAAGCTGTCCACAGATTCCGGTCTCATTTGGTGGATCACTTTCAAGCGTGGATGTTTGGATATCTCCCACCACGTCGCCAGCAGCTGGTCTCCTCCTGGTTCCCAGTCTGGTTCATCAAATCAGACCCCTTCCTCCACACGTGCTCAATAGTGGCTACGCCCCCTACACACGTTCCCTCCCCTTCCCATAAGTGGCGTTCCCGCTGGCAACAAGAGAGATAGCATCGCTTCTCTGGGGTGCCTCACCTGGTACTGAGTTTTGTCTCATCTGAGTCATATTCGGAAGAGTCCGTCCCATGGTCGGCCTTCCCCGCAATAAATATATAAAGTATTATACTTTACTAGGGCGCCATAATGCTAATAGGTCCCCAGTTTCAATATGACCTCAGTATTGCACAGCTCCTAGTTGTAGTTTATCCACCACTGATGGCAAAACATTGATACTTTTTACCCATAATATTGGTCCTATATATTAAGTCTTAAGAAAGATCACATTCCTCTTAGGATATCATAATTACCTGAAAACCTGACAAGGTGCATTTTTAGCACTTTTACCTCTAAAGTAAAGTTATTGCTTAGTATAAGCACATTAATTAGCCCAATCTCCATCCATCAGGGCGAGTGTGCATTTTCAGTTGGTATAAGTTGTCATAAATGCTAAAGAACACAAGGTCAATTATTACAAATAATTCAGTCATTATTTCTTGCTAAAGCTAGAGAAGTGTCTTACTAACTTTTTATATTAGGAAAGCATCCCTTACCATTATGGTGAAGGGAATGAATCATGAAAAATAAAAATCATATAAACTTTTTGAGGCTTTGCAGATGATTCATTTTAAATAGGAACTTTAACACAAACGCTTCAGAACTTGTTGGAATCCAAGGGTCAGACTATATCTACAATAAAAATATTAGAGTTACTAGTAAACCTACTTGAAAACAGGGCTTCCCTCAAGGTTGGGTGAGTCATTTACTATAATATAGGTCCACATGTAGAAACACATCTCAGGGTACTAAAAGGTCATTACTTTTATTTATTTGGGGAAGATTTACCAGGTGACAGGCACTTTCAATATAGTGGGGATAAACTTATGAATATTGAAAATTAAAAAGAACCCCAGAGGGATCAAGGCCCCTCTTGTTGTCTCCAGGACCATCAAGTTTAGGACGGTAGGGGTGGTTTATGCTGGCTTACTCTTGGTTGCAGCATGAGTGAAGGAAAGAATCAATCTTTAGGAACCATATGGTTAACCATGTATTGATTTTCCTTCTATTATGTGGGGTCATATGTCCAAAAAACCATGCTTGGAAATGTTCTAATATGGTAGTGAAAACGATTGATGGCTTCTTGGATTGAAAGCGTTGCTCCTGTAAATGATTCCAGTACTATAGTATGACTGTCCATAGTGCTATTGCTTATATTAAATCCTAAAAGGAATGGATGGATAGGTGACTCCATGTTTTGAGCGAACATGCTTCTAGATAGGCTGATTGATTGTCCACTGTCTTGGCGGAATAGGCGCATGACCCCTTTCCAGATAGCTATTGATGTTGGACAGTGTTCTAAACGGTGTACTAGGCTTCCATAATGACCACATATTGTACATGAGGAATGGGCTGCATTTGACCGTTCTTCTGTGTGGTATACTCTCTTCATGCATTTCCGCACATGTGCTCTTATCCTGGGTGAAGTAGTGAGTAATATGTGTATCTTCAGACTCTTCTTTGGATCTCCAGGTTGTATGATATATCCATATGTTCCAGGCAAACAAATTCTGGCTATGGTACTCGGATTTCTGCATATTATGTTATCTATGACTATTTGGCCATTAATTCCTGTCTTTGAGTTAGTCTTTGGAGTCCTCTGTGACTGATCTTATCAGATATATGGATCTTCCACTCTGTTTTTCTCATGGCTAGAAGTATTCGTTTGACATGTGCAGGAGTGCCATGTGTCCTGCAGCAGTAGATTAGATGCCAGATACTCGATTAATGTGTTTGGGTGATCTGGGTTTCTTAATTGGAGTGCTCATGTAAAGTTATATCTTACTGATCTGGCCCAATGTATATCTGGGAGATCTGGGGTTGTCACCTGAGCTATCCAGGATCCTAGTATATGGGTCACGTGCTCTATATAATTAAAATTTAAATTTATTGCGGGGAAGGCTGACCATGGGACGGACACTTCTGAATATGACTCAGGAAAGAAAAACTTAGTACCAGGGGAGGCACCCCAGAGAAGCGATGCTATCTCTTGTTGCCAGCGGGAACGCCACTTATGGGGAGGGGAGGGAATGTGTGAAGGGGCCGTAGCCACTATTGAGCATGTGTGGAGGAAGGGGTCTGATTTAATGAACCAGACTGGGAACCAGGAGGAGACCAGGTGTCGGCGACACAGTGGGAGGTATCCAAACATCCACACTTGAAAGTGGTCCACCAAATGAGACCAGAATCTGTGGACAGCTTCAGGGAGGGTGGGGATGGAGCCAGCGATGGCATCCAAGACAATCGTGTGGATAGTCCACATGGCGATTGCAACCACCAGAGCACAGAGGGAGGGTGGAAGGGGGAGGCCATTGAAAAGCAAACATATCTCTTGACAGACTGAAGAGATGCGTTTGATCCTGGCCCAGCAGACGTTGAACTTCGCGCCATATCACTTTAGAGGTGGGGCACTTCTCCAGGCGGTGGAACAGCGTTCCATACTGGCCACACACGACACAGGATGAGTGTAAAGCGTTAGAGCGCTCAGCCATATGGTACACCCGCCTCAGGCAGCGCCACACATGGGAATGGATTTGAGGCTGCAACAGAGGATGGTGTGCATATTTCCAGATAGTCCTTTGGGTCTCAGTGTAATAAGGGATGTCCATCATGTCCAGGTAGTCCACCCTGGAAAGGACATGGGGTCGAATGGGGATCACGCCATCATGGATGGGTAGCCCCTGTACCTCTTGTGTGAACTGAGGAGAGGGGCGGCCTCTTTGGGTTGTATGTCCGCTAATACGAATTCTCCACTCTGTGCTTCACATGGAGAGTAGATTTCGTTTGTAGTGGGTTTTAGTCCCATGAGGACCTGTGGCCGATGTGTGTGATGCGAGGTATTTCATCAGGGAGTGGGGGTTTGATGGATTGTTGAGGCCCAAGGCTCGGGAGAAGTTGGAGTGGGCTGCGCGGGACCAGTGTTGGGATGGGAGTGTAGGAGTGGTGACGGCCGCGATCCAGGTGCCCAGGATCTTGGCAGCATGGGCTTTGAAGTCAAGCAGGCCCATGCCACCTTGATGATGAGGGCCAAACATGACATCTAGCCGTACTGGTGGAGGGCGGCCTGACCAAAGCCAACCTTGTAGCAAAGCATACAGGGATTTGAAGAAGCTTGGGGAGAAGGGGATGGCGTGGGCTATGAACCAAACTTTGGATAGGAGCATAGAGTTGGCAAGAACAACCCTGCCAGTGAGGGTATTAGGGTGGGCTCTGAGAGAGGCAATTCGCTTTGTCACGTTGTCCAGTATAAAGCACTCCATTACTGCTGATGCATATCCGCCTGCCTTTATCCACACGCCCAGATGGCGCACCGGTCCTATGGTAGGACGTGGCACGAAGGGGAGCACCAGTGGAGCGGTGTGTGTTGAGTTAGTAAGGCGTGGACGTGGGCGAGCAAATGGGCTGGGTTGGGAACAAATTGCGGGGCCCAGCAGTTCTGAAACTGACCAAGGAGGATGATTTTGGTTTTGGAGGCGTTCAGTGCCACGTTGCTTACCAAGGAATATTCCTGGATGAGGGCTTCAAGCGCGCGTGCATCTTTGTTATTAGACACCCCCACCACGCAACCATCTGCAAATGCCATCATCTTGACTGGGGTTTGGCCTGGCACATGGACCTCAGTGAGTTGGGCATTCACATTTCGCAGTAGTGGGTCAAGGCTGAAGTTGTATAAGAGTAGGCTGAGGGGGTCCCTTGTCGCAAGCCCCTTTAAGGGCGGACTACTTCCATTAGGAAGCCTGGGCCACGCACTGCCATTGTCGCAGATTCTGTGAGCAGCATTACCCAGTTTATGAAGCGGGGGGTAGGTGAATTGGTGGAGGCAGGCCCTGAGGTATTCCCTGTTTACTCTATCGTAGGCCTTTTGTTGGTCCAAGAATACCAGTGCCCCAGAGGCTGTGGACTGACATACATTAGCCACAGAGTGCACGTTATTCCAAATTGACCTTCTGGGGATGAAACTGAATTGTTCTGGGGAGATGGTGGTAGATGCTACAGTCCCTAATTGGTTAGCCATTATTTTTGTTGAATATTTTGGTGTCTGTGTTTGTTAGAGAAATGGGGCGCCAGTTGGCTAAGTCAAGCTTATCCCCTTTCTTAAAGAGTGTGACAGTAAAGGCCTCATGTCCTTCTGGTAGGAGGCGCATTTCCAACAGGCTTTGGTTAAGTGAGGCTAGCAGCAATGGGGATAAATATTAGAAATATTTTTTGTAGAACTCATATGGAATGCCATCTGGGCCTGGGCATTTTCGGTTTGGCGCACCGCGAATGGTAGTCCATAATTCGTTCAGAGTAATTAAATTCATTATTTCTGGGTATCAGAAAATGGTGCAGATATGAGCTCAGTTGAAAAAATCTGCCATTTCATCTGGCTGAATTGGTTCAGCTCAGTACAACTCGGAGTAATATTTTTGCATTTCAATTAACACTTCAGCTGGTGTGTCTGCAATGGAATTATCTGATCTTCGCACCTGTGTGCAGGCCACACTCTGGTGTGGTGCGAAAATTTTATGAAGAAGTATGCAGTGCACTTATCACCTTTAGTGATGCATGTGGCCCTGTATTGGACATAAACCCGATTTTTGTGTTGCCTTTCAAGTGCGTTGAGGTGGGCGGCTGCCTCCACCCATTCTGGCCCCATGCAGGGCTTTATCCTGTGGCTAGAATGTTGGACTCCAAGTGGGCTAATTCGCCAGAGTGCGCGAGATAACCGCTGATGTGGCTCGTGAGCATCTGGAGGAGAGATGTTGATAGTGGTGGATGGTGTCCTCTTTAAAAGTTGCCCATGTGGAAATGGGGCCCGCGCAAAATGGTGCAACAAACAATTTTGCCAAAGTTGCCTCTTCCACCCACGTGGAAAATCCTGGTGACGTGAGCTTGGGGGGCAGATTTTGCACCAATGTGGGGCCTTTGCAACTGTGACGGGTAAGTGGTAGGTTATTGAGACCAGTCGGTGGTTGGAGAATTCCATTTTCATTGTTTTGAAGTGGGAGTGTGGGGTTGGAATTTCGCTGGCATTAGAATAAGGTCGATGTGGGTCATGGACCTTAATCTGGCCGTTGTGGATGTGGGGACACATCATGTTTTTGAGCAGAGGGGCATGTCGCAGCAGCGCATCCATTAACCCAAGGGTGGCTTTTAAAACGCATAGTTCTACGTGACCCTGTGGGGCGGTGGGTGAGGGAGGCCACCGGTCCATTGGTGAAGTTAGCCAACAGTTCATGTTGCCAGCTAGGTTTGAATTAGGGGGTAGCAGGAGGGATTTGACCGATGAGGAAAATTCCCGATGCTTGTGTGCACCATTTGGGGCATAGATGTTGACAATTGCATGTGCAACGTTGGCCCACGAGAAGGTGACGATGAGCACTCAGCCATTTAGTAATGGTTCTGAGGATGTGAATTTGAAAAATTATTTTTCCAAATTAGCACCCCACAGTGCTTCGACCAAAAGGATAGAGATGGGAGGAGCATTGTTTTCCAAGCTTCCTCGGAACCTCATGGACAGTGGGACTCCTGGATGGCCAGGATATCCACGGGTAAATTGTGTTGTAAAAAACTCAGTTTCCTAGCCCGGGATGGGGAGGCCTTGAGTCCAGCGATATTCAACATCCCTAGAGTGAAGGTTTCCCCCATCGCACCTTAGGTGCGAGGGGGTGGGCCCTCAGGCCCACCAGCCTCTTCCAGGTCCCCACGGGCTTTCACAGCAGTGCAGGTGTTAGCAGCAATGCTATTGGGGTTTTTGTTAATTTTTGTGGAAAGATTCGCATTGGCTTTGGCCTTTACTTTTTGTTTTCCCAACGTTGGACGAATTTTTGCAGTGCGGATGAGTTCAGTGCACCGTTGAGCAGGTCAAAAAAAATTTTTCAGTTGGGATAGGTTAAAGTCAGTTTTGACCGGAGATTGGGTGCAGCGATTGGGTGAGAATGAATCTCCCATTGGATTCTCAGATTGAGTAGCCCGCTCAGCATGGGCTTCCCAATCTTATTGGATGATGGATTCCCAAGTTGCTTCCACCGCGAAGGTCTCCATGTCCTCCTGGCGTTGTGAGTGTGGGATGGCGGTGGTGGCCTTGGCCGCTTCCTTGGCCGTGGCCCTATGGGCCTGCTTGGCCTTCATCCGCCCTGCGGGGAGATGGGCTTTACTAATAGGTAGCAGCCTTGTGCTCCCCACGGGAAAGCCTCCTTGGTGCTTGAAGTTGGTTTGTAGTGCACCTCTCCGCTGGCCATGGCTGCTGAGGGGTGCTCTTGGAATGTGACGCCCTCCTTGATGAGGCATGCGTGCACCTTATGGCCAAATGTGTCACAGTGGGTGCAAATGGGGGGCGCGCTGTCCACGGTTACCTGGGATGGGTGGGTGGTATGCCCTGCAATATCAATAAAAGTGGAGTGTGGGATCTGGGTTAGGTCCTTTGCAATCTCCTTAGTTGGGGTCAGAACTGCGATGGCTTTGCCAGTGCACAGGTTTGGCATCAGCGTGAAGCGTTGCATTTTGAAAGATTTATGTCGCTGTATACGGCAAGACCATCTTTCAGGTGTTGCTCCAAAATGTCACGTTTTAATGAAGTAGGCAAAAAGTCAAACGTGAGGAAATTTGGTTTTCTGTCCATCTGGTGTATTTGGTTTCAATGACCCGTTGCCCTTTGGGGAGGTCGACCACTATGCGCACCGCTGAAGCCTTGTCTGCTGCTATTTTTCTTTCAAAACCTAGGTCCAGCCAACTGCGTGACATGGAGTGAGGTGCAACATACACCGCGGTCAGGAAAATTTTGTGTACATCTTCACAAACTTTTCCCATAAGGCTGTTTTTTGGATGTCCAGATACACATGGACTCCGAATTCCACCGACAAAAGTGGCTGGGAGTGTGGCGTGTTGATATACTTGTTGCATCATGCTTGCCATGTGAGTATCTCAAGGAAAATTGTGACCGCCAGTTTTTGAAATTTTTGTCTATTCCAACAGATTCTGTGGGGCGTTTTTGAACTTTGGAGGCCGCGGGCCTTCCACCTGCTCCTTTTACCTTGCTTTCTTAACTGCTCCCTGACATGGGCGCAGACTAAACTCCTCTGTGAGATTATCAAACTAGATTTAGTCTTGAATTGAATAGGCTGCAAAAGTGTTTGCAACGAGAAAAAAAAGTTTAAATTTACATAATTAGTAAGCCCCATATCTCCATTCCTCCTAGAGCCAAATAAGGTTTTGAGGCGTACAGGGGGGTTGTGGTTGGACCAAAGCCATCCTTGTAATAAGGCGTAAATTGATATAAGAAGTCCGATGAGAAAGCAATTGCATAGGATGTAAACAATATGATAGATAGTATCATGAAGTAAGCTATCCTGACCCTTCCTGTTAGACCTGTTTGATGCCCATGTAAAGAGGTAATGCGTCTTGTTATTTAATACAGAAGTTGATTTTCCATCATGGAGTTGGCGTAACCTCCTGTTTCCAACTATACCCCCAAATGAAGGACAGGCTCAACTGTTGGCTTGGTAGTGAAGGGAAGTTTCAGTGGTGTTAATGCTGATTTTTGCCTCCTATGTCTGGTGAGAAGTCTTGATGTTGTATTGGTTTGTTGACCCATGGTAAATGGCGTCCAATGGGTCTGATTTTTCCCCAGGAGTATGATTTCCGTTTTCACAGTGTTAAGTGATGCGTTGATTATGGCTGAATACTCTTGTATTATCTTCTCAATTATGAAAGCATCCTGGTTGTTGGATATTGCCACCACACAGTCGTCAGTGAAGGCCATCATTTTGACTGGTGGTTGGCACTTGACATTAATTCCATCAAGAAGTGTATTTGTATTCCAGATTAGGGGATAAACTAAAATTTTATAGTAGAGGGCTTAGTGGGTCCCCCTGTTTGAGTCCTCTCTGTGGGAAAACTGAATTAGCTAAGACACCTGCTCCACGCACGGCCATAATGACTCTGTGAACAACATCACTCAGTTTATGAATCTATTTGGGAGTCTGAATTTTGAAGTAAGGCCCTGAGATAGATCCAGTTCACCCTGTCGTATGTCTTCTGTTGGTCCAAAAAGACAAGCGCTCCAGAGGTTTTAGATTGGCAGACATTTTCAACTGTGTGGATATTGTCCCATATGGATCTGCTTGGAACAAATCAATATTGTGATGGGCATATCGCATCCTTTGCAATATCTCCTAGTTGTCTAGCCATAATTTTTGTAAATATTTTGGTATCTATGTTGGTTAGGGAGATTGGGTTCCTGTTGGATAGGTTTAGTCTGTCTCCTTTTTTGAATAAAGTGACAGTGTAAGCTTCTTTTCCTCCAGGTAGGAGGCATGTTTCCATGACACACTTGTTCATGGAGGCTAAAAAAAATAAAAATGTTAGTAATATATATTGTATAAAATTTATAGAGAATCCCATCAGGTCTAGGGCATTTCCCTCTTGGCGCATTGTGTACTATTTCCCATAGTTTCTCGCGAAATATTAGGTTAATTAAATCGTTACTTTGAGCCAGGGTGTCAATATGTGCATTTGCGAGGAAATTTTTTGATTTTTCTGTTTCAACCGGTTTAGATTTATATAAATTTTTATTTAAAAATTTGTACTTCAGTTGCAACTTCTTTAGGTGTTTCTGCTATGGATTTGTCTGGTCGGTGGACATGTGTGCAAGCTACCATACCTCTCTGGGCGTGAAATTGATGGAAAAAATAGCTTGAGCAAGTTTCTCCATCTTTTATGTTTTTTGCTCTATATTGAACCCTAACTCAGTGTTGGTGTTTGTATATTAGGGTGTTTAGCCGAGCAGAAACCTATGCCCATTTGTGACCCCATCCAGGGCTGTACCCTGTGCGTGGGACATGTTAGCCAAGTGATTGATTTCTGTCAAGGTGTGCTTGATAATGAATTAAGCTGCCCTATATCTTCTAGACGTTATGAGTTTAATCTGTTGGATTGTTGATTTTTGAAATTTTACAAGGTGGTTAATGGGTCTGAACAGAAAGGTGTTTTAAAGTCCTGTGTTGAGGACCTTACCTCCATCAAGGATTAAAATTCCAAGTTGGCTAAACTTTCTAAGTATAATAGGCACCACCTGGGTGCTTGGATAGTTGTTTCCGCTGGTGTGTAGGACACCAAAACTAGATGATTATCGGAAAATTTGATTTTTGTAGTATTAAATTTATGAATTTGGTGATGGAAATTAATGGTGTGTGTATTAGGTCTATCTATGACATAAAGCATAGTGCACCGTTGTGTACATGTGGGTGTGTCATGTTTTGTAGTAGGGGTGACCTTTTAGATAGCGAATCATATAGTCCCAGGGTGGCCTTTAGCACACAAAAATCCACTTTCCCTTGTGATACCTCCGTTGTGTATGGCCATCAGTCAGTATCTGGGTTGATCCAGCTGTTTATGTTTCCCCTGAAAAAAGTGTTTTCTGGAAGATGAAGTTGTGTTAGAGCTGTTTAAACTCTTGTCAGTCCGGTGCACAGTTTGGTGCATATACACTGGCTATTGTGTGCACTTCTTTGTGCCATGAGAAGGTAATGTCAAGTACAAGGTTATCCAGGAAAGAATTTTTTATTAGTAAACTTAAAGTTTTGGTTTTTGCATATCATCACCCCATAGTGTTGAAACAAAAACAATATTGTTGGGAGGAGCATGTTTTCCCATACCTCCTCCTTTCCCTATGGACAGTGGGTTTCCTGCACCACCAGGATATCCACAGGTTGGTTTTGTAGGAGACTCAACTTCTTGGCCCAGGGCGTTAAGGCCTTGAATCCCACTTTGTATAGTATCCCTATCTCTGCTGAGATGCCCGATGCTCCTCAGGAGCAGCTAGCAGGGCCCTCAGCCCTACTCCCTCGCTCACATTACTCTCCATTGCACCTCTGCGGAGAGCATAACCATGAGTATGAGTTGGGGTGTATTCTGCCCCTTTTGTTGCCACTGTTTTTGCTTCTGTCTTGCCTTTGCTAGTTTTCAATTTATCATTGCAGTGCACTTGTGTGCTCTTATTGGCCACATTTTTCTCTTGCTCATTCCATTGTTGATTTTCATTCCCAATTGGGTTATGCTCCACAATTTTGGGGGGTTTACTGAACCCCTGTTTTGCCAAATTTATTTCCAAATCATGTTCCACTAAATCCATTCTGTTTGGATTGGTTGTTTGGTTTTACGCGGGATATGATTGGCTCATTGTTTCAAGTTCATCCATGTCTTCCTGGATCTGTTTTGGTGATATGGAAGATTTAGCTGATACTTTTGCCTTAGCTGCAGCCAGATTGCGAGCTTGTTTAGCCATTTTACATTCTTTTGGGGAAATTGGGTCAATTATCTTATATTGCCCCTGTTCTCCCCAGTTGAATGCTTGCGTGGTATCCATTATTTTGGCGAACTCTGAGTCATCTTCACTCATTTCTTCCTCACAAAATTCTATTTCTCTTAGGCTTTCTTTTATGGGACAAGCATGAATCTTATGCATAAAGGCCTGACAGTGGTTGCATTTGGGTGGCGCACTCTTTACTGTTTCCAAGAATAATTGGGATAGTTTTCTGCCAATTATAATAGAGTCTTTGTGGGAGATTTTCGTGAGATCCTCTGCTACCTCCAGGTTTGGGGATATTATTGCGATTTTCTTCCCTGTGCTAATGGTTGGCATCAGCTGGAATCTTTGCATCTCAAATTATTTAATTTCTCCATAGGATTACAAGCCATCCTGGAGATGTTGTTCAACTACTGTGAGCGCCATTGCAGTCAGAAGGTAATCAAAAATTATAAAAATATCTTTGACAATATCCAACATGTCCATTTGGTTGATACCAAACGTTGGCCATTGAGAAAATCAATCACATTTCTGATCTTTACGGCTTTGTTTGCTTCATCCGCTGTTTCAAACCCAAGATCTACCCAACCAGAGCGGATAGTATGGGTTCTCATGTACACTACTTGAAGGAATACTTTTAGTTTGCTTTGCCAAACCTTTCCCACATTGCCAGTGACTCTGTGCCAAATAAAACATGGATCCCATGTTCAACTGATGATAATGGTTGAAAGTGGGTTAAATCCATGTAGCTGCAGTATTTTCTAAAAATTTGACAAAACCTGCGGGGTGCACCCCCTTGGGTTCTTTATTTTTACTTTGGTTCTTTTTTACTCCTTTTCGCTTGGTGCCTTTGGGTGGTGCAGCTCTAGGTTGTTACCCTTTACCTCAATTTGCCCAATTATGTCCTTTTTTATCAAACGTGCTCATCTCACCTGGTATTGATTCTCAAATTGTTCTGTTTGAATCAAATCATTTACTAATAAGTGATAGTAATTGGAAAGAAAAGCACCTAACATTGTAATTTACTTTGTAAAAATTTACATTAAAAGATGATGACTGTAAGTTCAGGCATTGTTGAAGCGAAGTCTTAAAGTTCATCATCACATTATGAACCATTTCTGATCAGATTTAAGCCACTTATATAAAATTCATTTTTATAGATAAATGATTTTTATTGGTGGCTTTCCTTAGTAAACTTGACATTTCAAATAGATCCAGATGAAGAAGTCATAAACTGTGAGATATGGTGGATGGGAGAGCCTTACTATATACCCATTTGAGAGATGACATAGTTAGAAAACTTCCTGCTGACAACATTCATGATTACTCTCTTTGTGTGACTGGTAGCTGCGTTATATTAAATATTTACTTAAATTTACATGTTAATGATCATGTTGTGGAGCAATAACGATTTCCAACTTTATCTTCAGAATTTTAAAGGTATCTCAAATTGTGATCCCTACAACTCCCAAAGAAGACATAAAACACCAAAAAACCCTTTTCTAACATGAAGATGTTACTGGTGGAGTTTCTGGTGATTTAAATCACTCACTAATTTATAGTTTTGTTTATATTTTATAGCCAAACAGATAAAAATGGACTTCATCACTCATCCTTAAGTTATGCACATTATTCCCATTTTAGGTAACCAAATTCTAAAACTATTTATAGTAGCACCTTCAGGTGGCACTTTCTGCTTTATTGAGAGCATGAACAATTTGTTTTATAATGAGATAGTGAAGATCATTGTTTAAACTCCATCTTATCATTTTGGTGGATATTAAAAAAAGGCTTTCTGTGCTGACGAGCCAAATAATGTGGGCTTCTCTAATTGTAACTCTTACACATTAGATGTTTTTGGGAGTTTGCACTGACTTTAGTCTTCCAGGATTCTTCTTTATTTTAAGTCTTTAAAGTTCTCAACAAACATATTAATCACATGGGCTGATGACAATGGGTGATTTTGAAAGATGTTAAATGGAATAAAAATTATGATATGAACATCCATAAGAGCTACAAGTTTGTCAATGCGCTTTTGTGGCATATGCTTTATGTGCACTAGTCCGTCACTCCAATTTAACTAAATTTTACGGTGTGCATAATTCATCAACAGCTTTTTAATCCACTTTCTTAGGTTCATCAGTTTTTCAACCTTTTTGAAATCGATCAATATGTCTGTTTATAATATAATAAAAGATACCATAATTTATTATTTTATAAACTTCATTTTCAGATGTTATTTTGAAAAGGTAAGTAAAAACTTAGTTTGCATATATGCTTTTTTATATGCTTTTATTGTGTTGAAGATCAATTTAGTACCTACTGATTTTTTTACAGTCATTTCAAAATTAAACTTTAGTCTGCCCCACCCTAATATGTTAACTATTATATTAATGTCAAATATATTCCAAGTGATTTAGCCTTGAAGGGCTTTGCCCCAGTGTGGGTGAAGCCTCAACTTTGAGCTTCTGTATTATTTAATCATCCTCAACCTACATATATTATCATTACGTCAGTTAATGCTTTTTCAGGGTGAAGGCCTGAGATTATTATTAGATTCAGTCATGTAACATCAAAAAACCCTTAGTTATTAGTATATATTAATGAACAAGCTTAAGATAGTATGCCTTAAAAGTGATCCACTTTTTGATAACTTTGGGTGATTCCCTCTATTTATATAAAGACTTTTTTGTAGGTAACAAGGTTCTATTTTAGTTCTATATCACCTTATTCCTTATATCTCTTGTCTCCTAGCACTTCAAATAGTGCTACGCATCTATCTAATATTAAGAAAGTCTAACTATAGGGTGTTTATTCCTCAACCTATAGAAAACCCCCTCCATTAAACCACAATACTTATATAACTAATAAAATTTTCTAATAATCTAGCTAGACAGAACAGCAATTAGGTATGGCTAACTCATGCAGCAAATAAAGATATTTTTAAAAATACAAAGCCCATTTTATAGGATTAAAAGGGTCTAAGATTCCTGACGATAGAGGCAAATAATGACTCCTTACTGACTTAATAATTTGACATCCAGTCATCATGATGTTATATGGCATACAAGTATAAGCCCAGACATAAGACTATATGCATAATAAAGAAGAAGATGCCTTTGTGAATCCTTTTTATACCTTTTGGGCTCAACAAACAATTATGTAGAAATTACTAAGACATAATCAAAGGAAGTTCACATTTTTAAAAAGCTGAGAAATGCAAGTATTACTGAAACAAAAAGTATTTTATTTCTATGACCCCTATTGAATGATATGACCAATGTATCTATGCAGCTACAAGCGCCACAAGATCAACAAATGCCACAAGAGCTCAGAACAGCAGTCACAGTAAAAAAACAGGGTAGAGATCCACAATATAATACAAAAGAAGCCTAGAAGATCCCAAAGGATCAATAAGTTGGACTACACTGCCCTAAACTAAGTTAAAAATGCAAAATTGCCCCATGAGTAGAAAATAATTTGTTGTAAATCATGTCCTAAATTTTTGCACCCAAATCACTTAAGCTCTAAGTATAATATCTATATTCATACAATAAATAAACTTGCATCACGTTACAAACTTCTTTTTTGTTGTTTTTATTCAGTACTAATATCTCCAGATACAAATGTTTTTTATAAAGTTCAGACTTTTACTTCCTGTTGTCAAAAGTTGAGAGAATCTTGTTGAGCTTAAAAACAGCCCATGTTTTGTGTATATACAAGGCTAAAAAAGATTGGTAACGCTTAAAACCATGAAAAAGTTCTTTGTTCAGAAAAAAACTTCTAATCTCTTAGTGATGCACTTTTAGACATGAATTTGAATTATCATAAGTACTCAATCTTTTACATCAGCACCTCCAGAGCAAGCGAGCCACCCCAATTTATCTATTAGCTAACTCATATTCTTCTACCTATCTTTAGGCTCTTTTAGTAAAAGTTCAAACTTTTAAGACCTTTAAATTAATTTTCTGTCAAATTTCTACTCAATAGCTATCATACCATAACCGCTGGCCTCTTTCTAGTCAAGTTACAATTATACTCTCTCTCAGGCCTCTGGCCTCTTTCAAGCCAAGTTTCAAACGTCAACTATATTTCTCTAGTAAGCGTGTTTTAAAGACCAGCAATCAGATGATCTGCCCCTCAAGTCCAACCTACCTATAATAAAAGCCCCTTTAAAAGGCTATCAATACTGGATTATCTGAAATGCAAAATGAGCCTCTCACAGGCATCAGTGATCCAATAGTTTTTATGTTGGGATTTTGCCCATATTCCAGCCTACTAAATTTCCTGGTGTCACTAGGGAAAAATTCCCTAAAGTGAAGTGAATAAGAAATCGGTTGGCCCAAATTTTGAAGGAACTACATTTGGGGGTTTTGGGATATTTGCCTTGGTCATATCTGTTGAGGATCAATCTGGATGAATACCTAAGATCTCATCAGGTGGAGCGGCCAACGAAATAGGGGCATCTGATAGTGACTAACTATCAGATGTACCAATTGGGATCAGTCAGGTTTCATCACCAACTGATTGGGAATGAGTAGTGAGTTGTGAGGCGAGTGATGCTGCCTGCAAGTAGAAAATCAATTGGTTGGTGAAGTGACCTGCCATAATGGGTAAAAAGTCCCATTACCTAAGCAGGTCGCTAGCCAATTATGGTTGGTTCATTTGGATTGAGAGGAAAACGTTAGGGACATGTTTCTGACTCTTTCCGTTTGAGGTCTCAAGGATGTTCAACAATGATTACTAGTCAGGATGGGGAATACCATCGCTGCTGAGATGATGAAGGGTGATTCAATTGCAACAGCTGCTGTTTCATTGAAGAGGTGTCAACCGAGGGTTAGATGGCTAATTTCCCTATAAATTCCTTAGGATTCACTATAATAAAAAACAACTATTACTATGAAAAACATTATTAGTTTTTTTAGATTTGGTTATAGTTATACTATCAGCATCCAGTGTGAAGTTCCATATCAATGATATTATTGCAGAAGGCAATAATTGGAAGACTCTCAGAGAGAAAAGTAGAGATCTGAGCGGGGATCTAGAGATGAAGGGAACCACAACTAGGGTATAGCTGCTGACTGTGTGTTGGGCCAAAGGAGACTGTCATCAGTTGGTCTTGACAAAGATCAAGTGGACAGTAATAGAGGGAACAAATCCCTACAAGTATGACTTAACAAGTATTTAATTGGAAATACTGGCTGAAGCATTGGGCCTGATAATAGTTTTAACTCAATTATGAATAATAGTCTCCATACTTTTATTGGATAATATATTCTTTACAACGCGAGGTGCACAAGGAAAATGAACCTGTGCTGTAAAAAGGTTACTGGGTTGATGACCAATAATCAACTCCTTAGGTAAATTTTTACAAGTTGGTGCTCACTACAGGGGTAGTTGAGTAGAAGAATCTATCAATTATGTCATATAAAGAAGAGTTGATGCTGCCAGTACTGCGAGATTCATCCTGGATCAAGTAGTTTACCAGCATGGATGTCCACAAGTCCTACTGAGTGACAATGGGACTAACTTCACATCTCATATGATCCCAAGGCTAAACAAAATAATGGAGATCTGGGGAGTCATGTCAGTACTATACCAGCTGGAGATGAATGGACTGGTAGAATGGGTCAATGAGACGCTGGCCACAAAGCTGAGGAAGCTAGTCACAGGGAGAACTTCTGCGTGGGGAATGTACCTGAGTTTGGTGACATTCGCCTACAACATTGGTCATCATACGGCGATGGGAAAGATGTCATTTGAATTAATATATGGGAGGAAGGCCGCGTTGCTGCTGATATTATAATTGGTAGTAGAACCTATGTCAGGGATTAGTACCAAACAATACCTGAACTGACTGATGAGTATCCTAATCGATATGCAATCACAAGCATTTGATACAACCTTGAAGAAAAGGTTACAAGCGAAATTGACAGATGATAAGAACTGAATGGTATTAGAAGAATATCAAATATGAGAAAAGTCACCTATTGCAATATACATGGTTTTGGACAAAGAAACAAATTGGATGCATTATGGTCAGGTCCATTCAAAGTAATTGCCAAGATGGTGACCAATGCTTACTCCATCAAGAATCTCTTAGATGGAAGAGTAGTAAATTGAGTCCATGCTAAATATCTAAAGCGTTGGATCAAAGAAAAAGATAAAAGAGTTCCCAAAGGACCAATGAACCATTAAGTTGTTCATGTCCTGATGATTAGGTCAAGTCCAAAAAAGGACCTCTGAACCAATCTAGATGGTTAAGTCCAAAAAAAGGACCTCTGAACCATAGAAAACTGGTAGGTTTAAGTGCCCAGGATCCAGTTTGGGGGAAAAGATGGACCTCTGAACTGAAACAAGGTCAAGTCCCATAGAAAAAAGAGAATAAAAATAAAAAATTGATAAAAGATATTGGAAAAAAATTTGATTTTAAAGGAAAAAAAAAAATCCAATATATTTTATAATTTTTATTTTTATTGGTTGTCCTCAGTACGGGGATGATTCCACCTATGTCACCTCTTGGGGGAGGGAGGATGGATTGCAGTAGGAAGAAATAGCCCATCAAAATTGATATGTGATCAGACACTTGTGAGGGCAAGACCTACATGAAACCACATTTGTTGCGTGGATGCCAAGCCCTGAGAAAATGTGACTAGGGGAAGGGAAATTGATATGTCAGAAGAAGCCAATCATGAAACCCTGGAGTAGGGAGAAAAACAGCAATAGAGGAAGAGGTAATTGGCAAATAACCCCAAGTAATCCCAATAAGGCACTGGTGCCAGAAGATTTGTCTTGAGTGCCTGCCGATGGGCCTCATCAAGAACACAAGACATGTGAGCCAGCAGCGAAGAAGGAATACTTGATGGGGGTTGTCAAATCATGCCCCCAATTAATGCCATCAACAGAAGATAGCGATGAGAAGCTCCAGAGAAGAGGTAGTTGTGTAAAGAGCAAATTGCATCTTGCAAATGATGACTATGGGCTTCACAGAAGCTAAAGATGAATGACCAATGAAAGCCAGGCGAGGCTGGAAGCTTTGTTGCCCAACTTTGAAGAACTTGGCCAGCAAAGCGGAGAGCATAAGTGGCAGTATCCCAATCCAGAAGGTTGTCCAGATCAGAGGGATTCAGCGCTAATGTCAACGCCTTGGTGACTTGTGCCTGGAGTTTAGTGTAGGGGAGCTCAAAATGTATGCTGTTCCCGATCAAAAGCTCAGAAACCAGCACAGTGGATTTGTAGAATTGACTGAGTCATAAGAGGAACTCAGGGAGCAAGTCCAACCTGGCCAAGAACAAATGATACAAAGTGACTGGCATGACCTCTGGAGCATCAATGATGATGTTCGGAGCATCAGTTAAAGGAGCCAAATCCAGAAGGGTTTCAAAGTCCAACTTGGGAATCAACTGCAAGGGAAGAGTCAGCTGAGAGTTGTTCAAAAAATGATGGTAAGCCTTGTTTTGGAGAGATTATTTACCATTTCTAGTAATTTGATGGAAGGACTAGCCCCTTGCACCAGACTAGGCGTATGAGTCCTGGAAGGACAATAGAAGAGAGTTCTGTTGAGCTTCCTGACTCATCTGCTGAAAGAGGTGGAGGTCCAAATCTGAAAGACTGTTAAGAAGTTGCTGGTAGCGAGATTCTGAGTTTGACATATGAGCAGGACTAGAGGGGAGATGTCAGACTTATAAGAAAGTTGACATTATGCACTCTATAATCCATTAGGCTCCAATTTTGGGAAATTAATTTCAAAAATTAATAAAATAAGCTTTCCAAGGGGCCCCCAATTCAAATTAAGAAACCCAGAAAACCACCCCCAGAGGGATATGCTCGCAACAACCTCAAGCATAGCTAGGATAGAATACTTAGATAAACTGGACATTACCTCTGATTTAACCACATAGAAAGCAATGTGGAAAATGACACACCACCCACTCCTACAACCAAGGATAAGAGCAAACGCCTGGCGCTGTTTGAGAAGGACCTATAGGATGGCGGACCGCTCCAACTCCCTCCACAAAACATGTGCAGTATATGGAGGGGAGGGATCCCTACATCACCGCCTAAAAAACATGCCCCCCAACCAAAGCTATATGGCAGGAAGTCGCACGCCTGCTCAAGATTCAAAACGAACAGGAGTTCTTGATATCAAAGCGTATCTTCGCGCTCCAGATTGAGTCACCAATCCCATCTACACTCCGCTCAATAATAATACCCATTGCAATGTGGACAATACACACAATTGCATTAGATGCGTTCAAGGGCACGGTCCCAACCATTCATGGGATTATTTACAGATTCCATGTCCACTTACTAGAGCACTTCCAAGCCTGGCTCTATAGATATATGAAACCAAGACAAAAAGCGCTCATAGAATCATGGTTCCCACTCTGGTTCCTCCACACAGACCGTTTCCTTCACACCTGCTCCATAGCAGGGGAAACCCCCTCGGAGTAGTGCACCAACCCCCCTATACCTGGCAGTCCCGCTGGCAACAGGGGTAACTTGAGTACCCTGGGGTGCCCAATTTTATATTTCTCAGTTAAAATCTTAGTTTCACATATATTCGGTAATGTTTGCCCCCAGGTCAGTTTACCTCGGTTAAATAAAAAATAAGCTTTCCAAGGGAAGAATTAAGAATGACTTACATCCAAGAGGTTATGAGCGAAATAATGAGGGTGGAATAGAAATAAGTATTCTTAATCAAGCTGAAAAATGAACATCGATGGCAAGAGTCTCCTGTCTAGGATGAGGAGAGAATCAGGAATTCAAGGACGCTGTACCAAGAATCCTGAATATGACAGTGGGTTATATACCCTGATGGAGGGAAAACTGGATCCTGGGATTAATAACATCATGAGTAAATCAATCAGCCCGGCATGACAGAAGGTCATGGGGAACGCGCTCTGAGAAGGTGGTAGCAAGGAGGAAGAGGAAGAACGCTGTATGCCAAAGGTCATCCCGAGCAGCATTGAGTATTGATGAGTGTACTCCACTTGAACCAATGAAGTATTTGACCTTGTGTCCAAAGTGGTGCTCTCATGCCCTGGTCCTTTTTTCGCTAAAAATTTAGGCAAGAGGGGGGATGTGTTGGGATTTTTGCCCATATTCCCAGCCTGCTAGATTACCTTGTGTCGGTAGGGGAAAATTACCTAAGGCTAAGTGAATCAGAAATCAGTTGACCTGAGTTTTGAAGGAACTACGTTCAGGGGATTTTGGGATATTCACCAGGTCGTATCCATCAGGAATCATTCTGGATGAATACCTAAGATCTCATTGGGCGGAGTGGCTGACGAATTAGGGGCAGTTGATAGTGATTATTATCAGGTGTACCAAATGGAATCTGTTGGGTTTCATCACTGACTGATCAGGAATGAATAGTGTGTTGCGAGGCGAGTGATGTCACCTGCAACTAGTAAGTTGATTAGTTGGTGCGTGACCTGCCATAATGGGTAATAAGTCCCATCACCTAAGCAGGTCGCTAGCCAATAATGGTTGGTTTACTTATATTGAGAGGAAAACGTTAGGGACATGTTTCTGACTCTTTCCATTTGAGGTCTTGAGGATGTCAAACAATGGAATCCTAGCCAGGATGGGGAAGACCATTTCTGCTGAGACGAGGAAGGGCGATTCAATGGCAAGTGCTGCCGTTTCATTGAAGAGGTGTCAACCAAGGGTTAGATGGCTGAATCTCTATAAATTCCCTAGGATTCACTATAATAAAAAACAACTATTACTACAAAAAACATTTTTAGTTTTATTGTAGAATCGGTTATAGTTAGACTATAAGCATCCAGTGTGAAGTTCCATCTCAAGGATATTATTGCTGAAGGCAATAATTGGAAGACTCTCAGAGAGAAGAGTAGAGATCCAAGCGGGTATATAGAGATGAAGAGAACCACAACTAGGGGATAGCTGCTGACTGTTGTTGGGCCAAAGGAGACTGTCATCAGAGGATCTTGACAAAGATCAAGTGGACAGTAATAGAGAAAGAATCCCTACAAGTATGACTTAACAAGTATTTAATTGGAAATACTGGCTGAAGCGTTGGGCCTGATAATAGTTTTAACTCAACTATAGATAGTAGACTCCATACTATTATTGGATAATATATACTTTACAACGCGAGGTGCTTGAGGAAACTGAACCTGTGCAGTAAAAAGGTTACTGGGTTGATGACCAATAATCAAACACTTAAGTTACTTTTACACCTTAACAAACTAAAATTTTTAATCATTTTTTCAATTCTATATTTAAAAGCTAAGATTTTTAGATTAACCTTGTTGAGTATTTTCTTCACTTTAGTATCTAGTAAAAATTGGCTAGTGAAAATCAATTTAGAAGTATTAGCTAAAATTTACATGTGATTGTGTTATAATGTAGTATGGCATGAAATAAAGCTTAAAGCTCCATCTTTGACTTCAACCTTATAGATAAAAAGAACAATTCTATCTAATTTAAAATGAATTTTAAAAAACATCACATGAGGTAGGTGATAATAACAAGTAATTTTTATAGAATTTTTATGGCACAAAACTTTTCAAGGGTTTTTATACTAATAGCTAATTTACCCATTGTTGCGTGGTTTCATAAAGTCTTAAACAATTTTAGCTAGGTATTTTGGCTTTCATAATGTAGACAGCCATTTTTAATTTTAGGAAGTAAATAATTCTTTAGAGCCAATTAAATTACAACTAAATTTCTTAGCTAAAATTTTATTCCAAGTGGTTTTATTAATTTTTATCTCAAATATGTAATTTATAACTATACAATTCAGATTATGAAAATTTTTATCAGTTCTACATCTCTATAGGGTATTTTGAGCGAAGATTAGCTGAAATTTTACACTTGTTTAGGAGGATATGTATAACATGCACACCCATGTACATATAAAATGACTTTTTAAACTATATTAAAAAAAGTGCAAGAAGTATAAACTCAATAATGAAGTTGCATATTAAAGCCTACAAGCAAACCTCTTCTAAAATGAAAGTTTAAAATTGTGTAAATTTATTTGTAATTCTATTCTATGCTAACCTGAAACCATGACTTTAGTAAGTAATATCAGATAAGAAATAATTGATAGTACAGTGTAATATTTTTATAATTCCCTGAGAAAATAAACTGATTACTATGCTGTAGTTTTTCGATTTATTCGAGGTATGCTGACCAGGGGACGGACAGTACCAATCACAACACTCAAAATGGCAAAAAAACTACTAACCAGGTGGGAAGCAGAAACTGCTTAACCCACCATGGCAGAGGGTGAGGAGGGGTCGGGGGTTGGTTTTCAGAAAGACCCGCCTCAATCAAGGGGTGTTGGTTGCAGTACCAGATCAGAGCAGAGAGCCAGGGCGTTGGGGCATCTGCATAGTGGGGGCTGAGGTCAGCGTAGTAGGAGTTTTCCACTTCTGCATCAAGATAATGACGGGAAAGTGTCTCAACAAAAGCTGCGGGGAGAACTTCAGCTTCTTTGCGGGCTTCAGGAAGTTGGGTGAAAAGGGAGATATTGTGGCGGGTGATTTTGGGTGAGGGGTTGAATGAAGCAAGTGTTGCGACATTCATAACAGCAATTTCAGCATCATCAAATAATTTTGAGATGTCACTGCAGGGAGATTCAGGGAAGTCAGGGGGAAGAAGATGGTGGGCAGGCCATGCTGGAGCTGAGCCACTGACTGGGCCACCGCGGTGCGTAGTTTTGGGCAATGAGGAGAGGCCACCGCAGCTAAGGCGAGCTGGTGGTCACTTTGGAAGGGGGTTGTATTGGGTAGAGGAGCAAAATGGCGAGGGGTAGGGGTTTCATCAAAGTTGGGAAGGAAAAATTCTGCCTGACCATAATCGCCATGGCAGAGAGGTTGACCTGTATGCTTACTAATAAGGATATTACCTGATTCGTCAGTTTCAGCCAATAGATCCCATGGATTTTGGTTCACTAGAATAGTGGCATTTAAATTTGAGTGGGTAGGATTGGGCGAATGGGCAACGCTTGGGTATGAATGTTGGTCCAAGCATTGCTCTGATTGGCTGGCGTAGATTTAGGTGGGAGAGTGAGGATGGAGGTTTTGGGTGGGGCTGATTTTCCATGTGGGCCCACTGAACGAGATTGGAGGGTGGGAGGGGGCAGCAAAGCGCCCCATACTGAACCTCCAGAGGGGGGCTCAGAAGCTGCATCAGCAGATTTGGCCTTAGGGCACGCTCTTTTTGCATGGTCGAGGCCAAAGCAGAGGGAACAAATATGCCTACCATTATCGACCTGAGCCCAAAAGAAATGATCAGGTGCTGCAGCCACACTAGCGCGGGGTGGGATTTGTTGGGCTATGGTAGGGTACTATGCTGTAGTTTTTAATCACCTATTTATCCTTCCATTAAATAGCCTAACATTTATAACTGTTATTTGGTATAAAATTTTAAGTAAGATGGATAAAACTATTTTAGGTAATTTAAACAGGAGATGCATATTAGTTTGGTGTATCCCACTTAATGTTGGGTTCACCTCATGATAAAAATCCCAAACGATGTAACTACCAAAGCTCAAAAGAAAAAAACTATTTGTCAAGAAATTGACATAACTGGACAATAAGTTTAACACTCTGGCTGATCAGAAATTAGAGTCAAGGAGAGCCTTAAGACTGAGCGAAAAATTATATTGATATGAAGTGAATTGATTGAAGTATTGATAGTTTGGAAATTTGAGGGAATTCTTCTGAAAAATTAAGATAGATGAAAACTCCTAAAAGGGAACGAATAGGAGATTACTAAGAAGAAGGGTGGAATTAACTTAGAATAACAAAAAAGTTGGACGGAAGAATGAGAAGGTAAGGTTATTTAGCAGTCTGCATATATGTTCTGCGTTTTTAATATAATAAAAAAGTGTCAATTGGGGCAATTACTCCATATATTATATATTCGTGTTTATTAAGAGTCAGTGATCTGCATATCATCCAATTCCATTACTCAGTGGCTAATACCCTGTGCAAATAATCTTGGAGGTATAAACTTTATTGCCAAAAAAAGAACAATGGTGCTCACTACAGGGGGCCACTGGTCAACTGTAGCATATTGGCACTAGAAATCTTTGCGAGCTCTCACTTGTTATGCCAAAAACTAATCAGATTTCACGCTCAGTACGTTATGGAAGCTAGGGAAGCATACAACAAAGAACTGGCACTTTATTATGGTGATGGAGCCAGGTGATAAGGATAATATAATCAAATTGCAGAAAGTCACTTGCCCTACATTGGTGGCAGATCAACAGGGCCAATCTACAAATGTGACCCCTCAGCAGCTGTGGGGGGATTATAGAATGGCTTTTGTGGGAGTATTGACTTTATGAAGATGAGGCTGGGGATCATGCTCTGAGTTTATTCTATAAACATGGGACCAAGAAAATCGTTACATCTTGTATATATGTCCTACTTCAACATGACTACCATGGGGCTGTCTCACCACCTCAGCACCCATGGAACTGAGGAATACTTGGTTGAGTACATGCAGCCGTCAATCCAGTAAATTACTGTATGTGCTGGCCTGCCACAACATTGAGATTGATGACGTCATGCAGTTTGTTTAAGCGCAGCAGAATAATATTCGCATTTTTTGTTCACTTTGATCTCTCTTTCTCAGAGGTTCAGGGAGCGCTTGTGAATGTGGACAACTGGGTTGTGGAAGTTCACCGTCGCTTGGATTAATTGGTTCCACAGTTGAATCAGGAGAAACCACAAGTAATAGGGGAACTGTTAGACTGGTGTGGCCTATTGGTGGAATGGATTTGGGATGTCATCAAGTTGGGTAGCAACACCAAACAGCTTATGATGGACCTGGCAGAATGGGCTGAAGCAATAAGCAGTGATGCCTCAGATTAGAGACTTTGTTACCTTGACAGAGTGTCAGATAATGGTTCACGCTGACTCAGTGGCAGTCAAACTTAATTAACCTTACATTGAGTGGAGTAACCAGCGGATGCTGACCATATGACCAGCTCTTTTTTGGCGTCCTCATAATATTGCTAGTTTCTAGGTCAGATTACTCAGTTGAAAGAAGTTTTAGTCATATGGACTGAAGCTCGCCATTACTCTTCCGTTCATTGAGACAGTGGAGTATGCTGCAATGTGAGTGCCTTTTATATACTTTGATGGGCCAACAAGGAGTTGGTGCAAGAATGAGCCACCATAGTTAATCAAGTAGATGAAGCAAACTGACATGCGCATGACAGTGGACGGCAGAATTTAAGAATGCAAGGCACATTGGAGGACATTCTCTCATAGCATCAGGCATTGGATCATAAACCGGCCACTGAGTGAGAATTCCACCATGAGTTGCAAATTTAGTTTGAAGCAATTCAACAGGGGGTTCAAGACGGACAGTGTTGGTGCTATTCAGTCAAAGCTGATCAAATGATTGACAAACATCTTGCTGAAAAGCCTGTTAAAGGAGGAAAAGGTGCAGTTAGTGGCAAGTTAGGAGAAGAATGTTAAAGCTTGGCCAGTGAATATCCTTTATGGGTCATGAAATTCCCTCCTCACAATCTAACTTCTTCCCAGCCCCCTTCAGTGGAAGTGCATCAATCCGTGTGATCCTACGCTAGTCCACAAGGGGATGTTTCCACCAATTGTCTGAAGCCTCTTTTGGCTGTTCCTTGCTCACAGAGTCCAGAGTGAGGTGATTTTATTTGGATTAAAAATTTACTTCCCTACAGTCATGATGGGTAATGCATGGGTATTTTAAATGGCTCAAATTTTCTTTGGAAAGGGCATCAGATTAGCGGAAAATGAAACTTTTACTTTCCGCTTTGGACCTTGAGATCGCCTACTAGGTCACCTGTTACCTCCGAAAATACTTTTGTATCTTAACAAAAGGTAAAAGATACTGTGCTCCGTCTGTTTGGGGTGCGGCTAAGATGGAGCAACGTAAGGCCAACTTTCTGACCATAAAGTTTCACAAGTTTAAGTCACTGAGGGAGTTTTTAGAGTGATTTAGTGCTGAAGCTTATGTATTAGTATGAGAAACATATTACCCGCTGAGATGTAGGCATAGAGTGACGGCGGCAGTCAAACCATACCATGAACTGCATAATGCTATGTCTCATGTACTGGATTAAGATTTGGGGCTTCTTTATCTCGTGAAACCTTTGTGCTTTCTTTTAGCTACATTCAGTGCTCCCAATTTAGAGCAAACGGCCCCTGCTATTGCCATGGCATACTCCTCGGGATATGGACAGCAACGACCAGCTATAATCCGTTGGGGAATCTGCATCCACCTTATATGGTGGAAGATCCTTTTCTCCCTCCTTACACTCAGCCACCCCATCCCCGGCCTAACTTCAATACTTTGGTTAACTTTTGACCTGGCCTTTCAGGTGTGAACTATAGACGAGACCCATTTATAGATGCTTGTTTCTAGTGTGAATGAAAAGGGCATTATTCAGCAGACTGCCTAGGCAACCAGCAGGTTCATGCAGTGTCATCTGTCTTGATCAAGCAGGGAAAAGCTTGAGCGGAGTAGAGAAAGGACGCTCTACCTATGCTAATTAAATTTTATTTTCCCAAACAATTTCCAAGAGTATCTTTGCATTGGGTACATGACCCAGCCCAATGACTTACAATACCAACTACTTCTGGTGGATACATCAGCCTTAATTCAAGAGAGCGACTATCCCCCTTCAGGCTCTGAGTTCCACCAAGATATGCAAAAACCATATGCATAGCAAATCCTTTAACAAAATGATGCAAGTGATGTCAGACCCTCAACGGACGTCGCCTCACTAGTGGGGGTTAATGTAGCCATTCCATCTGATATGATCGCCCAGGAGTATCCTCATGTTGGCATGGGTATATCCTCTTTCCTTAGTAACAAAAAGCCTCTTGACATTCATGTAATAATCACCAATGGTTCTTCTTATTTAGAGTTTATCTACTATGATTTTTTTGCTAAAAACACAAAAATTAGAGCTATTATAGATACTGGTGCCCCAGTTAATATAATCTCCACCAAGGTCATGTCTAAGTCTCCGCTGAAGCCTAATGTGGATAATATAGTAGTGTATGGAACTGCGGGGGCTTAGAGCTTTGTGCATGAAAGAGCTTACAGCGCATTACCACTGAGATTTGGTTTGGTTAGGGCTTTCACTCCAGCAGTGGTTCTACCAAATTATAACTATGATATGCTGATCAATGCTGCGTTTATGCGGAGATTTGGGGACATGGTCAATATGGCGAAAGAAACCATTAGTATTTTAGGACTACATATCTCCATTAACTTTAGCTCTAGCGGAATCCCAAAAGATTTTTTTCGCTCTAGCAATATCAATTTGGCATATAGTGATGGGTGATTCCTGAATGATGTTGGCAAATGAAGCGGTCAACCAGAGCCCTCCCCAATCAGAGTCTATGAGTACAAAGGTATCTCGCTAAGAGCAGTGAGCACTTTTATGCATACCTTCTAAGCATCAGGTCAAAATAGGGACTGAGCAAAAAATAGATGTCCCTGAAGGGCTGTATGGGGAAATTGTGGGCCCTACCAGCAATATTGGCTTAAACCCCATGTGGCTCCAGGGCTGCTGTTACCAGGAAATGGGGAAGTGAGGGTATTGCTAGTGAACCTATAGAAGGGGTCAATGAATATCCAAATGCATCAAGTGGTGACTTATCTGCATTTGGCCCCTATTGACAAGGTTAACAGTATTTATGACTTAGATTCTAGATTATCTTGGCCTACTGGTAAATTTAGCATTTGCCATAATGGCAGTGTTTCTGCGGGAAGCTCTAACCATATTGCAAGATGGAAAGAAAGATAAGGTGATTCCCCTATTTGAGAAATACCGAGGTATTCTTTCTTTTTGATGACTATAATGTGATGAGCACATGGGAATGGTGTATCAGGTAGAATAAAAGATCACCCTCCCATTTGTTCAAATCCTATTTGGCACTCAAAAGTGGTAAAAGAGTTTGTCTCCAATAAAGTAGACAAATTGATTGAACATGGGATTTTAGAGCCATCTAAGAGCCCATGGGCATCGCCGTTGCTCATTATTAATCTAAAAAGATGGTATAAACTTGGTAGACATTGACTATCAAAAGTTTAATTATGTTTTGAAGAAAAATTCTTACTCCCTTCCATAGATTGATGATGCGTTAGATTGACTTGAAGAGGCTAGTTATTTTTATACTATGGGTTTGATATCAGGGTATTGGCAGATTGAATTGACAGCTGTGAAACATGAGAAATGCGCTATAATCTCCTCAAAGGGGTTATTACAGCCTGCAAATATGTCACAAGGTTTGTGCAATGCCCCAGCTATGTTCCAGAATGCTATGGATAGGATCTTGGGTGATTTGAAGCTATCCTGCATTTTTAGTTGATCTCAATGATATCAACATATTCTCATTGGCGTTTACAGAGTATCTTGTCACCTGGAATAAGTGTTCTGCTGACTTACTGATGCTAACATCAAGATCAAGCCTCATAAGTGTCATTCTTTCAAAGAGCAACTGGAATAATTTGGGTTCGTGGTGGACTTAAAATGGCATAAACTGCAGCTGGTGAAGGTGGAAGCTATAAGTAAGATGACCCAGCCAGGTAAATAATGAGATATTCAAGTGTTTTTGGGGATGGTCAGTTACTACTGGCAGTTCATTCCTAACTTCAGTTGTATTGGGGCACTGCTTTTTGAGTTTTTGAAGAAAATCTAATTTTGACTGGACGGAATGATGCCAAAATGCTTTTGATGTATTATGAACTGCGCGGCAAACGCACCCATTTTGCAATACCCCAACTTCAAATAAAATTCATCATACAGATGGATGCATCAATTTCTGCCATAGGGGCAGTATTATCTCAGAAGGACGATGATGGCATAGAGCACCCTGTCGCGTTTTGTAGCTGAAACTTAAACTGTCATGAACGGAATTACATCATGACTGAGCAGGAAATCTAAACAGTAATTTATACATATAAACAGTTTCTTGTATATCTCCACGGGGTGAAATGCAAAGATGTAACGGATCATGCATCCTTGCGCTGGCTGAAAAATCTCTGTGAACCTGAAGGACAGCTTTCACGAAAGGCATTGAAGCTCTAAGCATATGATTCTGAGATTTTACGCTGCCTTGGAGCGATACATAAGATGCAGACTGTCTTTTATGGCTACAAGAGGTCATTACTACGAAAGCCTAGCCAACATTATGTATGAGAAGATGGTGGTGGGCAAATACCATGATGATCTGCTGCAAGCGATCAAAGTACTAGATAGGCTTAAACAGGACACTATTTTATGCAATGAGAAACTATATAAACGGATTGAGGAATTGACGCTGAGTTTCATTAAACCCTTTGCTAGACCAATGATTATTATGGATGCTCATCAGGCGGTAGGACATAATGGGTTGCAGAAAACGTTGGAGTTTTTGCGACCCCAACTATTGGGAGAGCATGTAGAATGACATTCTGGAGATGGTTAGCTGTTGTCATCAATGGCAAGTGGAGAACCTTTCCACAAGAAGGCCACATATCAGCTGGTTATTTCCCGGTTTGCATGGTATACCTTTTCTATTGATGTAGTGGGGCCTTATCCAACTGGCGCAAACTAATCTAAGTACATTATCGTAGCAATTGATCATTTAATGAGGAGAGTGGAAGCCAGGGTGATTAATGATTTATGGGTGGCCACACCGCCAAGCATATTATGAGTGTGTCATAAAGCAACATGGCTCTCCACAATTTATCTTAATGGACAATGGAACCAATATTACTTTGCATACCCTGCCTAAGTTGGACTAATTAATGGCAATCCGTGGGGTCTTGACTACACCCTACCTTCCAGAATCAATGAAATGGTGGAATGGGTCAACAGAACATTGGTTAACTTACTCACAAGATTGTGAAAGATTGGTTTTCTGAATGTATTTCCCACCTACCCACAGCTGTCTTTGCATGTAAATTCAGCTACCATTTGTCCACTGTCAAGAGCTCTTCCCAACTGCTTTATGGTAGACATCCTGCTTTACCTGCCCTGCTTTACTCGTGTATGAAGGATACAAGTGGCATAGAGACCACAGCGTTATTTATCCAATCTAATGGAGACGCTGACTAAACCACAAATGGAAGCATATTTTACTAGATTGGCCAAGAAGATTCGTGATCAGGTGGCAGACCAGAGTAGATATAGCAGACTCCTGCAGGTTTGCTGTAGGAATTCATGTCTTATTCCATGACCAACATTATTTAGATGGAATAAAAAGCTTGCTAACATTTTGACTGGGCCATTTGAAGTATTAAGAAGACTGGTAGTGATGTCTACACCATTAAGGAAGCCAAGGGTGTTCAGATTATCAACTGAGTCATGCGAAGTTCCTTTGAAAATATAAGCAATAGGAGCATATCAACCATTAGAAGGGGGTGGTAATGTCAAGAAATTAACATGACTGGTCAATAAGTTACACATATGGTAGATCAGAAATTAGAGTTGAGGCGAGCCTCAAGATTGAGTGGAAAGTTATATAGATAAGAAGCAAATAGATTAAAGTATTGATAGTTTGGCAAATTGAGGGAATTCTACCAAAACCTCAAGAAAGACAAAAATTCCTAAAAGGAAATGAATAGGAAATTACTAAGCAGAAGGGTGGAATCAAACTAGAATACCAAGATAAGAGTTGATGGTAGAATGAGAGGGGGAGGTCAGTTAGTTGTCCGAAGATATGTTCTACTTTTTTATATTATAAAAAAATTTCAATTGGGGCAATTTCTCCATATATTACATATCAGTGTTTATTAAGAGTTGGCGATCTGCACATTGTCCAATTTGTTGCTCAGTGGATAATACCATGTGCAAATAAGCTCAACATATTTAACTCATATTGCTGAAATCTTAACACTAAAAACCCATCTGGAAAAAATGAAATAAACCGCCCAAAATAAGCAGTCACATCACAAAATGAGAACACAACTAACCAGGTTGTACAGAAGCAAGCTTTTTTACACCACCATGGAGGAAGAGGAAGTTGGATTGGGGCTCATCTTTGGCAGTGAAGTCCCAAGCAAAAAAATGTGGGCTAAGGCTGAGAGAAAGGGTGTAGTGGCATTGGCTGTATGTGAGGCAAAGTTTCTGATGAGTGGATGTTCATAAAAGTTACTTTCTGCTGAATTTTCAGTGAGATACTGGTATAATAATTTTTCCACATGAATGCCGGTGGCAAGAAATTGGGAAACAAAAATACGTTGGTGCAGGTGATTTTTGTTTGGGATTCCTCATAACCTAAAAACTTGCTGGATGCCGTCAGAGGCTTGTTTAAGTAATTTTTGGATGTCACGCTTTGCCTGCGAGGTTAGGGTCAGAGCAATAATGGGAGGAGGGAGACCTTTGGCAATCATCACTACTGACTTGGTGACAGCTTTGTAGAGGTGTCAACAATCTAGTTTAGCAGCTGCTTTAAAAAAACTGGTGGGCACTTTGAAATTGATTAGCATTTGGAGAAGAGACGTAAAGATACTGAGGGAGATGAATGGGGGTTTGTGAAATGATGAACCATTCAATGTAGAAATCATATTTTCAATTGGATTACCTGATTTATTGACTTTGACTAATAAGACCAAAGGGTATTGGATGAATTGGATAAGGGCATCAGCATAAGGGTGGATGTGGCTGGAGATTAGCAGGAAACATTGGAGCAAAATAATGTCCAAACTAGTTCATGATTGGTGGGGTCATTTGTGGCACTGGGCTGAGGAGGCACTTGTTAGTTTCTGTGGGTGCATCAACAGGCTTTATATAGAGGGATAGGATTGTACCCATACAGAAAAATATGTGGGGTAGGCGGCAGATTGGAGGCTGCCAGACAAAAATGCAGAGCCAATGGAGAGCAGCAATGGGTGTTTTTAGTGATCCAACTCAAAGCAGGATGAACAGTTAGTCCACCTGACCTCAACGCAGACACAGAACAAATGTTTGGGGGGAGGAGGAATGATAGTACAAGGGTAAATTGATAAAAGAAATTTTATGAAAATCAGGGCTGATTGTGGCAAATGCCTGAGGCCTAGCGAGGCATGTGGCGACATTTGGGACTGCAAATTGTAAGATGTGGTTGAAGCATTAGGCTGCCAAACCTTCCAGAAACTCATTATAGAACACCGCAGGGGAGATGGGTGGTCAAAGCAGAAAACTGAACCTCCATTGTGGTGTCTGCTGGTAGCCAGGTCCAAGTGGTAGTGAGAAAGTACCCTGAAAACCTAAAAGGCACAGTGACCACAGAGGCAGCATCAGCTCCACAACTAATAGTAAATTCAAAATACCCTTATAGGGGTGGAAATTAATAAAACTAGCAGGTTGCATCACCACCTGTGCCATTTTAATGACAAATTTGTTGTCATATGGGAAAGGTTCCCATATTCAATCTTATATCAAAACGCATGCTTCTCCAGGGGAGCACCAGAAGGCAACAAGGCACCACCTGGGTATGAGCGAGGCTAGCATTGAGATCCTTGGGTGGAACAACCCAACCCAGGGATTAGGTAGGGCTGGACGAACCAGTCTGGGTGTGTTATCCAATCGATGGAAAATTCTGGGTGTAGTTTCGCCACTTCCTCACACTGGAGAAGCTGGCAGGGAATCCAAAGACATCCGGTAAAAAAAGCAGTGGGAGGCTGAAGATTTACTCTTACTTTAATAAAAAATCTGCTTAGAAATTATCCCAATTGGGTGAACTTATATATATGCTTATTTTGACTAAGCTATGAATCAACAATCTGTTTTGGTAATAAATTTTAACATGTGCCAACTTAAATCTTAATATAAGGTCAAGAATTTCATTAACAGAATATTAGTGTCAGGGGCTAAAATTTCCTAAGCTTATTTTTTGATAGCAAGTCATGAACTTGACCTTTGAAAATAAGTTCTAGAATAAAAGATAGTGGCATATACTGTATAGAATTTGGCGGTGACAGCTAACTGATTCAAGTCTAGAGAATAGATACTTTTCAAACAGACCCATTCCTATAATTGACAGGATACCAGCTGTACCTGGATGTAAAAGTAATGATAATAGAGTTTTTTAAGTAATATTTCTGATATCATGGCTATAGATTCACCAGGGTAGCAGCAGTAATAGAATATAACAGGGTAGAATTATAGAAGATGTTTGTTTGTATAAGCTTGGTGCATATGAATATATATGAAACTAGTAATTAAAGATTTTATATCTTAAAATTACATAATTTGTAGTACTTTTCATTGACTAAAAAGGTTTATGATATAAGGCCTTGATTGTATTTTACTACTACTCCCTGGGCTTATTCGGGCTTATTAACTATCACAAATTTTGCAATCTGCTACATTAGGGCTCCGCCAGTGTGCCAAGACAAACAGTATGTAAACTGCTTGACCCTTGCTGCTTCGCCTTCATAGGCGTATCAACCCTCTACAAATCCATGTCTAACCCATCAACCTTGAAGATTATCAACGTCGCTATTCGCCATTGGCCCCTTTGGGAGTGCAACAGTGGTCCTCAGCCCCCTTCCTGGGTGACCTAACACCTTTCTCCTTCATCCTCATGAACAATCGCTAGCCCCTCTTGGGTGTTCACCGACTAGTCCATCCCCCATCCTGTGGTTCCATGGCTCCCACGCTACACCACCCTCATGGCTGACGGCCATCAGCACCTCATTGTTGGTGGCTAGTATGACAGGTTCCCGTTGGGGGTTTCTTGTAGGGCTGTGTTATGGGAGCTGGCAGCGTCAGACACTCCAGGCGCATCACCTCACGCCTGACTCAGGGATCTCCTGCCCACCTTTAACCATCTAGCTGTTCTTACAAACGATAAATATGGGTAAAGAGAGATCCTTTTAGGAGGGAATGACAACTATCTATACTAGGCTACTGCGTCTATTCAAGACCTCTTGGAAACCCCAGCTGGGTTTCATCCAATTGTTATCCTTCCGCGGAAATGAGTTCCTCTTAAGCCATCCTTCCCAAAGACCTAATATTATTCTGACTCATCCTCAGCACCAGTCGCCAGGTAGTTATATATAAATTTCTATTATAACAACTTTGAATATCCTCAGAATTAGTCGCCAGTACTAAAAAGTGTAGTCAGCAAAATCATTCTTGATCGCTTTTATATTGTAAACCTCAGCTTTCCACCAGAAAAGGCCTTTATGGCCAGATGATCAGAACCAGGAATCAAACTGGGATTCCACTGCAACCTATATGATTAGTAATTATATGATTAATATCTTTGGCTTTAATCACAAGTGTCAATTTTTAATAATATGCAACTATTGGGATTATCTCCAATACTTTGAAAGGAGTTCAACCTACCTGAATGGGGAACACGAATTGGCAATTATAACATAAAATAATATTAACCTAGCTAATTATCCAGCAATAACGCCTCACTAACTAACATTCCTGACTTGATATCATTGAAAGTAATACATCTGGTTAATTTTCTGACATTTCACCCCCATTTAACTAGATGGTATTACTTCAGCATGAACCACCTTTGTGGTGGGCCAAAAACCCCCCAGCGCCCTTCCATAAGAGGCGCCAGTATTAACTGGTGGCTCTTACCACCTCTTAACCTCTCATCCAACTATTAGAGCAGCACAATAGCGGAGCCCCTTGTAGTGAGCACTAATGTAGCTAATTTTGCAATCCACTACAATGGGCTCCGCCAGTGTGAACGCCACACAGTATGAAGACTTCTTGACCCTACCATCTAGTACTAAAAAAAGACTGCTTGACCCTTGCTGTTTCGCCTTCATAGGCATACCAATTCCTCTACAAGTCCACGTCCAACCCACCAACCCAGCAGACCAACAATTCACCTTAGCGCCTTTGGACCCACTTTGGAGTGCACCTGTGGTAATCAGCCCCATTTCTGGGCAGTCTGACGCTTTGCTCCATCTTCCTCATGACCAATCGACAGTCCCTCTTAAATGTGCACTGGTAATTTCATCCCCATCCTGTGGCCCATGGCTCCCACGCTACACCACCCTCATGGCTGACGGCTATCAGCCCCTCATTGTTGGTGGCTAGTTGGATGGGTCCTGTTGGAGGTCTCTTGTAGGTCTGAGGTATGGGAGCTAGCAGCATCAGCCACTTCAGGCGCATCACCCCACGCCTGCCTCAGGGATCTCTCACCCACCTTTAACCAGCTAGCCGTTCTTACTAACAATAGATAAATATGGGTAAAGAGAGATCCTTTTTAAGAGGGAATGACAACTATCTATACTAGGCTACTGCGTCTTTTCAAGACCCCTTGGAAACCCAAGCTGGGCTTCATCCAATTGTTATTCTTTTGCAGAACTGATTCCCTCCTAAGCCGTCCTTCCAAAACACCTAATATTATTCTGACTCTCCTTAGCATCAGTCGCCAGGTAGTTATATATAAAATTTCTATTAAAAACATCTGTAATATCATTGGCATCTGTTGCTGGCACTCATAATAATAGTTGGCGAAAACATCTTAGCTTTCTCTCATATCAGGAATCTCAGCTTTATGCCAGAAAATTTTTTAATGGGCAGATGGTCAGAATCCGGCGTCAAACTGGAATTCCGCCAGAACCTGGACAATTAGTAATTATTTGATTGACATCCTCATCTTTAATCACCAGTGTCATTTTTCATGTATAACATTGAACTATTGGGGATTACTCTCAATAGTTTGAAAGAGCTAAACCCACCCAAATGAGGAGCAAAATTTGGCAATTATAATATTTAAATACTTTTTAACTAGGGAATTATCCAGCAATCACGGCTGACTAACTAACATTCATAATTTTGATATCAGGAGGAATCCATCTGGTTATTTTCTGACATTTACTTTTTTGAGTAGTAGTAATATAATTCTTTAGAGCTTCTGGAATCAAAGCTTGCATATGATTTTTGAAAAGGTAGTACAAATGACTCAATTTGATTCAAACTAGTAGATAGCGTATCTCCACCCACTATTGCTATTCAACCACTAGACTAAGTTACTCAGCGTTGGTGGGTCTAAAATTTAACTGATGATTAAAACTGACTGTTTTAGTTTAAAGATTTTGATAGATCTCCAAACTAATTAGCTAAAACCATTTTTAAGATTTTAATATGACTGGACGATAAGCCCTTAAGAGTCATGATGGAATGGTGAGAATCCATCAAATAGGATAATATTTATGAGTATTCAAACACCTTGAGATGAGGCGATATTGGGTTATAACAGGTTGTTAATGGATCACCTCCAAATAAGGCAAAAAGGCGATGCTGACATTCACCAAGTACAATATATATCGCTTTAAATTAGGGTGATAAATAGTTGAAGAATATCAGCTGAAACCAATGAGAATTGCCAGAATAGAATAGTCTAAGCTATGAGACAGTATCATCCGAAGCTGCTGATATATAAGCAAGATGGGCGATTGAAAGGAGGAAGTTGTTAATAGTAGAGAGAGAATAGAACAGCGAGAGGTTCTGTTTTTACTAAATATATAAAAAGTGTTGTCAGGGCAATTGCTCTTATTTTCTTATAATTTCCAATGTGTAAGTTGGACTGACGATCCCCATATTGTCTGTCTGTTGTTCAGTGAGTTTGACCTGTGTGACCCTTATATTTATCCCAATTAAACCGCCCAAAATTATAACAGTGGTGCTCACTACAAGGGGCCCATTGATCAACCACTAAATCAAAATCTCTAGTCACCGGCTATGTTTCATAAAGCCTGCTTTGCTGGGGAATCTTCACGAAGCACTGCACCAGTTGAATATGAGGAACTTAAACTCACTTTAGACGCAGTACTCAAAAATAGGATAAACTTATTCAAGAGCGGAATGCCAAAATACATCAGCTCAATAGCACATTTAGTCAGATGCAAATTCTGGGACAACAAAACAAGGAACTCGCTAATCTCTTGGATGACACCACTGAATGACTGCATTGCATAGAGCGAAAATTGAACAGTATCAATCAGCCTCTCATTGGGAAGAAGAAGGATGACTAAGGGCTTTACATTATGATGAGGAATATGACACTGGGAAGAACTACTATACCTAGGAGTGTAGCTCTAAATATGAGTATGAATTGGAGTGACATTTCTCTCAAGTGATGGCAGTGCTATTCAGGGCAGAATGCCACGCTACCCCCAAAGCAGCGGACAGCCCACTCTTTGCTGGACCAGCTTCTCATTGAGAGACTGCTTTTGGATCTCAATCTATTTCTCAGTATGCCCCAAAAATCACGCATATGAATGGGATGAGGAGGTCAATATTGAGAAGCTGCCTCCATATGATCAGAATGGGAATAATTATGGCTTCTTAAAATGTTTAAGTTTGCAGTGGAAGGTGCATCCAATCAACATATAGTAAAACTGTTGATATCTACCTTGAATGTTAGGAGTGCTGATAAAGTCACCTGCTACCTCCCAAGCAGCTCCATTACTTACCAAGATGTAAAGGATACCATGCTTCTGCTGTTTGAAGGCATCTCAAAGATGTTATAGTAAAAGCGAAATTCTTAGCAATTAGGTTCCTCCATTATGAGACCCTCCTGGAGTTCTCTGATTATTTTATGATGGGAGATCACATGCCTTTTGGGGCTAGATACACGCAGAAGCCAACATATGCATTGTTTTGACCTCTGCAGTGAAGCCATACTGTGAGCTTCACAATGTCATTTTGCTAATTCTGGATGATGACGTTCCCCTGCTCAAAATTGTACAGTTCTTGCACCATATATCACCTAACATTCCGCCGCCAAATATGGAATGGAAGAATACCACCTCCACAGGACCCTCTTATTTGGGGGAATATGCTCATCCAGCCCTCGTTCCACCTAGCAACCCTCAGACTTACTATAATTCCGCGCCTCATCCTCGACCAAATATTTCCCAACAGTTCAATTACCACCCTGGGCCCATTTACAAAAATCGTCATCAAACTAACTACTGTCCTGGACTAATTATGCCAAATGCCAGCAATCGTTTTACTGACCTGGCCCTGGTTATGCTAAACATCCCCCAACTTTCCAACTTGTACCCTCTTGATAACCAGATATGCGGCTCTTATGGGGTTGATTGCAATGAATACGGTCGCCCTGGCCACTTGGCACAAAGCTGCACTAACTTACGTGTGCAACACGTACAAACAAGATCAATACTATTAGGGAAAAGATGATTCAGAGTAGAGACAGGACACTTTACCTTCACAATCCCCACCCTAAAGGTCCCTGAATCAATAGTGGTATATCCCACAGAAGTCCCCTCAATATAATGACGGGACTTTATACCAGCAGCCAGTTGGAGGAGTAAATGTAGTGACACGAGCTCAAGCCAAGGCCACAGTTGATGAAGGACCTTCAGAGCAACTGAGGCCATACGCCTGGCAATTGCTTGATCAAGATTCTCTGGACAAGCTGGATTCCGCCACGGATGCGCCAACTCTGAAAGGAGTAAATATTGCCTTCCTCTATACAACATTGTTAAAGAATACCCAAAGTCAGTGAGGAGATAATGAGTTTTTTTGAAAAATGAGATCCCATAAATGCTCATGTAATAAACAGTTAATATTCTTCTATTTCAAGTGTAAATACTGTTATATTTTTGTAGAGAAAATAGAGGTCGTGCTATAATAAATATAGGCGCTCCAGTCAACATAGTTTCCACTAAGTTTATGGCGAAGTTGACGTCAAATTCTGATGAGGACCATCAAATGGTTTACGGGACCACTGGACCAGAAAACACCATCTCTTTGGGAGCGTACAGTGCGCTACCTTTGCAGTTTGGGTCCATTGTCATTGTAGCACCAGTGATTGTGCTACCAAACAAAATTATGACTTGTTAATAAGAACTGCTTTCCTGCGACATTTTGGGGCTGTCATTGATAAGAAAGAGGAGACCTTTTTCATTTTGGGACAGCGGATCCCAATTTACTTTACCTCTAGTGGAATTCTGAAGGATCTGCTGCACATGGGCCAGATCAACCTTGCATATAGTGATGGGGTGATCCCAGTTTGCTATCATCAACTAAAAATCATGACTCAGCCCCTTCCCAAGCAGATATATGAATACCAAGGGCTACCTCTCCAAGATGCAGGGCCTATATCTATTCCTTCCAGACACCAAGTTCCTGTGAACACTGAATTAGAATTGGAAGTGCCTGCAGGGCTTTATGGGGGTTATTGGGCCCAATCATCAAATACAGCTTTAGCCCCATGTGGCTCCAGGGATTATACTCCCAGGGCATGGAGAAATCAAGGTTTTGTTAGCGAATCTCCAGATCAAACCCAAAAATCCGCTGACACTAAAAATTGGCGTATTTACACTAGACTCCAATCAAGGGGTCCTTCAGATTCATGAGTTTGGTTCATGGATTAATTTGGCTTAACAGTTGAGTCACAAGCTGGTATGATGCTAGTGGTACTGCGGAAGAACTTAATAGGGCTATCAGAGGATCAAAAAAACCAAGAGAAAGCTTTATTTTAGAAGTCAAGGAGAGTTTCACCGCCAAGGATCATGATTTAGGGTGTAGTCAGGGGGTGGTCCGTTGATTAGACACAGGAGATCATCCCCCATGAGGTCTCAGCCAATCCACTGATTGAGTTGGCAGATGACGTTATCATTGAGGAAATTGATAAGTTGCTGGAGCAAATAATGATCAAACCATCCAAGGGTCCATGGCTTTGCCTGTACTAATTGTAAAAAAATGGATGGCACCACCCATGTAGTAATAGGCTAATGGAAGCTTAATAGTAATACAAAAAATGACTTATAGTCCTTGCCGCGGATTGATGATGCTTTGGATTGGTTAGGGGAGCTATTACTTCTCAGCGTTGGACTTGATATCAGGTCACTGGCAAATCAAGTTAACCATGGAGGAACTGGAGAAAAGCGCCATAATCTCATCCAAAAGCCTTTTTAACTGACCCACATGCCCCAAGGGCTGTGCAACGCCCCAGATACGTTCCAACGAGACATGGACACTATCCTCTGTGACCTGAAGCTGTCATGTGTTCTTGTATACCTCAACAATATCAATTTTTTATCAAACCTTTTCAAAGCACCTCAATAATCTAGAAGCAGTATTCCACTGAATCAATGAGGCAACCATCAAAATTAAGCCTCAAACTATGTAACTTCTTCAAAGATCAGTTAAATTAAGTGGGGTTTTTGGTAAACTCCAAGGGGCTGAAACCACAGCTGACCAAGGTGGAGGCTATCCAAAAAATGACTACACCTAATAGTGAACATGACATACAGGTATTTTTGGGAATGGTCATATAATACTGACACTTCATCCCTAATTTTAGCTGTAATAGGGGGCGCTATTTTATGTTAAAAAAAGATGCTGTGTTTAAATGGACAGAATGACGTCAATATGTCTTTGATACACTTCACACGGCGCTGATCAGTGTGCTGGTGCTACAATATCTGAACTTTGGTAGGGAGTTTATTGTTCATATGGATGAATCCCTTTCCGCTTTTTGGGCGGTTCTTTCTTAGAAAGATGATGAGGGAGAGGAGCATCCTGTTGCTTACTGCAGTTAAAGTCTGAACTGTCATGAGCGTAATTATACCATGACCGAGTGGGAGTGCTTAGCGGTGATCTACACATTTTAGTTTCTACTTGTTTGGGGTAAACTTTAAGGTTGTAATTGATCATGCGACATTACGTTGGTTGCAGAACCTCAAGGATCCTGAAGGGCGTTTAGCCCAGTAAGCTCTTAAGCTGCAGGACTATGACTTCAAGATCCTTCACCTCCCAGGGTAAAGCATCAGAACTCTGAATGTTTATCTTAATTGCCAACCATTGCTGTAATGGCGGAACTTGGCGATGTTATGTATGATAAGATGCTCATCAGAAAATATGATGAAAAACCGCCATAAGTGATCAAAGTGCTAAAAGGGATGCGAGCAAATACCTTCCAATGGTAGGGGGAACTGTAAAAAACAAGCTGGCGATTCTAAAGTGAATTTTCTGTGACCCTCAGCATCGCTCATAATTAAGTGGGTGCTGATAAGGCAGTTGGGCATGGTGGTGTGTGCAAAACAATGGACTTGTTGCGCCCTCAGTACTATTGGTAAAGCATGAACTTTGATATGCTCAAACCCATTTCCTGTTGCCACTAGTTCCTAGTGAAGAAGACATTCTGCCAGAAGACCTCATACAAGTTAGTGAAACCACTTTTTCTTGGCATATGGTTTCCCTTGATTTCTTTTGGCCTCTGCCAATGAAAGCCAACCAGTGTTTTTAAATTCTATTAGCTATCAGCCAATTGATCAGGTGGTTGAAGACGTGCAATACGGGATCTGGGGGCGGTCACAATGTCCAAGTTTCTAATGAAATGTATTATTCAGTGACATGGCTGCCCTCAGTTTATTCTTACCAATAATGGAACCAACTTCACCTCGCACCTTCTCCCAGATTGAACAAGCTTATGGGCATCCAAAGTGTTCTGATGACTCCATATCACCCCAAGTTAATGGAATGGTCAAACGGGTTGATGAGATGCTGGTGAACATACTTAGAAAGCTGGTAACTGATAGGCCATCTGATTGGAGTTTCCTCCTGTCTGCTGTTGTCTTTGCTTAAAATATCAGCTACCATTATTCTACATAGAAGAGTCCCTTCCAACTGTTATATGGACGGCACCCTTCTCTTCTAGCATTGCTTTATTCGTGAGTAGAAGATACTGGTGTAATGGATCCCCACTTTTACTTGATATATTTAGCCAACACGTTGATCAAGTTAAAAATGGAATCATTATCATTTAGCTTGGCCAAAAAGATTAGAAATCGGGCTGCTGAGCAGATATGATGTAGCAGTTTGACCCAATTCCAATAAGGTGAGATGGTTTTGTTCCACGACCAGCATGGGTTTGGGTGGAGACACAAGCTGGCCAACATCTGGGTAGGTCTATTCAGAAGAATCTTGAAACCAGTATTAATGCATATACCATCAAGGACCCACTATGAGGTTATATCATTGATTGCGTACACATGAAGTTTCTCCAAGCATATAAACAATAGGAGGCTCATCGCCATTCAAAAGGGGGGGGTAATGTCGAGATTCTGATGGACTGGATGATAATCTCTGAAGAGTTACAACGGAATGTGAGAATCCACCAACTAGGATAATATTTATGAGTATTTGAGGCATTGGGATGAGGCAATATTGGGTTATACCAGGTTGTTAATGGATCTCCTCCAAATAAGGTGATAAGGTGATGTTGACATTTGACAGATAAATTATATATCGCCTCAAATTAGGGTGATAGAGAGTTGAAGAATATCAGCTGAAACTAATGAGAATCTGTGGAATAGAGTAGTCTAAGCTGTGAGAATGGTATTATCTGCAGCTGATACTTAATCAAGAGGGGCAATTAAAAGGAGGTATTTGTTATTATTAGAGAGAGAATGAAACAGCGAGAGGTTCTGTAATTATTAAATAAATAAAAAGTGATGTTGGGACAATTGCTCCTATTTTATCATAATTTACAGTATGTTTGAAGAAACAAAGATCCCCAAATCATCTGTCTGTTGTTCAGTGGGTTTGACCTTTTTTGACCTTACAGCGGATCCTAACAATACCACCCAAGTTTATAACACCATTAAACATACCAAATCAAACAAACCCCACCAAATACTTATCAAAACCAAATTAGCTAAGATTAACCAATAATTAACTTCCTACTAAAACTTTAGCTTATAGATAACCATATGACACAAGTTCTTAGAAAACCATCAATACTAAATATCAACAAATATTAAGATTGCTAAGCTGAAACAAAATACCAATTTCTATTAAAAAGCATAATTATTTTTTACATCATATATATAATTTTTGGAAAAATATAGAAATTTAAACTATTAACTTAAACACCTTACCCATTACATACCAGAAAATTGTAGTACAAATCCAGAGGTAAATAAAGGCTTTTTGGTGTGTTGCCCCTATTCAGGCTTTATTTAAAATTTCTTTTTTTTATTTTATTTTGGTAATTTCCATTCCCTGGTCAGCTTGCCTCAGATAAAATAAAAAGAAAAATCCAACTTTGAGGCGCGCACAGACCACTTCCAGCATATATATTTTTAAATATCAAAACTCTGCATTGTGAGCTTTAGACTGAGCATCACACATGCAAACACTAACTTTTCTTTTTAGTTATCAGGTATCATGGCTTTGCCTGCATTTAAAGAATCAATTGGTAGTTACTATATATATAAGATTAGTTATTTTATCTGGTGTTGCTTATGTTCATAATTTCTAATTTAAATTTCATTTGGAGATGGCCGACAATGGGACAGACTCTTAATAAACACCATTAACATAACACCAAGAAAGCACAAGGGCCCAGAGGAGCTGAAGCTACCTTCTGTTGCCAGCAGGACATCCAGTGGAAAAAAGAGGGGTATCAGCAGTAGAGGCCTGGGCCAAAATTGAACAAGAAGAAGGAAAGGGTCCAAAAAGAGGAACAAGATGGGGAACAAGGATGACACCAACCAGCGGTGATAGGATGGCAGGTGGCCAAACATCCAAGCTTGGAAGTGATCCTTAAGGTGGAATTGGAAGCAACGCACAGCTTCATGGTGGGTTGAGGTAGTACCAGAAAGCTCGTCAAGGACAATAGTGAGGATTGTTCATAACATGATTTCTACAACTAAGGCGCAGAGAGATGACAGGATAGGGGAGGTCATGGAAAAGGCGAAGATGTTCTTAGACAGGCTGAAAGTCTGTACTCTCTCCTGGCAAAGAAGATGTATAACATCCCGCTAGATTGCTTGTGATGGCGGGCAATCTATCAAGCGATGGACTAATGACCCTTATTGACCACACAAAATTCGTGAAAACTGATAGGCATAGGACCGCTTAGCAGTGCGGTACACCAATATCAGGCATCTCCACAAATGGGAGCAAATCTGGGGTTGTAACAGAAGATGATTTGAGTACTGCCAAAAGTCCTTTTAAGTCTCCAGAGAGTAAGGGATGTCCAGCTTGTCAAGGTAGTCCACTTGAAAATGATGGGGGAAAATTGGGGTACAAGTTTGTTTAAAACGGCTTGCCCAGGGACTACTTGCTTGAAACGAGGAGTAGGAGACCCCTCTGGGCGGTGTGCCCACTGATGCTGATTCTCCAATAATTGCTCTGCATAGAGAAAAGAGTTCATTTGAAGTGGGACGGCGTCCCATGCTGTCCAAGATGCAGAGGCTACGAGGCCAGATAGTTAAACAGAGTTTGGGTATGGTTTGGATTGCAGAGGCAAAGGGCATGGGCAAAATTGAGAGGGCTGCGCATGACCAGGGTTGGTCTGAGAGTGTGGGGTTGGTGACTGCAGCAATCCAGGTGCCATGTATTTTGATGGCATGGGCCTTGTAGTTGAGCAGGCCCATACCACTACTATTGCTAGGGCCAAACATGGAAATACAGTCGCACAGGGGGAGGGCAGCCTAACCAAAGCCACCCTTGTAGGAGTGCATACAAAGAGGCGAAGAAAGATGGGGAAAAAGCGATGGCATGGGCCACAAAACAGGCTTTTGACAGGATCATAGAGTTGGCAAGCACTACCCAGCCTGTGAGGGTAGTCTGGTGGGCTCTGAGGGAAGCGATGCACTTTGTGGCATTATCTAGGGTTTTGGTGCTCCATTACTGACAAGTCTTACCCACACACCTCCAGCTAAACTCCCAAATGGCGCACCAGACCAGAAGTGGGTCTTGATACAAAAGGGAGTACAAACGGGGCAATATGGGGTGGCCAGGGCAAGAAAACCAGTGCTAGCTGCCTAACCAGGCTGACTACGGGTGCTGGTGACCAGTAGGCTTGGCATCAGCTCAAGAGAATGATTTCAGTTTTGGAGGCACTATGGCAGCATTACCGACCCTGGAGTATCCCCAGATAGTTGCCTCCAGCGCGTGTGATCACAGTTGTCAGACACCCTGTCAAAATCCTGATATGACTGGATGATAAAACATAAGTCATTATGGCAGATTAGATATGATCCGCTGATTTTAATATGAGTAATTATTATTTAATCGCCTTGAGATGAGGCTATATTGGGTTGTTGGGAAATTGCCTCAAATTAGGTGATCATGGAACCAATGAGATAAAGCGAATTAATCACTAAGCAATGGAAGTGGTATCATCCAAAGTTTCTATGATATAGGCGAGATTAGATGATTGAGAAGAAGAGGTTTTTTGTAGTTTAGAGCGAGCAGAACAGCAAGAATCCGCTGTATTACATATTAAATAAAAGATTGTTGTGGGAGCAAGTGCTCCATATTTATTTCAAGTTTATTCTGTTGTTTCAAGGACGACGATCATCACATCGTTGGTCCTAATTGCTCAGTGGGTTGAACCCTGTGCAAAGTCCTTTGGCATATCTCTTGAATACTGACAATTTTATAATGAGGGTGCTCACTTCAGGGAGCCCTTTGATCAATTATAAAATGTTAAAAAACTCAGTTGGCAGAAATGTTGCATTCATTTTGCTTTGATAAATAATATACCCACCACTCTGGGCCAGTTGCCTATGTGGAGCTGAAACTGGCGTTGGACGCTGTGCTTAAAACAAGATGAGCTACTCCAGAAGGTTTGCTGCAATGAGCTGCCTCCATTAAATTGTGAAGGGAATATTTATGGGTTCTTTAAGCAATTTGAAATGGCAACTGAAGTAGTCTTAATCGATGGAGAGAAAAACTGTTGATTTCTTCCTTGGATGTCAGAAGTGCTGATCAAGTCATCTGTTACCTTTCAGGCAGTTCCATCACATACCAAGAAGTCAAAGAGATGGTGCTGAGGTTGTTCGTTGGATGCAAGGATGTCACAGCGGAAGGATAATTTTTTGACCATCAGGTTTTAGCAAAATGAGACCCTCCTTATGTCTGGTGAGCGATTTATGGTCGAAGCTCACATGCTAATTGGGGCCATAATTTTATCCAAATCTGACATATGTATTGCGATGACTTCTGCTGTGAAGCCATACCGTGAGTTACAAAATGTTATGACCTCACTATTGGATGAAGATGTGCCTTTTCTTAAAACTGTTCAATTTTTGCTCCATATATCTGCCAACTTCCCTCCACCAAATACTGAGCGGAATTCTTCTGCTCAAACTGCCAAATCATCTTTCCTGGGGAACTTTGTCAGTCCAGTTCAGATTCCACCAAGTTATCCCCAGCAGTTAAACATCCATCCCATACTTGCTAATTGTCCCCGGCCCAACTATCGCCCTAAACCTGTTTATGCTGATCACTTCCAGACCAACTGTCAACATGGCTTGTTTCACATTAATCAGGGATGTGGTCCCTATAGGTCAGTTGTTTCAAATGCAGTTGACAGGGGCATCTTGCACGATGATGTCCTAATCAACTGATCTCTTGTGTACAGCTGGAACAGTATGGCCAAGGAAAAGTCAGAGTGAAGTAGAGATGGGACTCTCTATCTCCGCTATACCAAACCCAAGCGTCCCACCTGAACCTAATTGAATATTCAGCGGAAGCTCCCTTGCACAATGAGTCAGTTTTATATAAGCAGTCAGTTTTGGGGTGAATTTTTTGACATGAGTTCAGTTTGTGGCTATGGCGGAAGAGGGTCTCAGATGCAGATCGAGCCATATGCTTGCCAAATGTTCAATTAAGTTCCCCTAGAAAAGTTAGACCCCTCCTTGGATAGACCTTTCTTGAAAGCAGTAAGCGTCGCTCTTCTGGTCAAAACTATTATAAAACAATACCCCAGAATTGGTGAGGGGATTGCGTGTTTCTTTGGAAACAGGAGATCCTTAAATGTCCAAGTTATAAACAGTCGAGAAGAATCTTACTTTAAATGTACTTACTGTGACCTGGTTGTAGCTAGGACCTGAGTCCGTGCCATCATAGATACCAGTGCCCCGTCAATATAGTCTCCACCAAATTGGTGGCCAGGTTGACATTAAAACCGGATGTGGAACACCAGATATATTATGGCACTGCTAGAGCGGAAAATATGTCTCTGAGGGAGCATACAGTGCGCTTCTGCTGTGGTTTGGTTCTATTGTCGTGGTAGCTCCAGTTATAGTGTTGCCAAGTAGCAATTACTATCTGTTAATTGGAACTGCCTTCTTGTGACACTATGGGGCTGTCATTGATATGACAGACGAGTCTTTTGAGATATTTGGTCAGCAAATCCCAGTTCACTTCACCTCTAGTGGAGTGCCAAATGATCCAGTGCATATGGGGAATATCAATCTAGCTTATAGTGATGAAGTAATCCCTGTGCACCACCATTGGTTAAAAGGCAATACTCGGGCCCTTTCTTAACAGATTTATGAATATCAAAAGCTGCTGCTCAGAGATGCCGGACCTATATCTATTCCATCCGGGTATCAAGTTATAGTGAACACTAACTTGGTGATTGAATTTCCAAATGGACTGTATGGGGAAGTTATTGGGACATAGAAATCACAGTTTGAGCCCCACATGGCCCGAGGCATTATATTACCAGGGATGGGGAGATCAAAGTTTTACATGCAAATCTACAAATGGTACCATTGCAAATCTGCCGCCACCAAATAGTGGCATATTTACACTTTCTTCCCCATTGAGGATGTTCTTTCAGTTCATGAATTTGGGTCGCTGGAGAAATTTGGTCTCCCTTCAAACCGCAGATCAGTGTAAGGGAAGTTGTATCGCGTGATGAATTAATGGGGCTGTCAGAACCACAGAAGGATAGGGCAATCATTTTATTGAAAAAATATAAAAAGATTTTTGCTGTGAACAACCAAGATTTAGGATGTGCGCAGGGGGTGTTCATAGGCTGGACACTTGAGATCATCTCCATTAGGCCAAGGCTGATCCTCCAATCAAGGATGGTGGAAGAAGTAGTAGCTGAGGAAATTGACAAGCTATTAGCGCAAGGGATGCTTGAACCATTGAAGATTCCATGGGCTTCTCCTGTTCTTATTGTAAAAAAGAAGGACGGTTCTAAACATGTATTAATTGACTACTGGAAGCTCAACAGCATCACCAAAAAAGAAACATATCCCATACCACGGATTTATTACAGTTTGGATATGCTAGGGGGAGCTCGTTTCTTCTCAGCAATGGACCTGATCTCAGGCTACTGGCAAATTGAGTTTCCACTAGCAGAGCAGGAGAAGTGCGCTGTAATTACATCCAAAGGTCTTTTTCAACCAACCTGGATGCCACAAGGGTTATGTAATGCCCCAGCTACGTTTCAATGGGAAATGGACAATATTCTCGGGGACCTAAAGCTGTCATGCATCCTTGTATACCTCGATGACATTAATATTTTCTCTGAACCTTCTCTGAACACTTCGACTATTTAGGAGCAGTAGTCCGCTAGCTTGCTGAGGCCAACATCGAGATCAAACCCTGGAAATGCCACTTCTTTCTGGACCAGCTGGTGTACCTGGGGTTTGTGGTTGATGCCACAGGGCTGAGACCTCAACTGGCCAAGGTGGAAGCTATTCAAAAAATGACTCCAACCATTAAAAACGGGATATACAGATTTTTTGGGAATGGTCAAATTTTACTGGTGCTTGATCCCTAACTTCAGCTGTATCAGGGGCCCACTATTTGAGTTATAAGAAAAGATACTACGTTTGAATGGACAGAACATCAGCAACGCGCTTTTTATATGCTTCAAGCAACGCTGATCAGTGCGCCAGTGTTACGCTATCCCAATTTTGAAAAAAAGTTCATTGTTCAGAAGGATGCATCCCTTTTTGCTATAGGGGAAGTCCTATCCTAAAAAGATGAGGAAGGAGAAGAGCACTTTGTAGCATATCGTAGTCATAGTTTGAACAGCCATGTATGCAAGTATACAGTGACCAAGTGGGAGTGCTTGGCAGTGATCTATGCCTATAAGCAATTTTGTGTGTATTTGCATGGGGTGAATTTAAAGTTTGTAAAGGATCATGCCTCATTATGCTGGTTACAGAATCTTAGAGCCTGAAGGGCGTCTGGCCTGATGGGCTCTTAAACTGTAGGCATACAATTTCGAAATTCTTCACCAACCTGGAGCAAAACACCAAAATGCCGGTAGTTTATTGAGATTACCCATGATTGCATTTATGGCAGAACTGAGTGATATAATGTTTGATAAGATGCTTAGTGGCAAGTATGACATGAATCGTTTCCAGTCATCAAGGTTTTGGATGAGATAGTGGCTAATATGTTCCAGAAAAATGGTGGGCTATATAAGTGGATAGGGGGCACTACCATTAATATCCCAAGACCTTACACCTGCCCAACTGTTATCATGAGCGCACATTGAGCCATTGGGCATGGTGGCATGTACAAGATGTTGGAATTATTGTGGCATCAGTATTACTAGGAAAGCATGAACTTCGATGTGCTTGATACTATCTCTTCCTGTCACCAGTGCCTAGTGGAAAAGCCATTCCGCCAGAAGACCTCATACTGGTTAGTGAAGCCACACTTTGCTTGTAATAGGGTTTCACTAGATGTTGTCAGCCCTCTACCAACAGGAGCTAACCAGTCCAAGTACATTTTGGTGGCAATTGACCACTTAACCCAGTGGGTTAAAGCCAGGGAGATATGAGACTTAGGGGCAGTCACAGTGGCCAAATTCATACTGGAATTCATTATTCAGCGGTATGGCTGCCCTTCATTTAATCCTTAATGATAACGGAACTAACTTCACTTCACACATTCTTCCAAAGCTTAATGAGCTAATGGCCATCTGAGGGGTTTTGACAACCTCATACCACCATGTTGAGTAATAAACTAGACCTAATTGTCAGATATTTGATAGGGACATAATAAGGTTAGCTGTTTAGAAACTTATTCTGGATCATATCAGATATTAGCAATTATGGGCTAGGTTTCTTCTAAGCTTATGAAAAGCTTAGAATTTGCGGCCTAGCGATTTCACTTAACTATGTTTAACTATGATGACATGGGCTTGAGGGCTTTGTTGGTTAGGTTGAACTTAAATTTAATTTTTTGATTTAATGACTTGGGCACGTGGGATTTGTTGATCTATGTCAGAATTAGTTTTTTAATGTCATTCAAGTTTTCAGATCGAATTAATTACTAATTAGTGATATGAATTGCCTTGGTATATGCTGCTGATTGCACGTGAAAGTGAATTGGTTCAGGTATTTTAAAGGTATGATGAAACGCCATTTCAAGAATAATGATGGTGTTTACCCCAACTCTGAGGCTGAGCATGATTCCCTGAGTCAAAGTATTTGTAGACATCATTACAAACTTTTTAAGTGGCCAAGGGTCACTGAAAGTAAGGCGTCATGGGTAAGATGTGGTTAACATCAAGCCCTATAAATAACCCTAGCATTTACACTAATAAAATATCCTTTAATTTCTGGATTAAGTTTATAATTTATCTTATAACCTTTTTGCGTTATTACTTTATTCTATATTAAAGTCAATTTTCACTTGGGATCAGTAGGATCAGGGCAGCGTGCCATCATCCAACTGAAACAACTGGGTATAATTGAAGTGTTACCAAAAAGCTATATCATAAATTTAAATTCACCATCCTGTCTAATGTCCTCACACAATAGATGCTCAAAACCACATCCCACCCAAAAAGAAGAACCAGCCCTCTGAAGCAGACACCCAAATTCAACAAGTGGCGCTCATGGCTAGGACCACAGATGGTGATTGTGCTGAACAGGGGAGCAATCCCAATCAATTATTCAGAACCATCGCTGGCCCCAGTGGGAACACTGAAATGACTGTGTCCCAGATTAATTGGGAAGAAGTACCCATTATTACCTATCCCAATGATCCCATATCACCTGAAGAGCTGGAACGTCTTGAGCAGCAGTTGTTAAGAGGGTATTAATTAGGACAAGGGCCCGCAGACAATAGTAGCAACCCTTTTTAACGCCAATGACAGCAAGATGTTTTATGGATAAGATATCTTGCTCATCATCAATTGAGTGTAGCTCAGATCCAAAACAATTTAATTGAGATAGAGAATATTGCCCAATACTTAATTGAATTCGTACACTCACCTCTAGAAATTCTCAGATGACAATCGCCTGCCATCATGCAGCCAATTACTGAGTTAGTGAACTTCTCTCGCAACTCCAGCCAGGTGGGCCAAATTCTAAATGAGCGATTGAAAGCCAACTTCGCTGAGGTCCGTTCAAGTTTGGAGGCAAATCACAACTTAGCCACTTGGGCTAATGACCGGGTAGCAGTATTAGCATAAGAGCTAAATGACAGATTGCATCCTATTTTTGAAAATTTCTTAGAGGAAAGAGAAGTCACCGAATCTTGGGTCAGCAATATCACTCAGACTTCTATTAATGCTGCAGAGTCCATGAGGCTTAATCACAAAGCCCAAGAGGCACAGTTAAACCATATCAATGAATTCTGTGACCAGTATCGACACCTGAGTGCCCAAATTTTGCATATGAAGGATGAATACACCAGAAAAATTAATTACTGGCAAACACAATTCGAGGACCAATGGGCAAAAAATGAAAAATTGAGACTCTATCGATCATCTTAATCTACAGATCAATAATCTCAATGATGATGTTAATATTATTAATGAGTCAAACAATAATCTCCATGGAGAATTGAACCAATGCAAGAAGGCCATAAAAGAAAAAACCAAGTGATTTTCACCTTGCAGCTACAAGCTACTAGCCCAAATGAGGAAATTGCAAAATTAAAATTAAAAAACCAAAATCATGTCAATTGGGAAAACGAAATAAACAAGCAAATTCAAGCTCTGGACAACGGGCGTTGTCAGTGTGCTACAACCCACTTGACTGGAAATTCTTCCAAATATTATGAGGATGAAGCTTCAGAACTAGTTACCAAAATGGACGCTGGGTCACATTGACAACTGCCTAGCAAAATGGTTGCCTTGGCCAACCCTAGCGCCTCAAATCAGGATACAATGCCCCAACGCCCTAGTACGCCTGGCTCTAGTCAACCTAGAAAAAATCATGATAACCAGGAATGGGGAAGCAATAATTATAAACCAGCAAACCTGCCAGCCTTTGACAAGAATGGAAGTATTACCACATTTATCAAATGTTTTGAAATAGCCATGCATGGGGCCAGCAACCGCAACAAAGCAGCCACCATGGTTAACTGCTTGGATGAGTGGAGCATTGAGTTGATTATGCCTCACATTAACGAAAATCCAGCATATGCTGAAGTCAAGGAGGCTGTGCTTCATGAATTTGGAGGTCCAGAACGGATGTTGACCAGAAAATCCAAGTTTATGAACATCAGCTTCAAGAATGATGAAGCAATTGACAAGTTTGCAGATTGATTCTATCACGAAGCTCAGGTTCTCTTAGGCGCATGAGCTATGGTCGATTTTGATGCCAAGATTGCACTAGAGCATGCAGTAGAACCTTACCCCAATCTATCAAACACCCTATTGCCTGCTTTCATGCAAAACCTTGCGACCTCTGAATTGGTTAACTACTTGCGCAGATGCTCAAAAAATTATGGCCCTCCTAATACTGGTTACATATTTGGGAACTGCTACCTTTTCTGGAAAGCCCTTTGAAACCAATAAAGAATATTGACAGTAATCCGCCTATAAGAAATGAGCAAAACTCGAATGCAAGAGCCCCATGGCCAGTGAGTGAAATTACTTGCTTTAATTGCCATTGTAAAGGTCACTATGCTTCCCAATGCCATCAGCAAAATGTCAACATAGTCCTTCCATACACCATGCAAGAGGAGGGAAAAGAACAAGCACAATAGATGTGGGACGCTCTATTGTGCCTAACACTAGTCCCACCTGATCAACAAGAAAACAATGGCCATGGGGCCTTGTTAGACAATGAAATCGATTATATTTTAGTATCAAATGAAGATTTCTCAAATGTACATGTGGTAATTCGCTCCCAGAGTAAGGTTGTCATACCTGAAGCCTCTGAGGTAGTCGCTAAACCCTATGTGCAACAAATACTTGAGAATATTCTAGCTGATGGGCCGAGCAATACAGCAGATACCCCCAAGCCTGAAAGGGGTCAATATAGCAATGCCAATTGACACATTCATCATTGAATGTCCCAGTATTGGGAATACTCTGAAGCACACTCTTAACTCTTTGGGCTCTTCCCATATTTATTTAGTAAACTCTATTGATTCTTACTATTCTGAGTGCACCTACGTGGATATCCTAGTCACCAAGGTTAAAGTTGTAGCTATAGTTGATAGTGGAGCACCTGTAAACATTGTTTTCACAAAACTGGTTAGGAAACTGAAAATAGCTCCAGATATTGACCATCATCAAAAATATGGGACTGCAGGCCTTAACAGCACTAAGAGTGAAGGAGCTTACAGCGCTTTGCTACTATGTTTTGGATCTTTGGTAATAGCTGCACCTGCTATAGTGCTTCCAAACGCCAATTATGACATATTAATTGGAACTAGTTTTTAAGGACCTATGGGATCTCATGTGATTTTATAGAAAACATCTTGACGATATTGGGCCAATCAATTCCAATTTATTACTCACAAAATGATACAAAGCCCACAAGCCGTTGTAGGACTTTTATCAATATATCTTATGCCGATGGGATAATACAAGTAGGGTATATTCAGCGGGGGAATCAAAGCCACCCCATGCCAACCGCCATAAATGAAAATCGAGGAATACCTCTACGTGTGAATAAAGACATGACAATAGTTCCAGGCCTTCAACTGGTTATGAGAACTGGGACTACACTGGATATTCCAGAAGGACTGTATGGGGAGGTCGTACCCCCATGGCATCATTCTCCAATGGAACCTAGTGTGGCGCCTGGAATACTTATACCAGGGCACGGAGAGATTGTTGTCTTACTAGCAGATTTGACCAGCTGAAATATTAAGGTCAATAAATTTCAATTAGTCACTTTCGTGAACCTACTTCTGAGGGATGAGTTAATATCAGCTGTCAAATTTGGTGATTTATCTGAGTTCAGCTTACCAACCCAAGCCCCAGGGCACATGCAGTAATATCCCGAGAATCGTTCACTGGATTATTGGAACAGCAGAAGGATGAAGCGCTAGAGTTGTTTGAATGATACTCCAAAATTTTTGCCAAAGATGACCAAGATTTAGGCTGTGCAAAAGGAGTTCAGCATTTCGTGGATACTGGGGATCATATGCCTATTAGAATGAGGCCAATTCGGCGCCCCAGAGCCAGTAACAAAATAGTCAGTTAAGAGTTAGACAAATTGCTGAAAAGCAGAATGATAGTGCCTCCCAAAAGCCCATGGGCCAGCCTCATTTTAATTATAATGAAGAAAGATGGCAGCAATCAAGTTTTGATTGATTATCAACGCCTCAATGCCATTATAAAATAGGATTTTTATCTGTTGCCAAAAATTGACAATGCTCTGGACCATCTGGGAGGGGCAAAGTACTTTACCGCAATGGACCTCATCTCCAGACATTGGCAAATTGAGTTGCCACCAGAGGAGCAGGAAAAGTGCGCGATGATTACTGCTCAAGGGCTTTTTCAACTGAAACGCATGCCCCAGGGGTTGTGTAATGCTCCGGCAACCTTTCAGCGTGCAATGGACATGATCTTGGGGGACCTTAAATTGTCCTGCGTTCTGGGGTACCTGGATGACATCAATGACTTTTCGCAAACATTTTCTGAACATCTGGAGCACCTCAAGCAAGTGTTTGAACATCTGCTGAAGGCCAATCTGAAGATAAAACCTAGAAAATGCCAATTCTTTAAAGAACAATTGGAATACCTCAGGTTTGTCATTGATTCCAAGGGCTTGCGGCCTCAGCCTCAAAAGGTGGAGGCGATTAACAAAATGCAACCTCCAACGAGTATGAGAGATGTCCAAGTGTTCTTAGGCATGGTAGGATACTATCAAAGATTTATGGATGGGTTTGCAAAGATTGACAAGCATCTCTTCTACTTGCTACAAGGAGGAGTTCATTTTTGCTGGGAAGAGGAATGCCAACAAGCCTTCAAGGCTTTAAAACAAAATGAGCTCAGCGCCTATCCTCTGATATCCCAATTTCAGCAAGCCTTTTATCATACAAACTGACACCTCATTGACTGCAATTGGTGGTGTACTATCGCAGATTGGGGATGATGGCGAGGAGCATCCGGACGCTTATGGCAGCAGGATGCTGTATAATCATGAGCGTAATTATACAGTGACCAAAAGAGAATGCCTGGCTGTCATCTATGCTTGTAAAAAATTTTGGGTTTACATTCATGGCACCAAATTTCAAGTAGTAATGGATCACAGCTCATTATGATGGCTCCACAATATCAAGGAATATGAAGGATGGTTAGCCCGCTGGGCTCTGAAATTACAAGTGTATGATTATGAAATTATTCATAGAGCTGGAGTGGCCCATCAAAATGCAGACAGACTATCATGACTTCCCATTGTAGCTGTCCTGAGCAATTTGGCCCATGAGCTTCATGAAAAAATGATTAACCAGTAATATGGAAATGAACCAACCAAAGTTCAAAAGATAATCGAGAAAGCATTAATCAACACTGAATATCAAAATGGAATTCTATACAAACCTAAGCCCAATGGACAACGTCAAATCTTCCCAAAACCTTCTGACTGAATAGAGATTATTATATAAGCACACAAGGCCGTCAGACATGAGGGAATGACTAAGATTCTAAAATTAATTCAAGTGAGTTACTATTGGGATTCCATGTGATTCAATATCCAAGACGTGCTCAAGAAATGTCATTCATGCCAAATTGCAAAACATATGAAGTCAGATGTGAAATATTAACTGATCAAACCTGACTGGGCCTGGCATACTATGTCGATTGATGTAATTGGCCCTTTGCCTGTGAGTAGCCTAGGCAACAAATACATAATTGTCGCTATCAACCATCTAATGAAATGGATGGAAGCGAAATCAATTTGAGACGTTGGGGCCCTAACTATTGCCAAGTTCTTTATGGATAATATTAACTATATGCATGGATGCCCCCAGAAGATATTGACAGACAATGGCATGAATTTTACTGCCCAAATGGTACAACGGCTAAATGAGTTGATGTCTATCAAAGGAGTGTTGTCAACACCATACCATCCTGAGACTAATGGTATGGTAGAGCGAGTGAGTGGCACTTTGGTTGGCATTTTACGCAAAAATGCAGCCTTGGCGCCTTCACAATGGGCAACTTAAAGTAGTGTGACTGTGTTTGCATACAATATTGGACACCACAGCAGTACAGGCCACTCTCCATTTCAACTTTTGTATGGTAGACAGCCCGCTCTGCCTCCATTGTTATACTCAGTACTCAGTTCACCTGACGCAATTAACCCAAATAACTATGTCGAGCAACTGGCGAAGACCCTAATCAAGTTGCAATTGAAAGCTTACCAAAATGTGATTAAGCAAAAAAATATTCAGAAGAGCTATGACGATGCCAAATGGGCTATGGTGAATAAGTTTAATAAGGAGATTTAGTAGTATATTGTGACACTCATAGTGCAGGCCACGAACACAAACTAACCTCGCTCTGGAAGGGTTCATTTATCATTTTGGAGAAATCATCTTGAAAGTATATACTGTTAAGGGTCAAGGCGGCTGGGTTGTAATTTGAGTACATGGTAAGTTCTTTCATCTGTATCATAAAGAATAATAGTAATAAAATATATATATAAATAAAAAATAAAAATAACAAAATAATAAAAAGTAAAAAAGAAAATAATAATAATAATTGCAAGCCATAGAGTTTATTTTGTTGATGCCTCGCTGGCATTAGAACTAGGTTCCCCCTCTTTGGTAGGGGAGGAGAGCGCTACAGAACCGGAGAGAGGCAAATTACATACAAATCCTGACTATCTAGACCCTGGCGGAGATGTTCCAAACCCAAGAAAGCTCGGCACCAGGCACGCTGGCCCTGTCAGCTTAGGAAAGGCCATCGATCTAAAGGACAAGTCCATTGGTAGGGACTTCAGAATAGGTGGGAGAGATTTGACTCTGGAGTAAATGCCGCTAAAAGGAAGACACAATCAGCAAGAAGACTCTCAAGACAAGGGTAAATGGAGGGGAGGAACTCCTTCACGCAAAACATTTGGGAATGGGCCTCATCTAATACCCTGTGCATGTCAGGCACAGTATCAGTGGGGAGCGACGGAGGAGGGAAGCAAATGCATGCACCTAAAAGAGCCATCTGGGGGACAAACTTCTCGGGAAGCCCCTTAGCCAAGCTCTTACAAAGGGCTCAGTATACCACCAGGATGCGCCAATCCTTCAAAACCTGAGTCTCAAGGCCCAACGTGACATATAAATTGGTATGAACCAAACCGGGCTCACACCAAATCCTAGCAACAGAGTTACCAAAAATAAGGGCCTGGTTGGCCTCAAAGATATCATAAGCGGCAACCTCAGGACTGGTTGCAAATGCAGATGACAAGTAGGTGTTCATGAGCTCTGACACGAGTCAAGCTCAAGACCCAAAAAAGCCACGCTGCTCATGCAAAGATAGGAAGCAAGACTTTTTGAAGGGAAGACGTTAAAAAGCAAAAACAAGAAATCTGGAAGAAGATCCCCATCTGAAGCAAATTGATCTTAGATTAGGGTTTCATTGGACTGAATGGCTTACAAAGGCTGAAGTGATACTTAATATGTCAAAAGGGGATCCCGCTCAACCCATCGGTATATTTGACTAACTGCACCTGAAGCCACGGATGCTTTTTTGGGTTGATCAATTGGTTCTATCGCAATGGATTGTGAAACTGAACTTTCTAGTATTGTTAATGCATAGCTGGTCAACCCAGCTTGAGGAACCATGGGCAACATGCCCAAGTTGACAATAGCTCACCGCATGGACTTGCTTAGCCTTGGGAAGGCTTGTCAGTCTGAGGCGGAAAGGCTATTGAGATAACGTTCATACTTGAGGGAGCGCGAAAAGCCAGACATTGTAAACCAAAAAGAAGGGCACCCACTGCTTATATCCAGTCAAGGCAGGGGAAGTGTTGAGTAATCGACTAGACCTAATTGTCAGATATTTGATAGGGACATAATAAGGTTAGCTGTTTAGAAACTTATTATGGATCATATCAGATATTAGCGATTATGGACTAGGTATATTCTAAGCTTATGCAAAGCTTAGAATTCGTGGCCTAGCAAATTCACTTATTTATATTTGACTATGATGACATGGGCTCGAGGGCTTTGTTGGTTAGGTTGAACTTAAATTTAAATTTAGATTTAATGACTCAGGCACGTGGGCTTTGTTGGTCTGTCATAATTAGTTTTTAATGTTGGTCGAGTTTTTGATCAAATTAATTACTAATTAGTAATATGAATTGCCTTGGTATATGCTGCCAATTGCACGTGAAAGTGAATTGGTTCAGCTATTTTGAAGGTATGATGAAATGCCATTTCAAGGATGATGATGATGTTTACCCCAACTCTGAGGTTAAGCATGATGCCCTGAGTCGAAGTATTTGTAGACATCATTACAAACTTTTTATGTGGCCAAGGGTCACTGAAAGTAAGGCGTCATGGGTAAGATGTGGTTAACATTGAACACTATAAATAACCCAAGCATTTACGCTAATATAATATCCCTTAACTTCTGGATGAAGTTTATAATTTATCTTATAAACTTTTTGCGTTATTACTTTATTCTATATTAAAGTCAATTTTCACTTGGGATCAGTAGGATCAGGGCAGCGTGCCATCGTCCAAGTGAAATGACTGGGTATACAATTGAAGTGTTACCAAAAAGCTATATCAAAAATATAAATTCACCGTCCTGTCTATTGTCCTCACACAATAGACTCTTGAAACCACATCCCACCCAAAAAGAAGAACCAGCCCTCTGAAGCAGATATCCAAATTCAACACACCCCAAATCTAACTGAATGGTGGAGCGGGTCAATGGGACTTTAGTGAACAAACTCCATAATTTAGTAGCAGATCAATTCTCAGATTAGAGTCCCCTTTTGTCCACCACCATATTTGCTTATAATACGGTTATCATTCAGCCACGGGGAAAGGTCCATTCAAATTTCTTTACAGATTGCACCCCGCTCTGCCTGCCCTCCTATATGCCTGTGTAGAAGATACTGATGGAATGGACCCCTAACGTTATTTAATGACTCTAGCTGACACCTTGATCAGATTGCAAACCAAAGAATACTCGTTCAGTTTAGCTAAGAGGATTAAGACTCAAGCTGCTCATCAGGTAGGGTGTAGAGAGTTAGCACAGTTCAAAGATGGGTCTGTGGTGCTATTTCACGATCAATAAGGTTTCAGGAAGAAACACTCTTTGGCTAGTATCTGGATTGGGCCATTTGAAGTTATTGAGAAGACAGTTATGGATGCTGTTGTGATTTTGCCATTTTCCCAGCCTGCTAGATTACCTGGTATCACTAGGGAAAAATAACCTAAGGCGAAGTGAATCAGAAGTTGGTTGGCCCAAGTTTCAGAGTAACTACATTTGGGGGATTTTGGGATATTCTCCTGGTCATATCTGTCAGGGATTGATCCAGACAAATAATTGAAATCTTTTCAGGCGGAGTTGCTGAAGAAATATGGGTATCTGATAGTGATTAACTATCAGGTGTACTGATTGGGATCAGTTGAGTTTTATCACTGACTGATTGGGAATTAATAGCAAGTTGTGAGGTGAGTGATGCCGCCTGTAACTAGCAAATTAATTGGTTGGTGAGTGACCTGCCTTAAGGGTAATAGGTCCAATTACCTAATCATGTCGCTAGCCAAATATGGTTGGTTCATATGGATTGAGAGTAAAACGTTAGGGATACGTTTTCTGACTCTTTCCGTTTAGGTCTCAAGGTTGTTAATGATGAAATCCTAGCCAGGATGGGGAAGACCATCATTTCTGAGACAAGGATGGGCGATTCAATGGCAACGGCTACCATTTCATTGAAGAAGTGTCAACCGAGGGTTAGAAAGTTAAATTCCCCACTATATATATTCCCTAGGATTTACTATAATAAAAACAGCATTTAATAGAAAACAGTATTTACAAGAACAGTAATATTATCCATTCAGTATATAGTTAAAATTTCATCAACTTCCATTGTGCTGTTCTGTCTCAAGGATATTATTGCAGAGGGCAATAATTGGAAGACTCTTAGAGAAAAGAGTAAAGATTTGAGTGGGGATCTAGAGAAGAAAGAGCCACAATTGGGGAAAGCTGCCGACTATGTGTTGGGCTGAAGAGACTGTCACTGGGGTATCTCAGCGAAGATCAGGTGGACAAGAGCAAGGGAACGAGTCCATATGAGTATGACATCATGAGTATTTAATCGGGAATACTGGACGAGCATTGGGCCAAAATAATTCATACTCAACTATGGATAATAGTCTCCATACTATTATTGATTAATAATTCATTCTAATATACAACGCGGCAAAGTGCATGAGGAAACTGAACCTGTGCAGTAAAAAGGTGACTAGGTTGTTTGCTGATAACAACTAAAGTAAATTTTTACAGATTTTTATACTATCAAGGACCCTTCTAACAGTCAGATTATCAACTGAGTGCATGTGAAGTTCCTCTAAGCGTATAAGCAATAGGAGCCTTAACATACAGTCAAGGGGGGTTAATGTCACGATTCTGATATGACTGGATGATAGGCCCTAAGTTATTATGGCGGAATGGATAGGATCCACTGAGTTTAATATAATAATTATTATTTGAATGTCTTGAGATGAGGTGATATTGGGTTGTTGGGAAATAGCCTCAAATTGGTGATCATGAAATTAACAAATGAAGAGTTGCAAGAACCAATGAGATATGGCGAATTAAATCACTAACCCATGGAAGCGTTATCATCCTGAAGTTGCTACAATATAGGCGAGATGAGATGATTGTGAAGAGTAGGTTGTTATTAGTTTAGAGTGAGCGGAACAGCGAGAATCTGCTGTATTGAATATATTAAATAAAAAAGTTTTGTGGGAGCGAGAATTCTTATTTATTTTAAGTTTATTCTGTTGTTTCAAGGACGACAATCATCACATTGTTGGTCCTAATTACTCAGTGGATTGAACCCTGTGCAAAGTCCTTTAGGCATATCTTTTGTATACTGCCAATTTTTTAACACATCCCAACAACACAATCGTTAGAGAATGAAAGCATCTAAAAGGTGCTTGGCCTTGCACATGAACACTAGTAAGGCATGCATTCACACTGCGTAAAGGTGGGTTGAGGCTGAAATTATATAAGAGTGGACTTAAATGGTCCCCTTGGCAGAGACCCCTTTGAGGTTGAACCACATCAGTGAGTAAATTAGGGCCACACACTGCCATTGTGACAGATATCTTAGGCAACATCACCTTGTTTAGAACTGGGGGTGGAATATGTGAAAGCAGGCTATGAGGAAAATCAGTTGACCCTATCATAAGCTTTTTGTTGGTCTAAGAATACAAGCGCCCCAGTAGCAAGAGATTAGCAGGATTGTCCATGTTATGAATGCTGTCCCATATTGACCGTTTGGGATAAAACCAAAATGCTCAGAGAAAATACTACAGAGTAGCTTCCCCAGGCGGGTGGCCATAATTTTAGTAAATAACTAAATATCTGTATCATTAAGTGAGATGGAGTGCGAGTTCGCCACGTCCAGCTTATCCCCATAATTATAAAGCGTTATCATATAGGCCTCCTAGGCCCTGGAAGGAGGCGCGTTTCTAAAAGACATTTGTTCATTGAGGCAAGCATTAGTGAAGAGAATAAATTAATATATTTTTTGTTGAAATCATATCGAATCCCATATAGACCTGGGCACTTCCTGTGCAGTGCATTTTAAACAACATACTAGAGTTTGTCACAAGTGATATAATTCATTAACTCCAGGTAGCAGGACATGGTGTGGATATGTGAACTGTTAGGAAATTAACCAAATGGATCCTTCCTATTTATCAGAACTAGGGGTATCAGATAGTCAGGCGTAGTTTCATCTAATTGCCTAGTTTGATATTATTTAATGTAATATTAATCAATTTGAGTCTAGGTTTGGCAGAATCTGCATTTGCCGCTGAAATGCCAATTTGAGGATTGTTGTGGGAAAATTCAGTAGAAAGCCGATGAATCTGTTACCATCCATTCAAATATTGTCACTCTGACTACTTCAGAGCACTGGCAACTCATGCTGAGGATGCTTGAAGTACTATTTAATTATAAATTTATTCACAACTGACCAGCAACTTGTGCTGAGTATGAATTGAGTTAATTTAATACACAATAATCAGATGTGCGGATTGGAAAGGATTTTCTAACATAAATAAATTGACAATTTATTAGAGTTCCATCCTGGATGTCTGAGGGGTTTCAGAGGCACAGTAGCCTAGGTCTAAATAGTCGTTCTTTCCTTCAAATAAACATCTATCTCTCGTTATTTACTTTTGATTGTTAGTAGTAAGCTTCTAGATTAAAGGGAAATGGACATGAGATCCCTGACTTTGGCATGAGGTGATGCACATGGAGTGTCCGATGCTTCCAGCTCCAAAATCACGCCTAAGGAGGAACAGGCGAGAATCTGGCCAGTTGGCTACCAGTAATGGCACTGCTGGCTTTAAACCCTGCGGGGTGCATCATGGGAGTGCCTTGGTCGCCTAGGATGGGGGCAGGAATCGCTAGAGCACATCACAGGCCCTGGGGCTAAGGTGAAGTCGTTGGTCTGCTGTGTTGGTGGGTTGGACGCGGACTCCAAAGGGTTGGTATGCCTATGAAGGTGAACTGGCAAAAGGTCATCTAGCCCTCATACTGGTTGGCCTGGCACACTATTAGAGCCCACGGTCAATTTTGTGATATGCACCATCCATAAACTCATCATTTGTGGAAGGCTTAACTGTGTCAGACTTATACAACATGGATTAAAAGTTCTAAACTTTGATTGCCACTTTGGCTGGAGTGTTTGCAACGGATTTGTCTGACTGACTCACCTGTTTGCAGGCTCAAGCTCTATTCTGGGGTGAAGAATTTGCGGAAAAAGTAGGCAGAGCACGTATCAACTGCCATTATATTTTTTGTCTTATACTTAACACAAACATGATGCTTGTGTTGTCTTACCAGCGCGTTGAGATGAGCAGGCACTTCTGCCCACTTAGGACCCCAAGCTGGGCTGTACCCTGCAGCAGGGACATTAGACTCCAGGTGGTCCACTTCATCTAGTAATCACTTAATACTTGCTGAGGCAGCCTGAGAGCATCACGATGAGATGTGGTGTGCCTGTAGGAAGGAGTTTGCTTTGATGGTTGACCATGTTTAAAGTGGCTCAGCACAGAACAGTGTGGCGAAATCCATGATGAAGTTTTGGTGTTGACCCATGCTGAAAACATGGGCGACATTATTTCAGCTGGGAGAAGTTTGCACCACTTTGGCGCCTGTGCTATCAGGTTTGACAAAGTAAAGGATACTGACATTATCCTGTGATCAGAGAAATCAATTTTTTGTTGTTGAGAAGTGCACAATCTGGGGCAATGTTTCAATGGGGAAATTATGAAGTCATTGTGAGACATAGACCTTAACTGACTGTTGTGCTCATGTGGATGGGACATGTTAGGTAGCAACGGTACATGCTTTGATGGGTATCAAAATTCCCCAAGGTGGCTTTTAGGATGCAGAGTTTGATGTGCCCCTGCAGGGGGTAGGCGCTAAAGGCCAGCGGTCAGAGGCTGCGTCGGCCCAATGGTTCAGGTCAACCCACCACAAAGGGATCTGGGGGAATGTAAGAGAAGCCATGGCTGAGAGGAAATCCTGGTGAGCCCGCACACTGGTTGGGGCGTATACATTAACTATAGTGTTGCTTCATCTTCCCATGAAAAGGACATTACCAGCACATGAACATCAAGATATGTTTGGTTAGATAAAAAGTTTAAACTATGGGACACTCATATAAACACCCCACAGTATGATGACAAAGAGAAAGGGAGGGGAGGAGCATAGTTGCCATGTGTTCTCAGCACTGTGTGGACAGTGGGTTTCCTGAATAGCCAGGATGCCCACAAGTAAATGTTTTTAAAAAAGCTCATTTTCCTAGCCTGGGATGGCGAGCCCTTGAGTTCAGCAATGTTCAACATTCCTATAGTGAAGGAGCCCCAATTGTACCTTAGGTGCGATGGGAAGGGCCCCTTTTCCTTCCTGCGCAGCTTTTTCAGCACGCGCCTTGGCACCATGAGTGTCAGCAGCCACCAAGCCATAGTTGTCTTTAGGGACAATTTCAACATTTTTGGTAGGTTTATTGGATTTGGGTTTTACTTTGACCGACTTTTTGCATTGAGGTGCTCCTGCAGTGCACCATTGGAGGTCAACAAAAATTTTGGGGGAGGTTGGTTTTAAAGAGTCATCTCTGTTCAGTGTGCAGTAAACTTTCACAAGTGAACCCAACTCAAACACCTGGCCTGCAAGTTGCTGAGCCCAATTTGATTAGTGACCAAAATCTTTAGCTAATTCAGCTGCAAATGACTAAATGTTGGCCTGGGTCTGGGTAGGCGAGGTCATGGACACTGCCATATCCGCTGCCTTAGCTGCAGCCTTATGTGCCTGTTTGTCCGTCTTGCGCTTTTGTGGGGACACATGTTTAACCTGAATATAAAACCTCTGCTCACCCCATGGAAAGGCAGAATTAGTGTCAATGGCGGTCTTGTGATGAGAGTCAGCGCTTCCCATTTCTCTGGGAGAATTTCAAGCTGCGTGCTGCCCTCTCTGGAAAGGCAGGTGTGTGCTTAATGGCAAAAAGCCTGACAATAGGTTCAGATAGGGAGTGCGCTATCCTCCATAATGTGGAACTGGCAGGAGTCCGCCCATCAATATTAATAACAGCAGTGTGTGGTATCTGAATTAAATCTTTCACAGTGACCAAAGTTGGGGTAATCACTGCAATTTCTTTGCTTTTGCTAATGCTCCAGCATAAGAGTGAAGCACTGCATTTCAAAAGAATTTAGTTCTCCATAAATTTTAAGCGTATCCAAGAGATGGTGCTCTAGGACGTCACATTTCACTGTTGTGGGGAGAAAGTCAAAAGTGCAAAAAATCTGTTAAATTTGGTCCAACACATGTGCTTCATTTTAAACACCCATCGACCATCCAGGAGATTAACAACCACGCACACCTGTGCAGCGGCGTCCACTGCTTGCGTGGTTCTAAACCTTAGGTCCAACCAATCCTGGGTCATTGAATGTGGTGTAAATACATAATGGCCCGAAAATATTTGTGCTCATCACCACAGAACTTCTCACAAAGTGTCATTAAATTTATATCTAAATAAAATCAAATCCCATGGCCTACTGACAACAGGGGATGAGAGTTTGGAGCTTTAGTGTACTGGTTGCACTTTGCTTGCCATGCTAAAATCTCCGTCAAGATACTCCCCGCTGTTTTTTAGACTTGTCTTGGACACTGGTGTTGCTGGGGCATTTTCTTACTTTGGACAGTGCGAAAACTGACCCTGTCCCCTTCATAACGCTTGCTAATGCTTACCAGGCATTGTTTGCACACCTATCTCCTTGTATAGATTATTAAAGTTACCAGTCTTTAATTAAATTAATTGTAATAAGTGATTGCAATGAGAAAGAAAAGTTTGTTCTTAATCATTATGTTTTGTAAACCATCATGTTATAGAATGAGGCTAAGAGAACATATTTCAATTGGCTCATTAAGAAGCAGTAGTTGTTTATTTATTATCTTTGTTATTTACAATGTTGATAGGCTGTTTTATCCAGCTTTCCTTGTGGTTGATAACTTTTTGGATGATATTAATTGATTATTACATTTTTATATTGATAGATGGCCATTGAATTGTTTAGGAGTAATTAATTCTATCAAATTAGCCAAAAACTACTTACCTCTCTCCTAAAACCAATTGGCCAATTTCATTAACCTAAAACCACCAACTAAATTTTAAAACCATTTAAACTATTGAATCAACCAAAATATTAATTTGCTTAGCTGCAATAATATACAAGTGCCATTAAGTTTTGGTAAAGTTGGCTTTGTAGTACTCCTAACTTAAATATACCATTAAAATCATATATAATTTTCACCCTTTACACTTAAACTTTTCCTTTCATTATATGGATTGAAATAAGGCTTAGGTGCACATGGACCCCTTCCCATCCACCTATATTCAAACTTTCAAATCTCTACATGTCATAATTTGGTTGCCATTGCACCTACATGAAATCATTTGCTTTTATTGATATAGATTGTTATATGTAAGTTTTGGTATATGAATAATTGCAAATTCACCACATTATTTCTATAATTAGTGAATAATTTCTGGAATCACAGGAACTTTACCTATGTCATTCTTTGCTTTGATAATTACTCTGAAAACTTTAATCTGTGATCTACCATTTTTATATTGTAATGATACTGTCAGATGATAATCATAATGGCTGAGTACTTTATAGAATATAATACACCCTGAATTATTCTTAGTAAATTACATACTAATATATAAAGTTTTTTTAACAATAATGTGATATATGGCAAAAACAAACCATCACAGTTTATTCACACCTGGTTCATCTTCATTCAAGCAGAATTTCGGTAGAATTAGTAGAAAGGCTAAGTTGGCACCTTGGAAAGTAGTTCTATAAGTTCATCTTTGTTCTTTAAGAATTATGTTGTTGACAATAATTCATGCATATACCAAAGTTTAACTTTAATGTCCCTAGATTTAATAAATAAAATTTAAATTTGAAATTGACTATTTTATATCATAACTGTTTAATAATTAACTTCAAAGGCCATAAATTTTAGTGAGGGCACCTAGATATACTAAATTTTCAAATGGACCCCACTTAAAGGTAAAATCAACCTATCTGTGGCCATAGGTATAAGTAAAGATTTTTGAGAGGATGAAAGATATTCTCATCCAATCATATTTTACCATAAAAATTTTCTTGTTTGGGGCAAACCATTTCAGTGGACAGACATATCAAGTTCTTAAAGAGCAGAAATAAATAAAAACCCTAACTAACAAACCAAAGTGCCAAAATGAGCGTTTTAAAAAAAAACAAAAAACACAACTAACTAAGTGGAAAAGTGGTAAACGCTAACCTGTAACAATTGAGTTTGCACCCAATCATCACACTTTGACTCTAGTTTGGTTTTTAAATTCCAAGTTAAATTGTTAGGAAATTTTTGTGAGGTCTGGGTTCAGCGCTTGGCTGTGCCTCTCTCAAGCTATTCTTAAGTCTCCTGCAAGCTTAAAGAATGGTCAGGTGAGGCACCTTAGAAAGGTGACCTTAAAAGTTGACCCACAAATTCTATACTTTAATTTGAAATTTTTTACTCATGGAGTTTTTACCCTGAGTTGAAAGTATCCTGTGGCCTTAAGGCCACCCTAACCTTGTCTTGTGGTGGATGCAACACAACAAGTTTTTGTTATGTGAACAAAAACTTGGGATTTTGAGGCCTGAATCTCTGATGATCTCTATCTTTTTAATTGGTGTGCTTGTGGCGCCTACTTATTATGATCTGTTCAGGAGCGGGTTTATATTTGATAATAAATGAATTGAGGGTTAATTCCAAGGTTGCTACATCACTTAATGTCTTTGTCTTTTTTCTCGCTTTATGTTTCCTTTTTTTATGGTTTATTTATCAAGTTTCATGAGGCACTAACACTTATACTGAGAGTCCAGCCTTACATTGGAGATGCTTTTGGCGTCGTAGAGCAGCATCAAACCAAAGGCAAAATGGCGATTAAAACATGAGGTTTTCTGATTTTTATATAGCCTACCATGGTGGAAGGGTAGGGGGATTGGGAGGCATTTTTGTGCATAAGACTATGCCAAATCTGACCCTGAGTAAGGCTAAAAACTAATGGAATGAGGGCATTTTTGGAGTGAGGTGCAAGGAATACATTGGAAGGGTAAAATGATGCAATGTGGGCCATGATGGGGGCCTTGAAATAATTAATGAGGTGATGTTTATAATTAATGCTAGTATTTATATATATGATACCACAAATCACTTTCAGGGTTATTACTTTTTAATAGAACTGTGATTTATTGTAAACTTGCACGATATATGATATATAGCTTGGTGCAACTTTGTGATTTCAGATTTTGGGTTCAGGGAAACCAGGGTGAATTTTTCATTGGTAAACCAGATGCCAGAAAATAACCTGATTTAAAATTTCTATATGAAGGGAGTATTCTCAGGGGAGGAAGCTGCAGCCACATATAGATAATGTCATAATTAATGTTTCAGCATTAATCTTAGGAGTATACCATTTGGGGTTGGGATATGCATCAAAGTCAGAATTTTTGAAGTTGACTAAATTCAATTGCTTTGGTAGAGGATAGAATGATTTCGCCTGATATATTAACTTCATCCAATAATTATAAACTTTGGTTAATCTCAATGGGACATTGGTGGGAAGTTGGGTATAAATTAGCAAGTAGTATGGTGCTTGGGTGGGAAAAGTAGTCAAAGCCTGATCCTGATTGTTAAACTTAATCCAGATTGGTAATGTTATAAAATTGGCGTTATCAATGAGATACGCTGAAATGATTTGCACAGGGTTTGACCCACTGAGCAATAGAACAAACGATATGATGATCATGGCCCTTGGAAACAACAAAATAAACTTAATTTTAGAAAATATGGAAGCACTTGCTCCCGCTACACTATTTTATTTAATACAATAAACCACAGCAGATTCTTCTCATTTCGCTCACTCTATCCTCTTGAAAACCTCTTTTCCTCAATCATCTCATCCCGCTTGTATTGTAGCGACTTTGGATGGTACTGCTTCCATGGCTTAGTAATTCACTTTTCTGTATCTCATTGGTTCCTCCAATTCTTCATTTGTTAATTCATGATCACCCAATTTTGCCAATTTCCTAATAACCCAATATTGCCTCATTTTGAGGCGCTCAATTAATTGTACTCATAACAACTTGGCGGATTCCATCCATTCCACCATATTAACTTAGGGCTTATTGTCCAATCATATTGGTATCGTGATATTACCCTCTCCTTGACTGGATGATAAGGCTTTTATTGCTTATACGCCTGGAGGAACTTTGCATGCACTCAATTGATGATCTGACCACTAGTGGGGTCCTTGATAGTGTATGCATCTATACCTGTCTTTTCAATGACTTTGAATGGCCCAATCCAGATACTGTCCAGCTTGTGCTTCCAGCCAAGACCCATGTTGGTCATGGAAGAGAACCATATCACCTTCCTTGAACTGTGCCAACCCGCTATGACATACTTGATCAGCAGCCTGGCTTTTGATTTTCTTGGCTAAGCTGAATAATACTTCAGTTTGTAATTCAATCAGCGTATTTGTTAGGATGGTCAAATAGCATTGCGGATATATTCCGCCAGCTTCCTCTACACAGGCATACAAAAGTGCGGGCAGAGTGGGGTGTTATCCATAAAGCAATTGGAATGGGATTTTCCCATGGAAGAATGGTAACTAATGTTGTAGGCAAACACTGTGGTAGAAAGGAGCATACTCCAATCAGAGGGCCTATCAGTAACCAACTTCTGGAGCATATCCACCAGGGTCTCATTAACCCGTTCAACCATTCTGTTGGACTCAGGGTGATATAGAGGTGGTAGAACACTGCGGATGGCCATCATCTCGTTGAGTTTTAGAAGTATGTGAGAGGTGAAATTAGTGCCGTTATCAGTAAGGATAAACTGCGGGCAGCCATGATGCTGAATGATGCATTCCATTACAAACTTAGCCACAGTAACTGCGCCCAGAACCCAAATGGCCCATGCCTTAAAACCTCCTGTTAAGTGGTCCATTGTCACCAGGATATACTTGGACGGGTAGCTCCAGTTGGCAGAGGGCTGGCAACATCAAGGGAAACTGTATGCCAAGCGAAGTGTGGCTTTACTAACTGATATGAGGTTTTCCGGTGAAACAGCTTTTCCACTTGGCACTGGTGACAGGAGAAGATAGTATCAAGCACAACAAAGTTCATGCTTTCCCAGTAATACTGAGGGCGCAATAATTCCAATGATTTGTGCACACCACCAAGCCCAACTTCCCTATGGGCGTACATAATAATGTTAGGCCGCGTTGATGGTCGCGGAAAATTTACCATGGAATCACCAATCCGCTTATACAACTCACCATTACTCTGGAAAGTATTAGCTCACATTTCATTTAACGTTTTGATGACTTGGGGCAGCTCATCATCATACTTTCCGCTGAGCACCTTGTCATACATAATATTGCTCAGGTATGCCCTAACTGCAATACTTGGTTGCCTCAACAAGCAATCATCATTCTGGTGTTTTGCTCCTGGTCAGTGAAGGAACTTTAAGTTGTAAGCCTGTAGTTTAAGGCCCATAGGGCTAGACGACCCTCTGGCTCCTTAAGGTTCTGCAACCAGCGTAAGGAGGCGTGATCAGTTACAACTTTAATCTTTAGACCATGCAGATATACTATGAATTGCTTATATATGTAAATCACTGCTAAGCACTCCCTATTGGTCACAGTATAATTCCGTTCATGGCTACTCAGGCTCTGGCTGCACTACGCCACAAGGTTCTCCTCCCCTTCATCATCTTTTTGGGACAGAACTGCCCCCCACAGCAGAAAGAGATGATTCATTCTATTCAATAAATTCCTTTTTGAAATTTGGGTAGCATAGCACTGGCGCTTTAATCAATGTGGTTTGAAGAGTATCAAAAGAGCATTGACAGTGTTCCATCCATACAAATGTAGCGTCCGTTTTTAATAACTCAAACAGCGGACCTCCAATACAACTAAAGTTAGGTATAAATTGGCAATAGTAGCTTACCATCCCTAGAAATACTTGTATATCTCGCTTACTGCTTGGTATAGTCATCTTCCAAATGGCCTCCATTATATCTGGTTGGGGCCTCAACCCGGTTGCATCAACTACAAAACTGAGGTACTCTAGCTGATCCTTAAAAGAGTGACATTTCCGAGGTTTTATTTTGATGTTGGCCTCAGCCAACCGGTGGAATACTCTCCAAATGGTTAAGGTACTCAGAAAATGTTAATATCGTCAAGGTATACAAGAACGCATGACAGCTTCAAGTTACCAAGGATAGTGTCCATTGCCCTCTGAAAAGTAGCTGGGGCATTACACAACCATTGTGGCATATGCAACAGATGAAAAAGCTCCTTTGATGTGATAATGGCGCATTTTTCTTGTTCCGCCATAGGTAACTTGATCTGCCAATAGCCAGATATTAAATCCATTGTGGAGAAGTAACGAGCTCCCCCCCCACCAGTCCAACACATCATCAATTTGTGGCAAAGGGTATGAGTCCTTTTTTGTAATGCTGTTGAGCTTGCAGTAGTCTATTACTACCCAGTTAGTACCATCCTTCTTTTTGACAATCAGGACAGGGGAAGCCTATGGGCTCTTCGATGGTTCACGCATTCCTTGCTCCAAAACTTTATCAATTTCTGCTGTGACAACTTCTTCTGCTGCTCTATATTGGCGGATTGGCCAAAATCTGATGAGGGAATGATCTCCAGTGTCCACTCGATGGGTCACTCCCTGGGCGCACCCTAAATCATGATCATTGACAGCAAAGATCTCTTTGTATTTTTGAAATGATGATTCCACTTGATCTTTCTGATCTTTGGTTAACCCCATTGAATTTTGTGCGGTACAACTGCCATTACGCCAGGCTGTGTTCTGACAGGCAGACCAAAGTCATCCAATGAACCAAACTCATGAATCCTGAGGACCTCCTCAACTGGAATGAAATGTAGGAATGCAACTACTTGGTGTCAGCGGATATTCATTGGTTTATCCTGAAGATTTTCTACCAAGACCTTGATCTCCTCATGCCCTGAGAGTATAATGCCAGGGGCCAAGTGAGGCTCAAGCTAGATTGCTGATAAGGTCCAAGGACCCCCCATATAGCCCAGCAGGCATTTCCACCTCTAACTCAGTGCTTAGGATTGCTTAATGGCCAGAGGGAATAGATATAGAGCCAGAGGCTCTAAGAGGTAGCCCTTGGTATTCATATATCTGCTTGGGAAGGGGCTGAGTCTTGATTTTTAGTTAATGATAGTGAACTGAAACCACTCCATCACTGTATGCCAGGTTAATGTGACTCATGTGTACCGGATCCTTTGGCATTCCACTAGAAGTGAAGTAGATTGGGATCCGCTGCCCCATAATTTCAAATTTCTCCACTGACATATCAACAACAGCCCCAAAGTGGCGCATAAAAGCGGTTCCAATTAACAGGTCATAGTTTTGTTTGGTAACACTATAGCTGGGGCTACAATGACAATTGACCCAAACTGCAAGGGTAGCGTGCTGTATGCTCCTTCAGAGACTGTGCTTTCTGCGCCTGCAGTCCATTACACTATATGATGCTCCACATCAGGCTTAAATGCCAACTTCAACACCAACTTTTCGGATACTATGTTGATTGGGGCACCAGTATCAATTATTGCACGAACTTGAGTTTTTGCTATGACAGTGTCACAGTAAGTACACTCAGAGTAAGATGCATCTGATTGTTTTAAGACATGGAAATTTAACAGATCTTTTTTTTTTCAAAGGAAGCTCATAATACCCTCCCCCATCTTTTGGTATTCTTTAATAATTGTGTCCACAGGGAGGGCCACGTTTACCACTTTCAAGAGAAGTGCATCAGCAAATGGATCTGGTTCATCAGTATAAAGATGATCTAACATTTGACAAGCATAAGGTTTTAGTTGTTCCTGAGAGCATGCTTCCGCCATGTCCCTGTAATGAGTTTGTGTCAGCACATTCACCTCTCCAACCGGTTGCTGATATAAGAAGGCGTCATCATACTGAGGAACTTTTACTGAAGGTACAGGAATAGGTTCCCGTGGGACGTTTTGGATCATAATAGTGGAGGTAGAGAGTCCCATATCTACTCCGCTCTGACTTTTCCCTTGTGGTACTACTCCTGCAGTAGGTACTGGCCATGACAATTTTGACAACTTCTAGTCAGGTGCCCAGAGTGACCACATGAAAAGCAATTGACCCCATGAGACCTGCGACCTAGATTGTTGTAAAAGGAGCCACCCCAAGGGTTGGGCTGGAATTGAACAGTGTAACCTGACCCCTCTTGATAGGTGAACTGCTGTTGGCAACTTGGTTGAAAACAAGGCTTGTATCGATGATAAGGCCAGGGGATGCTGACCAGATGCTGAACAGGGAGGGATGAATCCTCTAAATAAACTAGGCTAGCAGCGGAGGCGCTATGTTTCCGCTCTATATTGAGTGGAAGGAAGGTAGTGGACAGACGGCGTAGAAGTTGAACAAGTTTAAATAAGGATATGACAACCTCTAAATATGTAGCCAAGGCATATATAAGCTCTCAGTATGGTTTCACAGCAGAGGTCAATGCTATGCTTATGTCACCTTCAGTAAAGACTCCTGCCCCAATCAACACATGAGCTTCAGCTAAAAGTCAATCAGCAAAAGCAGTGAGGGTCTCGTTATGGTGAAACCCAATGTTAAGAAACTCAGCCTTCTGTTGCGCCATTTTTGAAGTTTCTCCAAACAACCACAGCACAGTATCCTTCACTTCTTTATATAAAACGGAACTGTTGGGAGATAGCAAATAACTTGGTCGGCGCTTCCAACATCCAAGGTAGACATTAGTAATTTGGCTTTATGCCGATCTGAAGCTTTTTCTACTGCAAACTCAAATCGTTTAAAGAATCCATGAATGTTTCCATCGCGATCAAATGGAGGCAGCTTGGCAATATAACTTATTGAAGAAACTCCTTCTTCCATTTAAGCACAGCATCCAGAGCAAGCTTAAGTTCTGCATATTCAACAGTTGCAGTGTTTTGAGATGATTCTTTAGTAAAGAAAGCCGGGTATGACATGAATGGTGACTGAGGAACACTTGTCAGTCTATGTGATTTATCAATGGACCCCCTTTATTGAGCACCACTGTTATAAAATTGGTGATATCAATGAGATACGCTGAAACAATTTGCACAGGTTTTGACACATTGAGCAATAGAACCAATGATACGATGATCATGGCCCTTGAAAACAACGAAATGAACTTAATTTTGGAAAATATGGAGCACTTGCTCCCGCTAAACTATTTTATATAATACAATAAACCATAGAAGTTTCTTCTCATTTCGCTCACTCTATCCTCTTAAAAAACCTCTTTTCCTTTATCATCTCATCTCGCTTATATTGTAGCAACTTCAGATTGTACCACTTCCATGGCTTAGTAATTCACTTTGCTGTATCTCATTGGTTCCTCCAATTCTTCATTTGTTAATTCATGATCACCCAATTTGGCTGATTTCCCATTAACCCAATATCGCCTCATTTTGAGGCACTCAATTATTTGTACTCATAACAACTCAGTGTTTTCCATCCATTCCACCATATTGACTTAGTGCTTATCATCCAGTCATATTGGTATCACGACAGTGAGTAAAGTGGGATATATGGGTTGGAGGTATATTATCATTCTGAACCACTGGGTGAGCTAGCTGAGCAGATGTTGGAAGCAAAAATCCCCAATCATAAAGTAATAACCCATGCTTAGAAATGCGGCCATTAGTTGTAGGGTCAGTGGTGCTGTGAAAAGACTTTTTAGAATAATATAACTAAAAACAAAGAGGACAAACCTATCAACTGTTATTTTTATGAGCCTAAAAGAAATGATCTGGTGTTGCGGCAATGGGAGCCTGCAGAGGATATGTAAGTGATGCTGTGGTGATGGTAGCACAATTGGATGCAAGGTGCTCTGTACCAAAGGAACATTGAAGCAGAGGTAAGGTTAGGTGCCATAGGCTCAAAGCCCTACCATTAACATTTAAATAAAATTTGGGGTGGGAAATGAAAAGGATGTATGCAAATAACATCATCTTGTAGTTTTAGTGGGTAATCAAGTACAAGTGGTGGGAACAGGAATGATAATATAATTATTAGGAGTTTCCACTGCAGCAGTATCCTTAGTTGGAAAAACTGTTTTAAAATAACTCTATAAGAGCGGAAGTTGATAAAGCCATCTGGCGCAAAGGCAGCAGTAGCAGGCTTGATAATTACCTTGTCAATATATAGAATAACAATTATAGTTAACACAAAGTAAAAAACAAATAGTGGAGCAAGGAAGGGTACATGTGGCGGGAGCAAGTCAGGCGGATGCGTGCAAGGTGGTGTGCTAAGTCCTTAGGGCAGATAAAGCAGCCAGAAGCGCTGGGTGTACTATTTGATCTAGTCTAAATGTATTTCCCTTTAGGGCGGAAAAGCTAAATGGCGAAGTGCTGCTTCCTAATACTGTAGCAACAGGAAGCTGTGCCAAGGCTGTTGCTTAAGAAATTGAGGGTAACTTGTTGGTGGTATTAATGTTCACTTAGAAAATAAAAATTGCAGAAAAGTGGGTTTGGTTAGAAACATAACTTTTTACCATGAAGATTCAAAGCTTTAAAATGTTACAGGTTTGGTGGATGTTAATAACTACAATTTAAAGTGAGATTTGTTAATGGAGCTATGACCTTTTTATTTAGCTGCTAAAGTGAAATAAATAAGTGGCAGGACAAAGGTGGTTGGTTAACAAGTGCCCATCATTTTTTGTATCATATTAATTATTGAGTATTCATTATATCCAGTTAATATTATGCAGTATTGTTGAAATATATTTGATATGTTCAATATCCTGGTTAGTATAAGATCTATAACTCATAGTTTGACTTCTATCTATCAATATATCCCTTGGGTTTTACTGTTTAAGCATTGGCAAAGTATACTAATAATTATAAAAAAAATTCTATTTATTTGAGGTAAGCCAACCCGGGTAAAGATATCACCAAAACTAAAACTAAAACTAAAAACTAACGTAACTAATTGGTTCAAACAAAACGCCCAAATGAGCATATTAATTGAAACACTTCAAACAAAACAACCAACCAGGTGGGCAGCAGAAACCGCTTATTCCTCTATGGCGGAAGGGGAAGGGGATTGGGGGGCTCGTCTTTGGCAGCAGCTTCTTTCTCCCATAGTAGAGTGCGTGTCACAGCAGACAGTAAGGGCGTTGGGGCATCTGCGGCATGTGTTTTGATTTTGCTAATAATTAGTATTTCATAGGAAATTTCCGGCTAGGTAAATGGCACTGATATATTTGGTTAAAACTTTTCAGCTTTAATGTGGGCGTCTGGGAGTTTTATGAATGGGGCGATTTTGGTTTGGGTAATTTTAGCTTTTGGATTCTGCGCTATAGTTGCCACATTCTGGATAGCATCGTTAGCATTTTTTGTATAGCTGTTTTACTGTGATTTTACTCTTTTGAGTAAGATTTTTGGGGATAACAGGAGGTTGAATTCCTCCGGTGAGTATCGCCACTGATTTGGCAACAGCTTTATGAAGGTGGCGACAATCTGATGTTGAAGCTGCTTCAACTGCAAGCTGGTGATTACTGCAAAATGATTCAGCATTTGGCTGTGAGGTATATAGTTGAGAGGGGTATTTGGCGTCCCATTCTGCATTAACAAACCGCTCAATTTGCAGAGATGGTTCTTCAAAGAGCTTTCCTGATTTATCAATTTCAGCCATTAACTCCCATGGGTTTTTGTTGAATTAAATTGGGGAATAAGTGTACAGTTGAGGTTTGGTTGATTCATTTGAGGAAGCATCGATCAAACTGAAATCTAATTCAATGCTTGATTGGAGGAATCATTTGTGGCATTGGGGCGAGGCAGAGGCTGATTGGTGGCTGCAGGTGCAGCTGCAGCAACTGGTTTTGGGGCCAGGGAGGTAGGATTGTGCCCCATACCAGAACTTGTTGGGGTGGGTGGCAGATTGGAGGTCAGCAGACGAGTTGTCAGATCCGTCAGAAGTGGCTAAGGAGGGGCACTTACGTTTTGAGTGGTCCTAAATAAAACATGACGGACAGATCATCCGCCCGCCCTTGACGCAGGCCCAAAACAGATGGTTGGGCGCTGAATGAATAATGGTGTGATGGGGAATCAACATGGCAATTTTACTAATTTTATGGCTGATTGTGGCATATGCCTGAGGCCCAGCAAGTCGTGTGGCCCCATTTGGGACCACAAATTGTAAGATGGGGTTGGAGCCATAGGCTGCCAAACCGTCCATCAGCTCCTATTGGAGCAATTTAGGTGGAGGTGGGTGGGCAAGCCAGCAAACTGGACCACCAAAGTGGTGTCCGCTGGGAGCCAGGTCTGAGTTGTGGGGAGAGGGGTGCCCTGGAATACCAGGGGCACAGTTGCTGCAGTGGAAGCGTCAGCTTCACCTGTGAAGCTGAGGTCAAAATACCCTTTATAGGGGCGGAAATCTATGAATCCAGCGGGGGTCATCACCACCTGTGCCATTTTGATAATGGCCTGGTCATGGTATGGGAAGAGTTTCCATAGTTGACCCTTAGGCTGTAGTGCATGTTGCTCTGGGGGAGCAACAGGGGGCAGTGAGGTACCACTTGGGTATGAGAAAGGTGGGCGTTGAGATCCTTGGGAGGAACAAATTGTCCCATGGGTTTGGAATGACTGGGTGAACCAGTCTGAGAGCGTTTTCCTGCCAGATGGAAAACGGTGGGGGAGTTTCACCGCTGCCCCAGCCTGGAGCAGCCAGCAGAGAATTCAAGGACATCAGAGCGAAACTACAACATGCAATTAGGATTTGCTTTTTATTAATTCATGTAATTTTTCTCAGAAAGTTACGCTGAGCAGAAAGAGTAAAATAAAAATTTTCAACTTTTAATTAATGATAAAAAGCTTAAGAGTATGATATATGCCTTATGGTTGGACATTGTTACAAAATTTCTGTAAATTTAATTTTCCATAATATCAATATCATCATCACATTTATCATCTAACTCTTGAAACAAAGATAACTGGGATGTCTAGATTACTAAATTGATTGGTTGGAATGGCAAAAATCTGAACTGTGAATGAAAGCTGACAGATGGTTTTTAATAAAGGTATGGAGTTTTTAACCTACTTTGAAAAGGGATATGGTCCTCAGTTTGACCTGTATATTTTTTCTATGTTTGTTAACGCCTTACTGTGAAACTACTGGCCTAATTTAATTGAACCTTTTTTAATGCAAAGGATGTTCCCCTGGTGATCCCGTTCCAATTTTGTAAGTATTAGTCTAATATCTGACCAGTAATTTAAATTTTTCATGTTTTATTACCATATTTTCAGCCATTGCTGACTGATATCTGTACAGAATTGCATAAACAAATTTGGAATTAGCTGAAAATTAAATAATCTTAAAGAATATTAATCTGATAAGATTATATAATATGATCTAATTAATATTTTTATTTTTAAAAAAATACCAAACTCACCTCATGGAGGTGGCTGCACTTTGAGATCTACGCAACTTCTACCTAACCGCCTTGCAAAATTTTGGACATGATATAACAAGTATGAAAGTAAGCTTCATCCCTACATGACAGACATTTCATCCTTTGCAACTCTTTAATCTCTTTTATATAATGGGCATTTTCAAAAATTCATTGCCTTTAGATCAGATATTGCTATGATATCCATAATTTCGCTCTACTGAGGGCTATATAAGTTTGGTTTTTGCAAAATAATTTTTCTTCTTGCATTTTTACATTTAAACTTAATTTTATTTTGGGGAAGGCTGACCAGGGGACGTACACTTCCAATATGTAAACTAAAATAACGAATATCAAAAAGAGGCACCCCAGAGAAGCAAATGTTATCTTCTGTTGCCATAGGGAACGCCAATTGCAGGAAGGGGGTAACGTGAGTAGGGGCTTGCACCACTATTGAGCACGTAGAAGTAAAGAGTCTAAAATGATGAACTAAACCAGAAACAAGGATGATATTTAACTGTTGGTGATGGGATGGTAGGTACCCAAACAACCATGCTTGAAAGTGGTCCATAAGGTGTGACTGGAATCTACATACAGCTTTCTGGAGGGTGGGACTAGAGCCTGAGATGGCATCCAAGACAGCTGTGTGGATAGTCCACATAGCGATTGCAATCACTAAGGCTCAGAGGGAAGGTGGGATAGGGGAATTCAAGGAAAAGGCGAAGATGTCCTTAGATAGGCTGAAGGGCTGTGTTTGATCATGGCAAAAGAGACGCTGAACCTCACGCAAGATTGCTTTTGATTGAGGGCACCCTTCCAGGCGGTGAACCAAAGTCCCATATTGGTCACACACAACACATGATGAGTGAAATGCATTGGTGCGCTCAGCAGTATGGTACACCCATTTCAAGCAGCGCCACACATGGGAATGAACATGTGGTTGCAGAAGAGGGTGATAGGCGTACTTCCAGATGGCTTTCTGGGTATGAAGGAAGTAGGGAATGTCCAACATGTCCAGAGAAATCACCCTGGACATGAGAGGGGACCTCATTGGAATTACAATGTTTAGAATGGATTGGCCTTGTACTTCCTGTGTGAATTTGGAGTAGGTTGACCCCTCTGGGCGATGTGCCCACTGATAGAAATCCTCTACTAAGCGCTCCACATGGAGAGGAGAATTCATTTGAAGTGGGGCGACGTCCCATGCAGACCCGCAGCAAAAAAATGTGTGGCAAGATATTATAACAGAGAATGGGGGTGGGTAGAAAGCTGAGGCCCAGGGCGTGGGAGAAGTTGGAGCAGGCTGCACGTGACCAGTGCTGGTCTGAGAGAGTTGGGTTTGTGACTGCAGTGATCCAGGTGCCAAGTATTTTGGCGGCGTGGGCCTCAAATTTTATCAGGCTCATACCACCACTATGGCGAGGGCCAAGCATGATATCCAGGCGCACTGGTATTGAGCGGCCCAACTGAAGCCACCCTTGCAGTAGGCGTATAATGAGATAAAGAAAGATTGGGAAAAGACGATATGATGGCCCAACCAAACTTTAGACAGTAGCATAAAGTTGGCTAGCACTACCCTGCCTGTGAGGGAAGTTTGGCGGGCTCTGAGTGAAGCTACGCGTTTTGTAACATTGTCAAGGATTTAATGCTCCATCACCGTTGAGGCATACCCTCTTGCCTCCATCCACGCCCCCAAATGGCGAACTGGACCAGCAGTGGGTCTTAGTAAGAATGGAAGCAAAAGCGGCAGATTGGGGTGGGCGAAGCAAGAAAACCCGTGAGCCAGCTGCTGAAACAGGTAGAAAATGGGGCGCTGGTGACCAGCGGGCTTGGAACCAACCAAGGAGAATGCTTTCAGCTTTGGATGCGTTAAGTGCAGCGTTACTTGCCCTTGAGTAAACCTGGATAGTAGCCTCAAGCGCGCGTGCATCATGATTGTTAGACACCCCAACCACACAATCATCAGAAAACGCCAACATCTTGACTGGTGCTTGGCCTTGCACATGTACACCATTAAGGCGAGCATTTACGTTGCACAAAAGTGGGTCAAGGCTGAATTTATACACGAGTGAGCTAAAAGGGTCCCTTTGGAGTAGGCCCCTTTGAGGGTGAACTACATCAGTTAGTAAGCCAGGGCCACGCACAGCCATTGTGACAGATTCCGTGAGCAACATCGCCTAATTAATGAAATGATGGGGGAGTTGGAACTTATGGATGCAGGCTCTGAGGTAATCCAAGTTGACTCTATCATAAGCCTTCTGCTGGTCTAAAAAACAAGTGCTTTAGTAGCTGTGGATTGGCAGACGTTGGCTACAGTATGTATGTTGTCCCAAATAGACTACTTGGGATTGAAACCAAATTGCTCAGGGGAGATTATATCAGAGGAAAATTTCCCTAGGCGGTTGGCCATGATTTTAGTAAAGAGTTTAGTATCAGTATTAGTAAGTGAAATGAGGCGCCAGTTGACTAAGTCCAGCTTATCCCTTTTCAATACAGCTTTATTGTGAAATCCTCTTGGCCCCCAGGTAGGAGGCCCATTTCAAGCATACACTGATTCATTGAGGCAAGCAACAGTGGAAAAATAATAAAAAATAACTATTATAGAACTCATAAGGAATCTGTCTGGACCTGGGCATTTCCTGTAAGGTGCACTGCAAACAGTGGACCAGAGTTTAGCCTGAGAAATTAAATTCATCAACTCCAGGTAATAGGAAACAGTGCGGATGTGTGCTTTCTAGAAAATCAGCAATTTTGGCTGGTTTGACTGGTTTGGAGCGATAAAATTCAGAATGATAGATTTGAACTTTGATTGCCACTTTGGCTGAAGTGTTTGCAACGGATTTTTCTGACTGATTCACCTGTGTGAAGGCTCAAGCTCTAATGTGGAGTGAAGAATTTGCGGAAAAAGTAAGCAGAGCATGTATCACCTGCCATTATATTTTTTGCCTTATACTGTACACAAACATGATGTTTTTGTTGCCTTACAAGTGCGTTGAGTCATGCAGACACTTCTGCCCACTGGTGACTCCAAGCTGGGCTATAGCCTGCAGCAGGGGTGTTGGTTTCCAGGTGGTCCACCTCTTCAAGCATGCGCAAAATGACCACTGAGGCAGCCCAAGAGCGACGTGAAGAGATGTGGTGTGCCTGGCGGATGGTGTACGCTTTAAATTTTGATAGGTAGAAAGTGGGTCCACACATAACGGTGTGGTAAACTCCAGAGCCAAGGTTTCAGTGTCCACCCATGAGGAAAACCTTGCGATGTGATCTCAGTGGGGCAAAATTTTTACCACTTCAAAGCCTGTGCCACTGGGTGTGACAGAGAGAAGGAAATTTATACTAACTGATGGTCATATAAATCAAGATTCATCGTCAATAAATGTGCAACCTGAGACCAAAATTTCAATGGTGCAAGAATTAGGTCAATGCGGGACATCAACCTCAGCTTACTGTTGCACACATGGGGACAAGACATGTTTGGGAGCAGCGGTGCATGCTGAGGTAGGGTATCAAACAACCCCAAAGTGGCCTTTAGAATGCGAAGTTCTACGTGCCCCTGCTGGGGGGTAAGAGCTGATAGCCAGCGGTCAGTGGCCAGGTTGGTCCAACAGTTCATATCGCCACCACAAATGGGTTAGGGGAAGCAGAAGGGAAGTAACGGCCACAAAGAATTCCTGATGAGCTCATGCACAGGTCAGGGCATATACATCGATGACATCGTGCAAGCGTCTTCCCACAAAAAGGACACAACAAGTACACAGCCATTGAGGTATGTATTTGAAGAAATAAATTTTAAAATATGGGTCGCTCATATAAGAACCCCACAGTGAGGCGACCAAAAGGAAAGGGAAGGGAGGAGCATGGTTTTCCATGTGTCCTCAGCACCGTATGGATAGTGGGTTTAGTAGATGGCCAGGAAGTTCATGGGTAAATTATTCAAAAATCAGCTTCCTAGCCCAGGACTGCGATGCCTTTAGTCCAACGATGTTTGACATACCTATAGTAAAGGCTACCCTTATTGCACCTTAGGTGTGAGGGGAAGGGCTCCCATGCCCTTCAACCTTCTGTTTTTCACCACGTCACTGTATGGCAGCACAGATATTCTGTGCTACAGAGTAAGTGTCAGTATGGGTTGATTTTGCGGTGGGTTTGTCTTTGGGTTTTGCCTTCAGTCTATTTTCCCCCATGGTATGACTCTTCAGCTTGGCGTGTCCCTGCGGCGCACCATCGCAGGTCAGTGAAAAATTGGTAGTGAAGTTGGTGGGCAAAATGGTTTCAATCAAGGCTTGGTAGCATTGGTCAGGTGCATCTGACTCACCCATCTGGTCATCAGGCTGGGTGGCCCAATCTGATTGGTGGATGGATTCATGAGCCGCTTCCACAGCAAATGATTTGATGCCCTCCTGGAGCTGAGCGGGTGGGATCACAGACGCAGCCATGGCCGCCTTGGCTGCTGCTCTGCGGACCTGCTGGCCTTCTTATGCTCCTGTGGGGACACAAGTTTTACTTGAATATAGCACCCTTGCACGCCCCACGGAAAGGCGGCATCAGTGTCTATGGCCAGTTCATAGTGGGCGTCTGCACCACTCATTGCATCAGGGAAGATTTCATCTTGGGTAATGCCCTCCATGGATGGGCAAGTGTAAGCCTTGTGGCCAAAAGTGCAATAAAAGGTGCAGATAGGAGGCGCGTTATCCAAGGTGACATGGAATGGGCAGGATTCTTGCCCATCAACTAAAACAAAAGCGTTGTGGGGTATTTGGTTCAAATTTTCCACAACCCCTGCGGATGGAGTGAGTACAGAGATTGCTTTGCCCGTGCACAGGTCTGGCATGAGCATAAAGCACTGCATCTTGAAGGATTGGATTTCCCCATATGCTGTGAGCCCAGTCATAAGGTGCTCCAGTGCGGTTCATTTAATTGTTGTAGGTAGGAAGTGAACGTAATGAAATTATGAATTGTTTTAGTCCATCAAGTGCACCTCATTTTGACTACCCATTGACTGTCTGGGAGGTCCATCACCACACGCACCTTTGCAGCTTTATCTGTGGCTTGTTTGTTTTCAAACCCAAGATCCAACCAACCTTAGGGCATGGAGTTCAGTGCAACATACACTGCGTTTGGGAAATTGGTGTGTACATATCCACAAAATATTTCCCAAAGTGCTGTTTGTTGTATATCCAGGAATACCAAAACCTGTGCTCCACTGACGGCAGGGGTTAGGAATGTGGAGTATTAATGAACTGGTTACAATTAATCTGCCAGGACAAAATCTCTGGTAAAATACTAACCACCAGTTTTTTATTATTTTTATTGAAGCTGCTGGTGTCACTGGGATGTTTATGAAATTTGAACAGTTCAGGGCACAGGGGTGGGCCCTGCACTTTGTTCACCCAAGTGCTACATGACATTGGGTGCATACTAATCTCCTTGATGAGATTATCAAACTTACCTAATCTTAAAGAGAATATATTGCAAAAGTGTTTGCAACAAGAGAGAAAAGGCTTATTTGTATATTTTTTTATTCTTGCATTTTGCACAAACAGTTTTTCTTCATATGAATGTCAATTATTGTTGGGTGAACCATTTTTTCATGATAATGAAATGAACTTGATCATAACAACTAAAAATCTAAAATGAAAAAAAGAGCCAACTTCAAAAATTTCACTAGGAAGTATGAAATAATATATACGAATGTTCAATAAACATGAAATAATTAATAAAAAAGGTAATAAACAATATAAAATAATTGTAAAAATGCACAAAAAGTATTAAATAATTGATAAAAAGAATGATAATCAATAAAATCTTTTTTGAATTTTTTACCATATTCAAACTGAATTAAGGAATTTTGGCCATGAATACAAATTAGAGCTTATATTGGATTGGGTCCAAGTTTAAATTGTAAGCAACTAAGAACACACTTTGCTAAGTATATAAAGTTTTTTGTTCAAAAAAATTTATACAGGAGACTACATGAGGCAAAGATGTAAGTCCTTAAGTGTAAACTAAATTTATCAGTCAACAATCTTCATTATCATTAGTATTTTAATCTATACATACTCTTAGGGCAGAATTACAATAGAGCTGCAAAGTATATTTAACTTAGTCAAGTTGCATCTGAGCCTTCATGAGTTTATATATATAAAGCTTTAATGTGGTACTTTTATCTTAAATGTTCTAAAAAAGTATGATCAGTGCTCGCCATCATAAATTAGTGTCTTAGTTATATATATGTGCTTGTGTGTGCTATAAATATGTAGTAATTTTAAATTTTAAATTTTATTTGAGGTAAGCCAATCAGGGGACAGACATTACTGATACAAAATAACAATTGAAAACACAAACCAAACGCCCTGAATGAGTGGCGAGACACCAAAACAAAAAGGAAATTAACCTACCAGGTATAGCAGTTGTGAACCGCTTATCTCACCATGTGGAGGGGGTGGGGGTGGGGGGATCAGGTGAATTATTGATTTCCTCTTCACAAATGAAGAGGCAGATTAAAGCTGAGAGCAAAGGGGTTGGGGCATCCGCGGGATGTGGGTCAAGTAAAAAGAGAAAATTTTTAAGTTCTTTGGTAACAATATGGGCCTGGAGCATAGCCTCCAGGAATTCAGCAACATGGTGTTCAGCTTGTATGCATGCATCAGAAAGCTGGGAAAATTTGGTAATATTGGCTCTGGTGATACATGTGGTGGGGTGAAATTCAGCCAGTGCAACAACTTACTTGACGGAAGAGGTGGCAGTTTCCCTTTATCATTCAATTTCCACTTTTGCAACCTCAGGGAAATTGGCAGGGTAACTGATTAAATGTAGCCCTTAATTAAATTCAGTGACAGAGAGTGTCATGGCTTCACGGAGATGGCGGCTATCAGGAGAGGCCACTGCAGCCTCAGCAAGTTGATGGTCACTCAAGAATGGGGTAGCGGTGGGTTTGGGGACATATTTCTTGGGTGGTTGGGGTATCTAAATCTGAAGGTAGATATGGCTCCAAATTAATTGGAAAGTCAGGAGGTGGGACAATTTCCCCATAATCAGTTAATTCATCCAATAAGTCTCAGTGATTTTGGTTGAGTATGATTGATTCAGAGGGACATGGTTTTGGTTGGGTATGTTTTGGGGCATAAAATTGGTTGGATTGAATTTGGGTCCAAACCTGCTCCTGATTGGGTATATTGTGAGAAATTAAGCTAGCTTGGACTTTGGTTGCAAAGGTTTTGTTGATTTTTGAGCGTTCAGCTAGATAGGGTGGGGCAGCTAAAATCCCCACTCAAACGCTGTTTGTGTGGTCTCATGTGTGGGCTTGGCGGATTCTGCTTGTTTTGAATTGTAGTTACAGTTTTTTTGGAATGATTCAACTCATGGCAAAGGGGGAAAACATTGCATCCATTGTCAATACAAGCCCAAAAGAAGTGATCTGGTGCAGATGGGATATGGGCATGTGGTGGGATGTTCTGGGCTATGGTCGGCTGGTGGGGGGTAATGGTGGTCATTGCCCATGGTGCCACTAACCGCTCAGCTCCGCTCGGGACCAGGAAGTGGAGGATGGGGTTTGTACCATATTTGGACAGCCCCATTATCAATTCTTTAAAGAGTGTTTGAGGGGGAAGGTGCAAAGGAAGGTTTGCAAAGGTCACCACCATTGTGGTGTCACTGGGGAGGCGTGTACAGGTTGTGGTAATAGGTGTGTTTTTATATATTAAGGGCGTAGTTGCTGCAGCAGCTGCATCTTCTTCAGTGGGAAAACCAATATCAATATAGCCCTTATAAGGGCAGAAGTCAATAATTCCCGCAGGGTGATAACATGGATGTTGCCAGCTCAATTACCGCTTTGTCAGCATATGGGAAGAGATGCCCATATTTGACTTGGAGGCAAAAGAGAATACTGGATTGGGGTAGGACAAGTGGGTGGGGGCGGGTTGAGTGGACTCACGCTAAGTGTAATGATAAGTCCCTTGGAGAGACAAAATGGCCCAATGCAATAGGCGGACTGGATGATTCAGTTCACACACATTTGCCTGCTGGGTGGAAAACGCTAGCAGGTGGAGTGCCGCTGCCCCACGCTGGGGCAGCAGGTGGCGGATCCGCTGACATAAATGGAAAACTGATACTTTGTAGGTGGCGATGGGTAATTAATGGACGCTTTTTTAAAAAAATCGCTTGAAAGTGATGTCAAGTGGAGTATAAAGTAATTTTGATTCTATTTCTTTCTACATTGCAGTTACTAGAATTCCAGTAGAAAGGATGAAGTCCAGCGGATTTTTGCACAGAGTTAACACCCACTGATACAACAGAATGTTGATATGATTATCACCGCTCCTCAAACTAATGTAAATAAAATATAGAATTGAAGCTAAGCGCTTCCCAGACCAGAATCTTTATTTCTATGGCAGAGTCATACTACCACTACTAACAGGGTTCTACATAAAATATTAGTCAAATTGCAGAGTCAAATTACATTCAACTAATCAAAGAACTCTTCCTTCTTACTCTTCATCACCATTATTATCCTTTTCACTGTGGCTGCTGACCACAATACTAACCAAGCGTGTATTATCAATCACTAATTTGATTGGTGTAATTCTTGGCGGAACTGTAAGTTTGCCGCTGCATTTTCCATTAGTTATTCTCAGCATTTGATCTGCCATCAACCCGTTTTGATTGGTAATATGACTTACCTGATTATCCTCAGCTTCAGTTGCCAGTAATAAAATTACATTGATCACTATTGAAACGATTCCCTATGCTCCCACATTTAGTGCATTCCTCCAAAAGTGCTCAACTACTGACATCAAACCATATACTTAGCCAGTCCTCTGGAACCAACTAATCTAATTCCTACTCTCAACATCATGGGAGGAAACTATCTGGTTAATCTTCTGACATTTCCAGCTTTACCCAGATGGTATTCCTCCAGTGTGGCACCTACGTCATGCTCTCCATTACCCAGTTCATGAAGACCTCATAACTTTTGGGGAGTGGAACATTCCTCATTTTGCCACTGACTCTTTCTTCCCTATCCGCTATTAAAACACTATACTAGTAATATATGCCTCTTCAAATTTTTCCCCTAGTAGCTATGGGTCCAAAGTAACTTAGCATGCACTCAGTTGATGATCTGACCACTCAACGGATCCTTAATTGTGTAGGAATCAGTGGCTATTTTCTCATTTATATCAAAAGACTGATCCATATGCTAGCCAACTTATTCCGCTATCTGAATCCATGATGACTGTGGAACATAACATGCTCTCCTATCGCAAACAGTGGGAGTCTGCAATGCCAGCATTGATTGGAATCATGATCCCTAATTTTCTTTGTCAAACTTGTCAAGTATACTTCAATCTGAAGTTTGACAAGCGTGGACATCAGAATCATCAGATAGCGTTGCAGATCCATTCCGTTGTTGTCCTCTACACAATATTAGAGTAGCAGGGGCAGGTTGGAGTGCCTCAAGTATAGCAACTGTAAGGGACTTTAACCTGTCGCAGAGTTGTAGCTGGTTTTATGCATGAAAACTGCTGTGGATATCAGGGTTCTCCAGTCAGTTGGCCAATCTCTCGCAAGCTTATAAGGATAATCCCTAAAGTTCTGGTAACCTACTTGATGCATCTATTAAATTTAGGGTGTTGTAAGGCTACTAGTAAACCATGGAATGCCATTAGTTCGTTCAAATTAGTGAAAAACTTAGAAGTGAAGATCGTTCCATTGATTGTATGTGTTGGGATCAAGGGTTTTAACCTCTTGTCCCTTTTTAATTTAAAGCCAGGTGACCCAAAGCTCCGAGGTTTTGGATTTACCTATTTTGCTTCTTCTTGGACAAGAAGTCTTTTTTCCAGATGTTTTTTCTGGAAAGGTAATTCCTAAAAATATTGTCTAAATTTTAGCTTAAAATTTGTAAAAAGAAGATAGATTCATTTGATAGCTTAGATTACACAATTTAAGGGAAATCAGGCCTGTGACTCAGTCAATCCTCATTCATACTAAGACAAAAGTTATGTTATAATTTTGGGTGATACTGTTGAAATACACCATAAGGGTCACACAGGTCGAACCCACTGAACAACGGATGGACAATATGGGGATTATTGGTCCTCTGAACACTTAAGATATAATAAAAGATTAAGCAATTGCCCCAAAAACACATTTATTTTACATTAATAAATTAATAAAACGATTCTTTGCTGTTCCACTCTCTATAAACTCAAAAAAACCTCCTCCTTTCAATCATCCCATCTCACTTATAAATCAGAGACTTCAGATGATACCATTCTCCTAACTTAGACTATTCTTTTTCGCCAATTCTCATTGGTTTTGGGATGATATTCTTCAATTCTTCTATCGCCTTAGTTTGTGGCAATCTAAATAACATTGTTTAATTGTCACATTGCCTTGTAGCCTTATTTGTAGGCAATCCAATAATAATCCATTATGTCTCAATCTCATCTCATCTCAAGGCGCTCAAATACTCATTATTTATCATCCTAGTTGACGAATTTTTTTTCAATCCGCCGTAGCTTGTCTGGGCTTATGTCCCATCATAACAGAATCTCTACATTACCATTCTTTGACTAGACAATAAGTCTCCTAATGTTTATATGCTCAAAGAAACTTTGCATGCACACAATTAATAATTTGACCACTCACTGGGTCTTTGATAGTGTAAGCATTGATGTCCATTTTTCAATGATTTCAAACAGACCAACCCTATGTTGGCCAACTTGTGTTCTGCCCAAACCCATGCTGGTCATGGAACAAAACCATCTCTCCTTCACAGAACTGAGCTAACCTTCTACGCCATATCTGATCAGTGGCCTGATTTTTAACCTTTTTGGCCAAGTTGAATTAGTATACTTAAATTTGTAACTTGATCAACGTGTCAGCTAAATTCATCAAGTAATGATGTGGATCCATTCCGCCAGTATCTTATATGCATGAATAGAGAAATGCAGAAGAGTGGGGTGTCATCTGTATAAAGTTTAAAGGGGCTCTTTCCCATGGCGGAATGATAACTGATATTGTAAGTAAAGATGGTGGTAGAAAGAAGGGAATCCAATCAGAGGGTCTATCAGTTACCAGATTCTGGAGGAGGTTCACCAATGTCACATTGACCTGTTTGACCATTCCGTTGGACTCAGGGTGGTATGGGGTCATCAGAACCCCACAGAAGCCCATTAACTTGTTTAACTTTGGAAGGATGTACAAGGTGAAGTAGGTTCTGTTATCAGTAAGAATGAATTGAGGGCATCCATGTCACTGATAATACATTCCATTACAAACTTGGCCACTGTGACCGCCCCAGATCCTGTATTGCATGCGCTTCAACCCACCCGATCAATTGGTCTTTTGCCACCAGAATGTACTTGGACCATTTAGCTCCCGTTGGTAGAGGGCCAACGACATCAAAGAAACACATATGCCAAAAGAAATGTGGTTTCACTAGCCGGTATGAGTCTTCTGGTGGAACATCTTTTCCACTTAGCACAGTTGGTAACAGGAGATGGTTTCAAGCACGTCAAAATTCATGCTTTTCCAATAATACTGAGGATGCAACAGTTTTATTGTCTTGCACACACCATGTCTGACTGCCTTATGTGCGCTCATAATTTTACTAGGCTGTGTTGAGGGTCACAGAAAGTTCACTGTAGAATCAACAATCCGCTGGTACAGTACCCCATTTCATTGGAAGGTATTTGTTTGCATATAATTAAATGCTTTTGATACTTGGGGTGGTGTTAAATTTTGAAAGGTTGACTTGAAAATAAACCCACTATAAAACCATCAATGCTAATGGATTACTCTCATTGATGGATTCTATGATCCTTCCCAATTTATCTGCATAGTTTGATAAATCATGTTCACTTCAAAACCACCTTGATTGCATCTATATGACCCAATTATCATAGCTAATAATAGCTATGATATAGTTACATTATGGTCAATTATAGGATCCACTTATGTGAACCAAGTGAATTTATGGCACAAAACTAATTGCATTTCAAATCTAATGTAAAAATGATTAATGAGTTCTCTTTTTTATGTATGTCGATTATCATAATTTGGATGATAGTACTTGCATGTGGGTGGTCTAGATAGGGAGTACTTAGTACTATTGAGAAGCGTGCTGACGTCCAATTAGGGGTGCATCATTATTTGAGCTCTATATATTTTTTCTCCCCATTTATTGTATTTTGTCAGCCGTATGACAAAACGTAATCAGGCTGGTTGAGAGGCAAATATACCCCACTGAGGTGCTAATTAAAGCCTAATAATCTTCCCAATTATGAGAGCAGTAGTGCCTCCAATTGGGCTGAAACAATTGTAATTTAGTTAATTCAAGGGCTGAATTACCTTGGAAATTTTATTAATCAATGCCATAATACATAGCAGATTGGCATGGTTTTAATGAGCTCATCTGATAGATCTTATGGCCAGGAGATGCCCTAGAGGTATAAAGTACTGGCGCCTGGCCCTAAAATAAAAACATCATCTTTTCATTTAATTACATTTTCATACTATATTATCTTATATTGATTTAATCTTCATATTAAGAATTGTAGACAAGCATTCAGGGGAGCTTGTATACTTACCTGTGTCTGGAGATTTCCAGATTAGAGAGGGAAAATATACCCAAACGAAGACCGAAAGTGTCAATTATTATTGTTTACCTTTGTGCGCTTAATATGGGTTAGAAGATACCTAAGACACATAGCATAATACAGGATTTATCAGCAGAAACCCTTGCCAACTATATAAAAAGGATTATATCTATAAGCGAGCTAATCCTCAAACTCTCACAGGTGGTGCTCACTATAATCCACTTTACACTTTTAGTATTAACAATGAATTTGAATACCAGGCATGTTCTGCCAGAACATAACATGAAAGTGACTAAAAACAGTGACTGGGAAATCACTAAGTACTTTAAAACTGCACGCCAGAATACTGAGGAGAGTACTTCATACTCCTTAGGTCTAAGCACGGCAAGAGGAAAGCATGTGGACACAACAACCTTATTGAGTTTACCTCCAATAGTGTTAAAGAGATGATATAGACCATATTTTAAGGGTACAGGATCAGTACATCGCAGGTGGAACCATTTTTTGGGTTATTTTACTACTTGAAGGATCAGGCCTTTAAGATGGAGATGTATATGCAGTACCAAGAGGCAACCATGGCAACTCTGGCCAAACGTCTCAACTGTACACAAGCAGCAAACGAGTTCTTGGTTAGCTTTGTGTAGTCTTCAATTAAGCGCACCCAAAGGATTCTTACTTGGCAAAATCTAGAGCTTGCGGAAATATACAGAGTACAAGAGGAAGAGTGATCCTCCAAATTGAACTTATGGTACAAGCTAAACTCTATCTTCAACAAAGTTAGAAAGGATGTTGTCAAATAATAGAGAACAAGTCAACGATGCCCACAGAAGAGTAAAACTTTGGAAGACCAATTTAATGAAAAAGTTCCAAAGATTGCAGATGAGTTCCTCTCTTTACATGGACTAACTAGTGGGTGGGTCAATAACATCAGTAAATGCTGCCAGAAATTGGAGAATTAATCCAAATTTATGTCATCTTGGACTGAATGTTTGACCAAAAATGTCACGTTTGCTTGGAAAAATCACCTGAGATTAGAAAAAACGTGCATGTTCAAATTGATTAACATGTCTGAACTGATTTGGCTATATTGCAAAAAGGATTCAAAGATCTGGCTGCTATGCCATTAGGGCTGAATAACGAGGAAGATTTTGTGCCAATACATGAAGAATTTATGAAACTCCATTCAACAATTTTGTCTATGCAGGCAAAGAGCGTCGAACTTACTAAAGAAAAACAAAATCTTTAAACACAGCTATCAGCAACTAATGACTATGTTGCTAATCTGACCAAGATGTGAAGAATATACTGGCTTCTCAACTTATTTTTTTAAGATAACGTAAAGACCTTAAAAAGGAAATTGATGACCTTGAGGAGAGAAGTTGCAACTGTTCAACCAGTCTTTAGGGGGGATAGTAGTAAAACTTCTAAGTATTTGGGCAGAACACAACTGAAGAAATTACATAAGGCCCAAATTCAGGAGTCTGAATTGAGAAGTTAAGAGAAATTTATGAAGCAGAATCCTCAGGAGTTGAGATGGATAATGAAACAGATGTTTCAGATGTTCGTTTGATGCCAAAAATTCCTGCTTCCATCCCAACTCCAGATGACATTCTTTGCAAACGTGGACCAATTCTGACAAAGATTTCCCAGGACAATCAAACTCTATATGATACGTAACTTCTTTGGACGATTCTGGGCGCAAGTAACTTCAAGCCCTTGTATTTTCCAAAATTTAACAAAGAAGGAAATGTACATTCATTCCTAAAATGTTTGAAAAAGCTATGCAAGGAGGATCAGACCATGCGAAGTCTACAGCTCCATTGATTGTCTGGATTCACATAGTTTTAATATTGTTATGCCCTATTTGGGTGATGATTGGTCCTATTCAGATGCAAAAAATGCCATCATAAGACAATTTGGAGGCCCTGATAAACTATCCACCCAAAAAACAGACCTGTTATAAATTGAATTTCAGAGGAATGAGTCCATCAGGGACTTTGCGGATAGATTTTACCATGAGGCTCAGGTCTTACTCAGTTTAATTAATATAAACGAGTTCAATGTGAAGATTGCCATCAATATGCTGTCAAGTCATACTGAGACTCACAGAGTGTCATGATTCCATCCTTTAATTGGCCCTTGGGAGCATTAGAACTTAAAGATTATCTGAAACAGTGCGCAAGTAGCTTTGACGCCCCTAATCAGCGCAAAGAGCAATTAAAATAATAATTTTTGGGACCAAAAGATTCAAATTTGAATGAACAGGAAAAAACAATCGCCCCATAAATCTGAAAAATGATCAGCAAACAGGGCCATTTACCCGGCATAATTGTGGCCAAAAGGGACATTTTGCTAGCCAATGCTACATATGGCCAGATAAGAATTCTGGGGTGAATGTGGCTTTAAAGGTTAACAATGAAGAGAATGTGGGAAAAGAGCAGGTGGAGTAGAGGCGGAATGCTCTACTTCACTAATGCCTTAATTCAAATTCCACCTGACCCTGGCAAGCTTTTTTTGCAAAGGAAGTGGCCAAAGATAGCTTACACCACATCATGGCTGATGATGTGTAAATTGTTACCACCTGAGCCAAAGTAAAAGAATTAAAGCAACCAGAGGTCAATGAAGAAGCTCAGGTTAAAGCAGCAAAGCCCTATGCCAAACAAGTCATTGATCAAGGGCTGAGTAACCACCCTAAATTTTCATACAATCTGCCCACATTGCAGGACGTGCATGTGGCCATACCCATGAAGACTTTATCAGAGAACTTTCCAGAGATCTGCTCAAGTCTGAAGTCCCACTTGGAACCAAACACTTACTCCAATATTCACTTAATAAATGATTCTGATACATACTCTTAATGTACATATGTAGATATTGCAGTAAATAAGGTTCAGGTTCAGGCCATCATTGATAAGGGGGAACCTATCAACATTGTCAGTACCAAATTGGTAAAGAAGCTGAAGATTACGCCTGAAGTTGCACATTGTCAAGAATATGGTACAACATGAGCACAAAATACTAAGTCGCTTGGGGCCTATAGATGTTACCATTATGTTTTGGATCCATTGTAGTGACAGCACTAGCCATAGTATTGCCAAATATATGCTATGATATTCTTATTGGGATCGATTTTATGAGAATTTTGGTGCTGTCACAAACCATAAGAAAGATACGCTGACTATTTTGGGGCAAAGCATCCCATTATATTATAACAGAAATGGAATGTCCAAAAAGAAACAGCTGAATTTATTTTTTCATTTGTCCTACAAGGATGGGATAGTCCCAATTGAGTACACAAAATCCCGTTCAAAAACTAAGGCTCTTCCAATGCAGATTTGTGAATCAAAGGGAATACCATTACAATCAAATCAACAAATTTTATGCCTCCTGGAACTTAAGTAGTTGTCCCTACCAGGCTGACTATTTAAATTCCAAAGGTACTTTATGGGGAATTATACCAGCCATGGTGTAGATACTGATTAGAGCTGAATAACACACTGGGGGATAGTCATTCCAGGGAATGAAGTAATTCTAATTCTATGTGCAAACCTCCAGAACTGACCCATCAGAATATGAAGGTATCAGTATTATTGCCTACCTGCATCTATTTCTGAACACCAAAATTCATACATTTAACAAACGTGGGACCTTAGATGTAATAGGACTTCTCAACGAGGAAATCATAAGTATCAATACCGTTATTCCTATGGCCAAATTATGGAACATGTTTAGCCTGGAAAAGGCTTAAGTCCAGAAAACTATTTCAGAAATACTGAGAAATATTTTCATAAGACAATTTTAGCTTTTAATTGTGCAATAGTTGTGATACACACTGTTGACACTAATGACCATGACCCCATCTAGTTATGCCTGATTAGACGTTTGAAAGTAGCAGAAACAGTTATTTCCAAAGAGATAAAAAAAACTCCTAGATTGTGGAATGCTGGTCCCATCAAAGAGCCCTTGGGCCACCCCAATTCCAATAGTAAAAAAGAAAGATGGGAGCAATTGGGTTGTCATTAAATATCAAAAATTAAACAACATCGCCAAGAAGAACGCTTATCTTCTTCCACGGAATGATGACACCTTATATCAACTTGGAGGCGTTAAGTTCTTCTCCACTATGGACCTAATAAGTGGGTATTGGCAGATCAATATGCCCAAAGAGGAGCGCAAAAAATGTGCTATCACAACTAAAGAGGGCTTATTTCAGATGACAAGGATGCCACAAGGACTTTGTAACTGCCTAAGATACGTTTCAGAGAGCGATGGACACAATCCTAGGGGATATAAATTTGTCTTGTGAGTAGGTTTATTTGGATGATATAAGCATCTTCAGTCACACCTTCACCAACCACATGGAACATTTAGAGGCAGTTTTTAAGCGACTAGCGACTGCTAATCTGAAGATCAACCCCAGGAAGTGCCAAATTTTAAAATAAAAATCGTAATATCTTGGGTTCTTTATTAATAAAGAAGGAATCCAACCTCAGCTATCCAAGCTGGATGCGATATCAAAGATGAAATGGCCCAAATCCAAGCGCAATATACAGGTTTTTCTGTCATGCTTGGTTATTTTTTTAGTACTAGATGGTCCCGTCATGCTTGGTTATTATCGCTGATTTATTGCTAATTTTGCACAAATTGGAGAGCCGTTTTTTCATCTGCTTAAGGACAAGGTCATATTTGACTGGAATTGGGCCTGTCAAGAAGCATTTAATCAGCTCTGATTGGCCCTAATAAAGGCCCCAGTCCTGCAAAATCCAGACCTCAAGCGTGAGCTTATTGTCTAAACCAATGCATCACTTATGACAGACGGAGCCATGTTGTCTCAAATAGGAGAAGACGGCGAGGAGCATCCAATTGCTTTTGCTAGTCAGACCTTAAACATTCATGAGTGGAACTACACGGTGACAGAACGAGAATGCTTGGCAATCATATACACCTACAGGCTGTTTTAGTTTATCTCCACGGCACTCACTTTACAGTTGTTATTGATCATTCATCCCTAAGATGGCCGAATAACTTAAAGAAACCAGAGGGACAATTATTGCGATAGGAACTAAAGCTTTGAGCTTAAAACTACACAATAAAACATCGTGCAGTAATGAAGCACCAAAATGCTGAATGATTATCCCGTTTAACTACAATTGCCACTATCAGTTTGGCCGCTGATGAGCTATTTAAAAAGATGGTTAGTGGAGAATTCCATTATGAGCCAAAATTTTTCAAAAATTGCTCACAGGTTTACAGAAAAACACTTTGATTGAAAATGGAATACTATACAAAGTGATTAAAGGGAAATGGGATAATTTTCCATGATTATCAGCCCAAACAGAACTAGTAATGGTGGCGCATAAGGCCATAGGCCATGGTGGATTTAAAAAAATGAAAGAGCATCTTAGATGATACTACTAATGGGAGTTTTTACACTTTGAAAATCAAGAAACACTGGAGTGTTGCGTCAAATGCCAAGGCGAAAACTGTTTCAAAAGAGCATATCTCACCAGCTCATTCAGCCCAAGTTTTCCTGGTATACAATATCCATAGATGTTGTTGTATCACTTCCTACTAGTAATTTCAAAGCCAAGTACATCATCGTGGCTATTAACCACTTAACTAAGTGGGTTGAAGCAAAAGCTATTCAGGAAGTAGGTGCAGTGATGATGGTCAAGTTTATCCTTGAGAATGTTATCCACAAGCATGGTTGCCTGCAGGCTTTTGTGACCAATAATGGAAGCAATTTTACAGCCAACGTTATTATGAAGCTTAACCAGCTGATGGGAGTGAGAGGTGTACTCTCTGCTCCCTACCATCCAGAAACAAATGGAATGGTTGAGCACATAAATGGGACGCTTGTGAATATTATCAAAAGTTAACCTCAGGCAAATCGTCTGAGTGGAGCACATTCTTAAGCTTGGCCATGTTGGCTTACAACAAATCATATCAATCTGCCACAAAGATGTCACCTTTCCAGGTCTTATAAGGAAGACATCCAGCCCTATTATCACTGCTTTATTTGGTCCTAGAAGATCCTGGTTAGAGTAGTTATCCTCAGTACGCTGAGAGGCTTGCAGAAACCCTAATTAAACTGCAAGCTCAAGCCTTTTACAACAGTTTTAATGGTAAAAAGGCTGAACACAAAAAGGATTCTAAAGATCAATACAATTTGACCAAATTCAAAGGTGGAGAAGGGGTATTATTCTGCAATATGCATTAATCAGGCTGATTACAGAAATTAAATCACATTTGGGTTGGCCCATTTGTGGTTATAGGGAAATAGTCAAAGTTTGTTTATACCATAAAATAGGTTAAAATATGCCATATTTATAATCAAGTCCATGATTAATTCCTAAGAAGATTTAGGAAGAAGTCCAATTAGAAGGAAAAAAAATTAAAAATAAGTATAGCAAATCATAAAAAACATTAAATATGAAAAATAATAATGATGAAAAGATAAGAGAAAATATGACATAAATGGATAAAATATAAAAATGACAATAATATCTAATAAGATAGTAAGAAAGAAATAATATATAACAAATTAAACTTTATTTGAAAAATAATTAATCAGCAAGGTTTTATTCCTCCATTTCAAGGGGAAGGCGACTCAGGACCTGATTCCTCATCTTTGTGCATCAATTCAGCCCAATATAGTTGCTGGATGACAAGATAAAGGGCTTTAGTGGCATAAAACCAAATACACTATGTGCTTGTTGTAGATAAATCCCAGTGAGCAATTGGGAGGGAGGCACAAAACCGTTTACCATGATCTGATCAATCCCACAATCTGGTGAAAAACAAGCTCCTAGAAGAAGACAATCAACTAAAAATCAGTAGAGGTATCAGTAAATTATCAGAGTCACTAGTTGAACATGAAATGTCTGTGTTACCGCCATTCAATAAGGGTGGGAGAATGCATAAGCCTTCCAAAAGGCATCTGATCAGGAATGATGCGCATAAGATGGCCGAGTAAGACTATTTTTGGAAGGTATTTATCTGCACTATCTTGATGAAAAGCCTCAAAAGCTGCTCAAACAGCTTAAGTGGAAACAAACATCCTAAATATCGTTAGTATTTAGACCTAAGGATGATGCAAAATTGGGCTTATTTTTTGAGCGGCATGGACCATGAACTGAGGATTTTCTCCACAAAGCCATTGACCTGGAAAAAATCTTGAGCTCATATGGTTGGATCCTTGATATGAAAAAGATGAACGGGGTTGTATAGCTGCTCATATTCAGCCCTCATTTTACCAAGAGGTTGGCCCTGATGCAAAGAGTTGGATAAACCTAACACTGCATTGTATTCTCAAGCCATCAGGAAATGGCTAAGGGCGAAGTTAAACTCTGCCAAAAGATCACCATCCTGATATATCAATTGAAATGAAAAATTTGGCTCCCTAGGGTCAAAAATGTGGCTGAAAGTGTCTGCTAGAATGATTGTTAAAGCACACGACCAAAGTTTGTACCCCACCAATCCTTGAGTAGGATCAGTGCTGGAATAACCTCTTCCTTAATGATAATTTTGGGCCAAGTAAACGTCATAACAGTTGGCATAGGAATAAGCTGACCCAACTTTGCCGCTTGGAGGGAGCCTACAAACATATGCATATGTATAGTTCTACACAACTGAATAAATCAATGCCATTGTTTGAGTTTAAGAGAAGTGATGAAATTGTGGTGGGCTGAGGAAGAGCTGTTTTCAGACATTAAAGATAAAATCAGGAAAACTCAAGTTTATATTTTAGTCAAGTGGGGGAAATGTTAGATTTTTCTGGTTGACTCAAATAAACCCTTTGAGAAAACCATCAATGCTAATAAATTACTCCCATTGATGGATCCTATGATCCTTCCCAAATTATCTACATAATCTGGTAAATCAGATTCACCTCAAAACCACCTTGGTTGTGTATAAATAAACCAATTATCATAGCTAATATTAGCTATGATATAATTACATTATATACAATTATAGGATCCACTTATGTGAACCAAGTGAATTTATGGCACAAAACTAATTGCATTTTCAAATCTAATGTAAAAATGATTAATGAGTTCTCTTTTTTATGTATGTCGATTATCATAATTTGGATGATAGTACTTGCATGTGGGTGGTCTAGATAGAGAGTACCTAGTACTATTGAGAAGCCTGCTGACGTCCCAATTAGGGGTGCATCATTATTCAAAACTCCATATACCTTTTCTCCCCATTTATTGTAATTTGTCAGCTTTATGACAAAACGTAATTAAGCTGGGTTGAGAGTCAAATATGCACCACTGAGGTGCTAATTAAAGCCTAATAATCTTCGCAATTATGAGAGCAGTAGTGCCTCCAATTGGGCTGAAACCTTTGTAATTTAGTTAATTCAAAGGCTAAATTAACTTAAAAATTTATTTAAAATCCACTTCCATAATCCAAAGCAGATTGGCATGGTTTTAATGAACTTATCTAATAGATGAGTATGGCCAGAAGAGCCCTAGAAGTATAAAATAATGGCACCTGGCCCTAAAATAAAACATCATCTTTCCATTTAATTGCATTTTTATATTATTTCATCTTATATCAATTTTAGCTTCATATTAAGAATTGTAGACAAGCATTCAGGGGAGCTTGTCATGCTTACTGTGTCTGAAGAGTTCCCGATTAGAGAGGGAAAATATACTCAAAAGAAGACCAAAATAGTCAATTATTTTTTAGTCTTGTGAGCTTCCAAACAGTTAGAAAATCCATAAGACACAGCATAATCGAGTCTTATCAGCTGAAACTCTTCCTGACTATTGAAACAGGATTATATTCATAAGTGAGCTAATCCTCAAAATCTCACAGGCAGCTTTTGTCATATTTTCCACTGAGCATCTTATCATACATCACATCGCTGAGATCTGCTGTCATGACAATGGTTGGTAATCTTGATAAGCAGTTGGCGTTCTGATGTTTTGTTCCCAGTTAGTAGAGGATCTAGAAGTCATAAGCCTGCAGTTTAAGGGCCCATCGGTCTAGGCGCCCTTCAGGCACCTTGAATTTCTGCAACCAACATAATGATATGTGATCCAGTATGATTTTAAACTTTACCTCATCCAAGTAGACCCTAAATTGCTTATACTCATAAATTACTGTCAAGAACTCTCACTCAGTCACAGTAAAATCATGTTCATGGCAGTTAAGGCTTTGACTGCAGTATTCCAATGAGTGCTCCACCCCCTCCTCATCATTTTAAGATAGGACAGCCCCTACAGCGGAAAGAGATGCATTTGTCTGAACGTTGAACTATTTGAAAAAGTTCAGATATTGTAGCACTGGAACGCTAATCAATACTGTCCAAAAATGTGTCAAAGGAGTATTGATAGTGTTCCATCCATTCAAACGTGGAATTTTTCTTTAAAAATTCAATTAGTGGGCTCCCAATGAAGCTGAGGTTAGGGATGAAGTGCTGGAAGTAGCCAACCATTCCCATAATACCTAGATGCCACGTTTACTAGTTGGTGTAGTCTTTTTTTGGATGGCTCCTCCTTGTCTGGCTGTTGTTTCAGCCCTTTGGAATCTACCACAAACCCCAGGTAATCCAACTGTTCTTTTAAGAAGTTACATTTATGAGGCTTAATCTTGATGTTTGCATCAGTGAGCCAGCGGTTTAGTGCTTCAAGATTATCAAAGTGCCAGAAAAGATTCAAGAGAAAACATTAATATTGTCAAGGTATATAAGGACACATGACAGTTTCAGGTCGCCAAGAATAGTGTCCAGGCTCGTTAAAACTTAGCTGGGGCATTACACAGCCCTTGTGGTATATGGGTTGGTGAAAAAGACCATTAGATGTGATTGTGGCGCATTTCTCATGTTCCGCCGCAGGCAACTCAATTTGAAAGTAGCCTGATGTTGAGATTCTGATATAACTGGATGATAAGCCTGAAACAGCTATGGAAGATTGGTAAGAATCCGCCGACCATGATACTAATTATGACTTTTATGCACCTTGAGTAGAGGTGATTTTGGGTCAGAAACGAGTTTTCTGGATTATCTACAAATAGGGAAGTAAAGCGATGTCAACATATAATTAATATTGGTTAAGATCTCCCTCATACTAAGTCAATAGAGAATTGAATATTATATTCATACGGAACAATGATATCTGATGGAACTGAATACTAAGCTAAGAAAATGGTATCATCCAAAGTTGCTGAGATATAAATAAGATGATATAATTGTAGGAGGAGGTTTTTTTAGTAGTTTAGAGCGAGTGGAACAGCAAGGATCCGCTGTATATAATAAATTGAATAAATAAAGTTTTGTTTGGGGACATAGCTCCATATCTTATTTTTTATTTTTAGTATTTCTGAGGGCCAAAGATCTTCATATTGTCTGTCCCATTGCTCAATGGGTTTGCCCCTGCGCAAAAATCCCTGGCGTGTATCAACAATTCCACCAAAGTTATGACAGTGGTGCTCACTACAGGGTGGCCATTGACAACCATCAATACCACTCAATAATTTACAATCTGCGATCATGGTCTTCCCTAAAGGGGAATCATCCTGATCAGCTGCGCTGGATAAGACCGTGGAACTCAAACTTGTTGTGGACACCATGCTTAAAAATCAGGAGGAACTTCTTCAGGAGTGCAATTAAATAATGACTCAACTTGAAAGTGCAGCTAGTCAGCTGAAAAACATTAACAGCAGAACAGACAGCTTGCCAATTGACTGGATGATGCTACTGAATGTCTAAATTTTATGGAGAATAAATTAACCCCTACTTTTTGCCTGTCTCGTCCCATTTGGGAAGTGGAAGGACAAGGGGGCGCTCAGAAAGGATTTTCTTATGACAAATATGTGACCGTCATAATGGCCGTCCTGACCAATGAAGAGCCCTACATTACCCTAAAGCAACTGGGCCTTCCAAGCCTGCCTCTCCTCAAGATATGGGGCACAGACAAATCTTCAGTCCAATTCTAAGGCTCGCAGTTATGAGTGGGAGGAGGAGGTCTGCATTGAAAGAAACCCCCGTTCAACTGCAATGGAAACATCCATGGGTCCTTTAAATGATTTAAATTTTGCAGTATAAGGAGCCTCTGATTGGCGAACGGCTAAATTGCTGATATCCGCCTTGAATGTCAGAAGCGCCAACCAAATTATTTACTACCTTCCAAGCAGTTCCATTACTTACCACAAAGTAAGGTAAACGGTGTTGCGGCTGTTAGGTGGGACTTCAAAGATGTTGCAGTTTAAAGCCAAATTTCTGATCAATTGGATTCCAATGTGATGAGATCCTCAATGCATTTGCGGATTAATTTATGGTGGAAGCCCATGTGTTAATGGGAGCAAGAGTTCTAGCTGAAGCCAACGTGTGCATTACAATAACCTTCGCTGTGAAACCATACCATAAGCTTTAAAATGTCATTTCTTCAATTTTGGATGATGACATCCCCTGTCAAATTTGGTCAGTTCTTGCGTCAGTTATCCACTAACTTCCCTCTGCCCAATGCGGAGCAGAAACACACTGCTGCTGTAGATAAATCCTCTTATTTTGGGAAATCCTTCTATCCTGTCCCAATTCCGTTTAGTAACCCCCAGCCTTATTATAATCACACGCCCTGCCCTTGGCCAAGTTACCCCCAGCAGTTTGACTTCCGCTCCAAGCCTTCTTATGAAAATTGACAGAAGCCTACCTACCCGGCCCTAGTTTCGCTAAATGTCAGCAATTGTTTACCATTCTGGCCCTGGTTTTGCCAAACATCAACAAAATTATCAGCCCAAACCTTCTTATGAGGACAAGGATGTGGATCCTACAGGATGAATTGTTTTGAAGGCGGCCGCCCTGGTCATCTTGCCCAAAGTTGTCCAACCGTCGTGTCCACTATGTACAGCATGACCAATACTACCAGGGAAAAGATGGAGCGGAGTAGAGACAGCACTCTCTACCTCCGCTATTCCAATCCCATACGGTCCACTGAACCAATTGTAGTATTTCCAGCAGATGTCCCTCAGTACAAAGACAGAAATTATATCATCACCTGGTCAGAAGTGTAAATGTACTGACATGGGAACAAGCCCAGTCCGCAGTGAAAGATGGACCTCAGGAGCAACCAAAGCCATATGCCTGCCAAATGTTTGACCAAGCTTCTTCAGAAAAGCTAGATTCCGTCACTGATGTCCCTTCCCTAAAAGGTGTAAACGTTGCCCTTCTGGTAGATTCTATTGTCAAAGAGTACTCCAAAGTTGGTGAGGGGAGTACCAGCTTTCTTGGGAAAAGACTCTTTATATGTCCACATATTAAACAGTCAATATTCTTCTTATTCTGAATGTACCTACTGTGACATTGTTGTAGTAAAAACCGTGTTCATGCTATAATAGATATGGGGCTTCAGTCAACATAGTTTCCACAAAGTTGGTGAAAAGCTGACACTAAAACCAGAAGTGGACCACCATATAATATGGAACCGCTGGAGCAAAAAACACGGTCTCTGAGGGAGCGAACAGTGACTTCCATTGTGGTTTGGGATAATTGTCATTATATCTCTTGTGATAGTGCTACCAAATGATAATTATGACCTGTTAATCAGAACCACTTTTATGCATCACTTTGGTGCTGTTGTTAATATGACAAGAGGAGACTTTCGAATTTGGGCAACAGATCCCAATTTATTATAGCCAGCGGAGTGCTGAAGGATCCAGTGCATATGGGAACTATCAACTTAGCCTATAGTGAAGGGGTGATTCCAGTTTGCTACCATCTATTAAAGAGCAAGACCCAGGCTTTTCCTTAGTAGTATATGAATATCAAGGGCTGTCGCTCAGAGCTGCTGGGCCTATATCCAACCCTCTGGACACCAAGTAATAATAAACACTGAGTTGGAGGTGGAATTGCCCGTTGGACTTTATGGGGAGATCATTGGGCCTTATCAGCAATCGTGGCTTGAGCCTCATGTGGCTCTAGGCATAATAATACCGGGACATGGAGAGATAAAGGTTTTACTATAAAACTACTAAATGAACTGCTGCAGATCCACTGACATCAAATAGTGGCGTATCTGCACTTGAATCCTGTTGAGGAGGTCATTCAGGTTCATGAGTTCATTTCATTGGATATAATTGGTCTGCCTGTCAAACCACAGCTCAGTATAATGGTAGTGGTACCCCACAAAAACTTAGTTGGGTTATTGGAAGACCAGAAATATCATGAAATAGCTTTATCAAAAAATATAAGGAGATCTTTGCCATTGATGGCCATGATTTAGGATGTGCGTGGGGAGTGGTCCATTGAGTGGACACTGGTGATCATCCCCCCATCAGATCTCGGCTGATTCACCAGTCTAGGGCGGTGGAGGAAGTAGTAACCAAGGAGATCAAAAAGCTGCTCAAACAAGGGATGCTTAAACCATCAAATAGTCCATAGGCTTCCCCCCTGTTCAGATTGCCAAAAAAAGGAAAGCACTAACTGGGTAGTAATAGACTACCAGAAGCTCAACAGCATTACTAAAAAAGACTCATATCCCTTTCCTTAAATTGAAGATGCCTTGAATCAATTGGGAGGAGCCTGTTACTTCACAGTGATGGATTTATTATCCAATTATTTCAAATCAAGTTGGCCATGGCGGAACAGGAGAAATGCGCCATTATTATGTCCAAGGGGATTTTCCAATTGGCCCATATGCCTCAAGGGCTATGTAATGCCCCAGCTACGATTCAGCGGGGTATGGACACCATTCTTGGCAGCATGAAGCTGTTGTGCGTCCTATATACTTTTACAATATTAATGTCTTTTCATGTACATTCTCCAAGCATCTTACCCAACTGTAGAAGATCTTCCACCAACTTGCAGAGGCCAACATCAAAACTAAGCCCCATAAATGCCACTTTTTAAGGACTAACTGGAGCACCTTGAGTTTGTGGTGGATGCAACTGGGCTGAGGCCCCAGCCAGCCAAGGTGGAGGCTATTCGGAAAATGACCCCACCAAGCAGCAAATGCAATGTACAGGTATTTTTGGTGATGGTCAGTTACTACCAATGCTAAATCCCTAACTTCAGCTGTATTGGAGGACCACTGCTTGAGTTATTAAAGAAAGATTTTTATTTAGATGGATGGAACGCCGCCAATGCTCCTTCAATATACTTTAAATGGTGCTATTCAGCACGCCAATGCTGCACTACCCTAATTTTAATAAAGATTTTACTGTTCAGATGGATGCATCTCTTTCCGCCGTTGGGGAAGTCTTATACCTAAAGGACGATGAAGGGGAAGAGCACCCAGTGGCGTACTGCAGTAGTAGTCTGAATAGCTATGAACACAATTATACTGTGACCGAGAGGGAGTGTTTAGTGACAATATATGCATATAAGAAAATTTAGGATGTATTTGCATGGAGTGGTGTTTAAAGTCATAACGAATCATGTTTAGTTACTCTGCTGCAGAACTTCATTCAGCCTTAAAGGGCGTCTGGCCCAATGGGCTCTCATTCTGCAGGTTTTTGACTTAGGGATTCTCCACTGACCTGAATCAAAACACCAGAATGTTAATTGCTTGTTGAGATTGCTAACCATTGCTGTTACAGTGGACCTCAGTGATGTTATGTATAACAAAATGCTTAGCAGAAATTAAGATGATGAACTGACCTAAGTCATCAAGATATTAGAAGAAATAAGGGCCAAGATGTTCCAGAAGAACGGTGAATTTTATAAGTGGATAGGGGACAATACAATGAATATCCCAAAGCCTTCTGCTTTGCCTTATATTATTTATGAGCGCACATCAAGCCGTTGGACATTGTGGAGTATGTAGGACCCTGGAATTGTTGTGACCCTGGTACTATTGGGAGAGCATGAACTTTGATGTGGTTAAAACTATTTCCTGTTGTCATCAGTGTCAAGTAAAAAAGATGTTCCACCATAGAACCTCATACTAGTTAGTGAAGCCCCATTTTGCTTAGCATACGGTTTCACATGATGTCATTGGCCCTCTGTCAACAGAAGCTAACTGGTCCAGGTACATTCTGATGGCAAAAGACCACTTGATCAGGTGGGTTGAATCATGGGTGATATGGAATTTGGGGGCGGTCACAGTGGCCAAGTTTGTAATGGAATGTATTATCCAGCGACATGGCTGCCCTCAGTTCATCCTTACCAACAACAGAACGAACTTCACTTTTCATATCCTTCCATAGTTAAACGAGCTAATAGGCATCCGTGGAGTTCTGAAGACCCCATACCACCCTGAGTCTAATGGAAAGTTGAACGCGTTAATGAGACCTTAGTGTACATACTTCAGAAATTAGTAACATATTGACCTTCCAATTGATTCCCCTCCTTTCCACCGCCGTTTTTGCCTATAATATTAGCTACCATTATGCCATGGGGTAAAGCTTTTTCAACTACTATATGTATAACACCTGGCTCTTCTGACATTGTTCTATTAGTGGTTAGAAGATACCATTGAATAAACTCCCACTGTTATTTGACAAACCTTGCAAACACGTTGATCAAATTGCAAACTGAAGCATACTTTTTAGCTTATACAAGAAAATCATGAATCAGGCTGCTAATCAAGTATGGCAGAGTGGATTAGCTCATTTTAAGGAGGGGGCATGGCTCTGTTCCATGACCAACATTGGTTCAGTCAGAAGCACAAATTGGCCAGCATCTGGATTGGGCCATTTGAAGTCATTGAGAAAACAGGTGTCAAAGCTTACATTATTTAGGACCCCGCAAGCGTTCAGATCATTAACTGAGCGCATGTGAAGTTCTTCTTGCTGTATAAGCAATAGGAGCATTATCATTCAGTCAAGGGGTGTAATGTTGAGATTCTGATATGACTGTATGTTAAGCTTGAAACAGCTACGGCAGATTGGGGAGAATCCGCTGAACATGATTCTAATTATAATTATTTAAGTGCCTTGAGTTGAGACAATTTTGGGTCAGAAACACGTTTTATTGGATCGCCTACAAATAGGGTGATAAGGCAATGTCAACATTTGGCAAATATTGAGTAAGATAGCCTCAAACTAAGGCGATAGAGAAATGAATACCATACTCTTCTGGAACCAATTAAATATGGTGGAACTGAATATTAAGCCAAGGAAATGGTATCATCCAAAGTTGCTGAGATATAAATAAGATGATACAAATGAAGGAGGAGGATTTTTAGTAGTTTAGAGCGAGTGGAATAGCAAGGATCCTCTGTATATACTATATTGAATAAATAAAGTGTTGTTCTGGGAAATAACACCATATTTTATTATATTTTAAGTGTGTCTGAGGGCCAAAGATCTTCATATTGTCTGTCCGATTGCTCAGTGGGTTCAACTCTATGCACAATCCCCCGGCGTATATCAACGATTCTGCCAAAGTTATAGCACTTGATATTAAATCCATCACTGAGAAGTATTGAGCTCCTCCTAACCAATTCAATGCATCTCAAGCCGAGGCAAGGGATATGTGCCCTTCTTGATAATACCGTTGAGCTTTCTGGTAGTCTATCAACACCTGGTTAGTATCATCCTTATTTTTTACAATCATAACGGGAAAAGACCACAAACTTTCATAGGGTTTGAGCATCCCTTGCTCCAGCAACTTATCAATTTTCTCGATAACAACATCTTCAGCTGCCCTCAAGCGGCGGAATGGCTGAGATATGATGAGAGGATGATCCCCAGTGTCCAATCAAGGACCACCTCCAAGAACACCCTAAATTGCGGTCATTGACAGCGAAAATCTCCTTATACTTCTGGAATAAAGAAACTTGCTTGGGTTTTTTGTTCTTCCAATTATCTATCAAATTCTTCCATGGTATCACTGTCATTACACTGGGATGCAACTCGACGGTTAGACCAAATTCATCTAATGAACTGAACTCATGAACTTGAATGACCTCCTCAATTGGTGTCAAGTGTAAATACGCCACTATTTGGTGTTGCGGATTTGCATTGGTACGTTCTGGAAATTTTCTAACAAAACCTTGATCTCTCCATGGCCTAGGAGTATAATACCTTGAGCCACATGAGGCTCAAGCCACGTTTTCTGATAGGGTTTAATGACTTCCCCATAGATACTGTCTGGAACTTCCGCCTCTAATTCAGTGTTTGCTATGACCTGGTGCCTGGAAGAAATAGATATAGGCCCAGCAGCTTGGAGCGATAGCCCTTGATATTTATATATCTGCTGGGGAAGGGGCTGAGTCTTGCTTTTTAGTTGATGATAGCAAACTGGCATCACCCCGTCACTATATGCAAGATTGATATGGCCAATATGCACCAGATCCTTTAGCACACGACTAGAGGTAAAAAATTACTTGGGATCCACTGACCTAGAATCATTAAAGGTATCCTCTGTAATATCAATGACAGCCTCAAAGTGTCGCAGGAAAAAAGTTTCAATTAGCAGGTCATAGTTACTGTTAGGTATCATTTCTGCCGGAACTACAATGACAATGGACCCAAACCGCAAAGGTAACACGCTGTACGCTCCCTAAGAGACCATGCTTTCTATTTTGGCAGTCCCGTACACCATTTGATGGCTTACATAAGCTTTAACATCAACCTTGCCATCAAATTAGTGGAAACTGTTTACCAGAGCGCCTGTATCTATTATAGCGCGAACTCTATTTTCACTACAAAAATGTCACAGTATTTACACTCAGAATAAGAAAAATACTGAGTGTTTAATATGTGAACATCTATGAGATCTCTTTTCCCAAGAAAACTCATAATCCCTTCACCGACTTTGGGGTATTCCCTAACAATAGCGTCTACCAGAAGGGCGACGTTTATTCCTTTCAGGGGTTGGCACATCTGCGTCTAAAAAGCTTGTCTGAAGAATCTTGGTCAAACATTTGACAGGTAAACGGCTTTGATTGCTCCTTAGGGTTTTCATACGCCGTGGACTTAATTTGCGCTCATGTCAGTACGTTCACTCCTCCAACTGGTTGCTGGTATAAACTCCTGCCATTGTATTGAGGGCTTCTGGTGATATACTACAATTGATTCAGGTGGGAAGTTCAAGATTGGGATAGCGGAGAGAGAGTCATGTCTCAACTCCACTCCATCTTTCCCCTGGTAATATTGATCCTGTTTTACATAGTGAACATGATGGGTAAGGCAACTCCGTGCCAGTTGGCCAGGGCGACCACATTCATAGCAATTAGCCCCATAAGAGCCACGTCCTTTGTTCTGATAATATGGGTCAAGACCAATAATCTTGTTGATATTCAGCGTATCCAGGGCTAGGTCAATAGGATTATTTCTGTTGCTCGGCGTAACTAAATCTGGGTCAGTAGTTGAACTGCTGACAGTTTTGTAAACGGTGCCAGAGCAGAAGTTGAACAGTTGGGAGTAATTTGGCTGAGGACAAGGCGCGGAATTATAATTAGGCTGGAGGTTACTAGGTGAAATGAAGGCAGGATGAGAGTATTTTCCTAAAATAAGAGGGTCCTATAAGGAGAGTGTCTATAACTTTCCTGTTACCAGCGTGGTAGCGCACAGTGCACATGCCCAACGCCAGGTTACTAGTTTTAGTAATAAAGTTATAAGAGCCCCGCAGCGGGTACTTGAGCTGTAATCTTAGGGTGAGGCTGGTTAGCAGTAGATAGAAGAGCCAAAACTGAACTAACAACAAGGCTAGAGTGAACCCCAAGGTGGGGTTCATACTCAAGCGGTGCTCTGAGCAGGAGTGTATATGCAGAACAGGTTGAAGGGAACCTGGAAGACCCAATGGTGCATGAGCGGAGAGATTTATGGCTGTTAAAAACTAAATAGCTAACATTGCACGAGACCTTATCAAAGAAGTCTGCACACAGGCTTGTCCAAGATAAAAGATATTTAAGAAAGTATACTAGCAAATGGTTCTTTACTATGAAGTAAGTCGACCAACAAGTGAGATTGATCTTGAGAAAACAATTTTAAGAAAAATTTGGGGGAATAATAAATTAATCGAAGTGTGATAATCTGAGGTGCATAATTAAGTGCTCACTTCCATTGGGCAGTAAACTATGCTTGGTTATCAACCAAACTTGGGTTATCAATTGTAGGCAAGCTGACCTGAGCTGGAAATTTTGAAAGCTGAACGGGTTTTGAGACCCCATTCACCAAGAAATTGAATTGAACCGTGGTTTTTTATTGCAAAGCTGGTTCGTTTTAATGCACCTGCTGTAATACAGGGCCAAACTTCTCTCAAATCCCAGGACCAACCTGGGCATACCTTACCTTACCTCAGCTTTGGTTCAAGGTATGTTTGAGGTCAGGGAGGCCTTCCAACTTCACCTTATTGGCTTTTTGACATGCATCTTTATCCTTGATATGTGTCCCCACCATCATGTCATCCTCAAGCCATAACAGGTCTGGCATCGGTGGTCTGTTTCCACTATGTATTGGGTGGAGGGAGGTTAGCGGATATATGCCCAAGAACTAATCAATTTTGAGCAGGGGAACGTTATCATCCAAAATTGGAGAAATGACATTGTAAAGCTCATGGTACAGATTTCTCATGAGATCATCTCAATGCATATGTGGCTTCCGCTAAAACGCCTGCCACAATCAGCACATGAGCTTTCACCATAAATTGGTCAGCAAACTCTGTGAGGGTCTCATTACAGTGGAACCCAATAGTCAAAAACTCCGCCTTTCATTAAAAATTTTTGAGGTACCCCTGAACAGTCGCATCATGGTATATTTTACTTTTTGATAGGTAATGGAGCTGCTTGGAAGGTAGCAGGTGACTTTATTGGTACTCCTGATATCCAAGGCGGATATCAATAATTTAGCTTTATGTTGATCTGAGGCGCCTTCCGCTGAAAACTCAAAACGTTTTAAAGAAACCGTGGATATTCCAATTGTATTAAACTGAGGCAGATTCTTTTTATAGACCTCCTTGTCCCGCGTATAGATGCAACTTTTTGGGGTGTACTGATGATTTGGGCTGAGACCTATAAGCAGTCTCGCAATGAGGATCTGGTCCAGTGGAAGTCATGATGTCTGCTGCTTCAGAGGTAGTGTGAGCCTCTGAAGTGGGCAGCACTGCCATCACTTGGTGAAATTGGCTCTCCAATTCATAACCATATCCAGAGCTACCTTCCTGAGTGTAGTAACTCCTGCCAGCATCATATTCCTCATCAGTTAGTTTTCCCAAGCAGCCCCCTGTCATTCTTCCTCTTTCCAAGGAGAGGGCTTAGAGGTACCATTCAATTTCCGCTCTGCACACTGCAGTAATTTGGTAGTGTTGTCTAAGCGATTAGCAAGTTGCTTGTTTTGTTGTCCCAAAATTTGCATTTGCTAAACGTGCTGTCATGCTGGTGCATAATGTCTTTCCACTCTTGAAGAATTTCATCCTGTTTTTTGAGCACCACATCTAATGTGAGTTTGAGTTCCTTGTATTTGGCTGGTGCAGTGCTTTGTGAAGATTCCCCAGTAAAATAGCCCTGATGTGACATGGCTAGAGACTTGGATATTTTAATTTTTAGTGGTTGATCAATGGGCCCCCTGTTGTGAACACCACTGTTATAATTTTTTGGGCAATACCGTTGGGATACACCATAAGGGTCGCACAGGTTGAACCCACTGAACAACAGATGGACAATATGGGAATCGTCAGTCCTCTGAACAAACTTGTAAAACATAATAAAATATGGAGAAATTTCCCCGAGGACACTTTTATTTATTTAATAAATACAGTAATTCTTCGCTGTTCCGCTCTCTCTACTATTAACAACCTCTTCCTTTCAATCGCCCATATTGCTTCTATATCAGCAGCTTCAGATGATACCATTCTCTTAGCTTAGACTATTATGTTCCACCAATTCTTAAAGGTTTCAGGATGGTATTCTTCAATTCTCCATTGCCTTGGTTTGAGGTGGTCTAGGTAACAATTGTCAAATGTTGACATCACCTTATGCACATATTTGTAAATGATCCAATAATAATCTGTTATGTCCCAATATTGCCTCATCTCAAGGCGCTCAAATACTCATAAATTATCATACTAGCCGGCGGATTCTTGTCAATCCACTGTAGCTCTTCTGGGCTTATCATCCAGACATATCAGAATTGTGACAATATATTTCATGTTTTTTATTTGGGATTTATTTACCTCATAGATCAGGTTTGAACCCCAATATTAGGTGGTTTTGGGCAATTAATAGGTGACTGGAATAGTCAGGGATTGTTCCTGATGTTGTAAGGTGGTGATTTTCTTCAGGGATTATCCCCAATGTTTTTAACGGTTCTGGTTCAATTTTTTCATCTACCTCATCTGAATTTTGGATTTGTGCAGGAATCCTGATAATATGTATGAATTGAGGGCAACCACACGATTGAATGACGCACTCCATTACAGTTTTGGTAGCAGTTACTGCCCCCTATTTTGGATTGCCAGTGCCTCTACCCACTTAATCAAATGATCTATTGCTACAAGGGTGTACCTAGAGCAATTCACTTCATTGGCAAGGGCCCCACAACGTCAATGGATACCATATGTCAGGTGAACTGGGTTTTCACCAGATGATAGGAGGCTTTCTGGTGGAGGGGTTTCTCCACTTGACATTAATGATAAAAAGAGATTGTTTTGAGCGTGTCAAAGTGCATACTCTCCCAGTCATATTGCAGCTGCGAAAATTCCAACATTTTATGTTGCCATCCATGCCCTACCACCTTGTGCATGTCCAAAATAATGCCCAATTTGGAAGGGGTCTTCAAAAGCTCAATGTAGCCCCAATAATCTTTTTATATAGCTCACCATTCCTCAAGAAGTTATCAGACCTTATTTTATCTAAGGCCCAAGTAATTTGAGGTGATTTGTTAGCGTACTTGCCACTGAACATTTTTTATACAACATATCAGTAAGAACTGCCATAATGGCAACTATCAGTAGTCACAATAAACTATCAGTGTTCTGGTGCTTCAAACCCAGCTGGTGAATTATCTCAAAATAATACTCTTGAAACTTGAGCGCCCACCATGTGAGGCGCCCCTCCAGCTCCCAAAGGTTCTTTAGCCAATGTAACAAAGTGTGATTGGTCACAATTTCTTAAATTTCACCCCATGAAGATACACCCAAAACTGTTTGTATGCATAAATTGCCATTAGCCATTCCCACTTGGTCATGTGAAATTCTGCTTGTGACAGTTTAAACTCCAGCTTTAATAAGCAAATGGATGCTCCACCACATCATCATTACGCTGAGACAATACTGCTCCCATGGCAGAAAGGGAAGCGTCAGTCTGAATGATGGACTCCTTTTCAAAGTTCAGATACTGCAGCACTGGAGTGCTAATCAATGCCATCCAAAGAGTGTCAAAAGCACTCTGATATATTCCATCACTCAAATGTGGCCTCCTTTTTAGCAGCTAAAAATCAGGGCCTCAATCACCTAAAATTTGAAAATAAAGCATCATTATTGACTGACAGTGCCCAGAAAATACTTGTATAGCTTATTTAAAATTTAGTTTATCCATCTTATTAATGGCTTCTTCATTAGCTGGTTGTGATCTAATTCCTCTGGCGTCTATCATAAACCTGAGATATTCCAGTTGTTCTTTGAAAAATGACATTTATAAGGCTTGATCTTAGTGTTAGCCTTGCAAGCTGGCGGAGTACCTCTTCAAATGATCTAGATGCTCTGAAAACGTTCACAAGAAGACGTTATTGTCATTGAGGTAGACAAAGATGCACAACAACTTCAGATCCCTCATTTTAGTGTACATGGACCTTTGATATGTAGCTAGGATTTAGATAGCCCCTGAGGCATATGATGGGCTGGATGTTGAATGGTTGACTGAACTTAAATCATCAGATAATTTGATAGTGGAAATAATAAGTATTAGCTGATGCTTATTTTTTATGTATCATATCGAAATTACCAGCGTTTTTGGACTAAAAATATCATAAGTATATATGAAACTTGAGATCCTCGGCCTAGCAATTCCAGTTATTAATATTTGACTAGATAACATGGTCCTAGGACTTTGTTGGTTAAGTTGGACTAATAAATAGTTGACTTAATGACCCAGGCTCGTGAGCTTTGTTAATCTATGTCAAAGTTAGTCTTTAATGTCAATTGACTTTTTGATCAAATTAATTATTGATAAGTGGTATGAATTGCCTTGGTAAGTGCTACCAATTGCTCTAGAGGAGCAACGGTTTATCTATTTTCAGATGTGTCAGAAAAAAAGCTGTCTTTAGATAACTTTCAGTTGTACACTTACCCTGAGGCTGTGTGGAATTACCCAGAGTCTAATAGATTGTAGAGCCTCAGGCGGCTTTTTTATACCTTCTGGTTAAGGGTCAATGAGAAAATGAGGTGTCATGGGTGAGGCGTGTTAGCATCAACCCCTATAGATTATCCCAATTTCATATTTATATTAAAAATAATATTTTATCACTACAAGTTAATGGTCTGATATACAAGTTTTTGTTTTTAATACTTTTTCATTGTATTAAGTCATGGAATTACTTGGGATCATAAGGATCAGGGCTGCGAGCCATTGTACAAGTAAATGACAGAATAATACAGCTTCAAAGTGTCATCTCCAAGGAGTTTATATCTTGACTATTGTCACCATCTGGTCTATTGTCTCTATACAATAGGCGCTCTAAACTCCGACTTATCTTATAAGAATCCAGCCCAATTAAGTAGGCCAAAGCTTCAACAAGTGGCGCTCATGGTTGGGAATGCAGATGTTGACTACGCTGAGAAGGAGAGCAACTCCTAGCTATATCAATTCTTCAAGTATGAATTTGTGAAATTTCAAGACTTGGCGGACATAATGAGTCATCAAATTGACAATCTCACTGAAGAAGTTACTCTTATCGATGTGTTAAATAATACTCTACATAAAGAAGTGAATGATTTAAATAAATTTCCAGAAGGAAACAAGTGATTTCTGTTCTTCAATTTCAAATGATTAATCTGAATAAGAAAATTGCAATATTGAAGGATTGTGACAACTGGTCAAAGCCAGTTCGCCCAAAGCAATTTTACTGACAGCGATGCCTCTGAATACTTTGAGGTTAAATTATCAGAGGTCAATCCTAAGGTTAATCCTTGGCCACGTCAGCAATTGCCACGTAGAATGGTTGCTTTGTCCAACCAAAGTTCCTCTAACCATGGCACAGCGCCTCAGCTCCCTGATACTCCTGGTTAAAGCCAAAAAAGAAAAAATTGCAATACTCATGGGCAGGAGAATGATAATTACAAACAGTCAAACCTGGCTACTTTCAATAAAAATGGAAATGTAGCCACTTTTATCAAATGCTTTGAAATGGCCATGTGTCACAATTCTGGTATGACTGGACAATAAGACCTAAGTTGTTAGGGAAGAATGGATAGGATCCGCTGAGCCTGAGTATTAGTTAAGATTTTGAGCACCTTAGGATGAGACAATATTTAAATTTAAATTTATTGAGGGGAAGGCCGACCATGGGATGGACACTTCCGAATATGACTCAGAAGAGACAAAACTTAGTACCAGGGGAGGCACCCCAGAGAAGCGATGCTATCTCTTGTTGCCAGCGGGAACGCCACTTATTGGGAGGGGAGGGACGTGTGAAGGGGCCGTAGCCACTATTGAGCACGTGTGGAGGAAGGGGTCTGATTTGATGAACCAGACTGGGAACCAGGAGGAGACCAGCTGTTGGCGACGCGGTGGGAGTTATCCAAACATCCATGCTTGGAAGTGGTCCACCAAATGAGACCGGAATCTGTAGACAGTTTCTGGGAGGGTGGGGGTGGAGCCTGCGATGGCATCTAAGATGATCGTGTGGATGGTCCACATGGCGATTGCAACCACCAGAGCACGGAGGGAGGGTGGAAGGGAGGAGGCCATTGATTGAGCAAACATATCTCTTGACAGACTGAAGGGATGCTTTTGATCCTGGCCCAGCAGACGTTGAACTTCGCGCCATATCACTTTAGAGGTGGGGCACTTCTCCAGGCGGTGGAACAGCGTTCCATACTGGCCACACATGACACAGGATGAGTGTAAAGTGTTAGAGCGCTCAGCTGTATGATACACCCGCCTCAGGCAGCGCCACACATGGGAGCGGACTTGAGGCTGCAACAGAGGATGGTGTGCATATTTCCAAATAGTCTTTTGGGTCTCAGTGGAATAAGGGATGTCCATCATGTCCAGGTAGTCCACCCTGGATAGGACATGGGGCCAAATGGGGATCACGCCATCATGGATGGGTAGCCCCTGTACCTCTTGTGTGAACTGAGGAGAGGGGCGGCCTCTTTGGGTTGTATGTCCGCTAATATGAATTCTCCACTCTGCACTTCGCATGGAGAGTAGGATTCGTTTGTAGTGGGTTTAGTCCCGTGAGGACCTGTGGCCGATGTGTGTGATGCGATGTATTTCATCAGGGAGTGGGGGTTTGATGGACTGTTGAGGATCAAGGTTCAGGAGAAGTTGGAGCGGGCTGCGCGGGACCAGTGTTGGGATGGGAGTGTAGGAGTGGTGACAGCCGTGATCCAGGTGCCCAGGATCTTGGCAGCATGGGCTTTGAAGTCAAGCAGGCCCATGCCACCTTGATGATGAGGGCCAAACATGACCTCTAGCCGTACTGGTGGAGGGCGGCCTGACCAAAGCCATCCTTGCAGCAAGGCATACAGGGATTTGAAGAAGCTTGGGGAGAAGGGGATGGCGTGGGCTCTGAACCAGACTTTGGATAGGAGCATAGAGTTGGCTAGAACAACCCTGCCAGTGAGGGTAGTAGGGTGGGCTCTGAGAGAGGCGATTCGCTTCGTCACGTTGTCCAGTATATGGCACTCCATTACTGCTGACGTGTATCCGCCTGCCTCCATCCACACGCCCAGATGGCGCACCGGTCCTATGGTAGGACGTGGCACGAAGGGGAGCACCAGTGGGGCGGTGTGTGTTGAGTTATTAAGGCGTGGGCGTGGGCGAGCAGATGGGCCAGGTTGGGAACTAGCTGCTGGGGCCCAGCAGTTCTGAAACCAACCAAGGAGGATGATTTCAGTTTTGGAGGCGTTCAGTGTTGCGTTGCTCACCCGGGAATATTCCTGGATGAGGGCTTCAAGCGCGCATGCATCTTTATTATTAGACACCCCCACCACGCAGTCATCTGCAAATGCCATCATCTTGACTGGGGTTTGCCTGGCACATGACCCCAGTGAGTTGGGAATTCACATTTCGCAGTAGTGGGTCAAGGCTGAAGTTGTATAAGAGTGGGCTGAGGGGGTCCCCTTGTTGCAAGCCCCTTTGAGGGCGGACTACTTCCATTAGGAAGCCTGGGCCACGCACTGCCATTGTTGCAGATTCCGTGAGCAGCATCACCCAGTTGATGAAGTGGGGGTAGGCGGAATTAATGGAGGCAGGCCCTTAGGTATTCCCAGTTTACTCTATCATAGGCCTTTTGTTGGTCCAAGAATACCAGTGCCCCAGAGGCTGTGGACTGGCATGCATTAGCCACGGAGTGCACGTTATCCCAAATCAACCTTCTGGGGATGAAACCAAATTGTTCTGGGGAGATGGTGGCAGATGCTACAGTCCCTAAACGGTTAGCCATAATTTTTGTTAAAATTTTGGTGTCTGTGTTTGTTAGAGAAATGGGGCGCCAGTTGGCTAAGTTAAGCCTATCCCCTTTCTTGTAGAGTGTGACAGTAAAGGCCTCATGTCCTCCTGGTAGGAGGCGCATTTCCAACAGGCTTTGGTTAAGTGAGGCGAGCAGCAATGGGGATATATATTTGAAATATTTTTTGTAGAACTCATATGGAATGCCATCTGGGCCTGGGCATTTTTGGTTAGGCACACTGCAAATGGCCGTCCATAATTCTTTTGTAGTAATTAAATTCATTATTTCCGGGTATCAGAAAACAGTGTGGATATGAGCTCAGTAGAGAAATTCTGCCACTTCAGCTGGCTGAATTGGTTCAGCTCAGTATAACTCAGAGTAATATATTTTTGCATTTCGATTGCCACTTCAGCCAGTGTGTCCACAATAGAATTATCCAATCTTCGCACCTGTGTGCAGGCCATGCTCTGGCATGGTGCGAAAATTTTTTTAAAGAAATATGCGGTGCACTTGTTGCCTTTAGTGATGCGTGTGGCCCTGTATTGGACACAAACCTGATGTTTGTGCTGCCTTTCGAGTGCGTTGAGGTGGGCTGCTGCCTCCACCCACTTCTGGCCCCATGCAGGGCTGTATCTTGTAGCTGGAATGTTGGACTCCAAGTGGTCCAATTCCGCCAGAGCGCGCGAGATAACCTCTGATGTGGCTTGTGAGTGTCTGGAGGAGAGATGGTGATAGTGGTGGATGGTGTCCTCTTTGAAAGTTGCCCATGTGGAAATGGGGTCCGCGCAAAATGGTGCAACAAACTATTTTGCCAAAGTTGACTCTTCCACCCACGTGGAAAATCCTGGCAACGCGAGCTCGGGGTGGTGGATTTTGCACCAATGTGGGGCCTTAGCAACTGTGACCAGTAGGTGGTAGGTTATCAAGACCATTCAGTGGTTGGAGAATTCCATTTTTGTTGTTTTGAAGTGGGAGATGTGGGGTTGGAATTTCGCCAGCGTTAGAATAAGGTCGATGCGGGTCATGGACCTTAATTGGGCGTTGTGGATGTGGGGATGCGTCATGTTTTTGAGCAGCGGGGCATGTTGCAGCAGTGCATCCATTAACCCAAGGGTGGCCTTTAGAACGCGTAGTTCTACATGACCCTGTGGGGCGTGGGGTGAGGGGGGCACTGGTCTGTTGGTGAGATTAGCCAACAGTTCATGTCGCTGACTAGGAAAGAATCAGTAGGTAGCAGTAGGGATTTGACCAATGAGAAAAATTCCTGATGCTCATGTGCACCGTTTGGGGCATAGATGTTGACAATTGTGTGCGCTACATTGGCCCTCGAGAAGGTGACGACGAGCACTCAGCCATTTAGGAATGTTTCTGAGGATGTGAATTTGAAAAATTATTTTTCTGATTTAGCACCCCACAGTGCTTCGACCAAAAGGATAGGGATGGGAGGAGCATTGTTTTCCAAGCTTCCTCGGAACTTTGTGGACAGTGGGACTCCTGGATGCCCAGGAAATCCACGGGTAAATTGTGTTGTAAAAAAACTCAGTTTCCTAGCCCGGGATGGGGAGGCCTTGAGTCCAGCGATATTCAATGTCCCTAGAGTGAAGGTTTCCCCCATCGCACCTTAGGTGCGAGGGGGTGGGCCCCTGGGCCCACCAGCCTCTTCTAGATCCCCACAGGCCTTCACAGCAGCATGGGTGTTCACAGCAACGCTATCGGAATTTTTGTTGATTTTTGCGGATAGAGTCACATTGGCTTTGGCCTTTGCTTTTTGTTTTCCCAACGTCAGACGAATTTTTTGCGGTGCGGATGAGTTTGGTGCACCGTCAAGCAGGTCAAAAAAATTTTTTTCAGCTGGGATAGGTCCCAAGTCCGTTTTGACTGGAGCTTGGGTGCAATGATTGGGTGAGATCAAATCTCCCATTGGATCCTCAGATTGAGTGGCCCACTTGGCATGGGCTTCCCATTCTGATTGGATGATGGATTCCCAAGTTGCTTCTGCTGCGAAGGTCTCCATGTCCTCCTGGCGTTGTGAGTGTGGGATAGCGGTGGTGGCCTTGGCCGCTTCCTTGGCCATGGCCCTATGGGCCTGCTTGGCCTTCTTCTGCTCCTGTGGGGAGATAGGCTTTACCAATAGGTAGCAGCCTTGTGCTCCCCACGGGAAAGCCTCCTTGGTACTTGCAGTTGGTTCATAGTGCGCCTCTCTGCTGGCCATGGCCACCGAGGGGTGCTCTTGGAATGTGACGCCATCCTTGATGGGGCATGCATGCGCCTTATGGCTGAACGCGTCACAGTGGGTGCAAATGGGGGGCGCTGTCCACGGTCACCTGGAATGGGTGGGTGGTATGCCCTGCAATATCAATAAAAGTGGAGTGCGGGATCTGGGTTAGGTCCTTCACGATCTCCTCAGTTGGGGTCAGAACTGTGATGGCTTTACCGGTGCACAGGTGTGGCATCAGCGTGAAGCATTGCATTTCAAAAGATTGTGTTTCGCCATATATGGCAAGAACATCTTTCAGGTGTTGTTCCAAAATGTCACATTTTACTGTATTAGGCAAAAAGTCAAACGTGAGAAAAATTTGGTTTGATTTTGTCCATCTGGTGCATTTGGTTTTGACGACCCATTGCCCTTCAGGGAGGTCAACCACTATGCACACCACTGCAGCCTCGTCTGCTGCTTTTTTGCCTTTGAAACCTAGGTCCAGCCAACCGTGTGACATGGATTGAGGTGCAACATACACCGCGGTTGGGAAAACATTGTGTACATCTTCACAAAATTTTTCTCATAAGGCTGTTTTTTGGATGTCCAGATACACACGAACTCCGAATTCCACTGACAAAAGTGGCTGAGAGTGTGGCGTGTTGATGTACTGGTTGCATCGTGCTTGCCACGCGAGTATCTCTGGGGAAATTGTGACTGCTAGTTTTTTAAGATTTTTGTCTATTCCACCAGATTCTCCGGGGCGTTTTCAAATGTTGGAGGCTGCAGGCCTTCCGCCTGCTCCTCTTACCTTTCTTGCCCAACTGCTCCCTGACATGGGCGCTGACTAATCTCCTCTGTGAGATTATCAAACTAGATTCAGTCTTGAATTGAACAGGTTGCAATAGTGATTGCAACGAGAAAGAAAAGTATAGGATGAGACAATATTGGGTTAGAATGGATGGTTATTGAATCACTTCCAAATGAGGCAATTAGGTATAGTTGATTTATAACAAATAGTTGATAGATCGCTTCAAATTAGGAATTGTAATTTTTAATGAATGAAGAATTACTGGAACCGATGAGATATGGCAGAACTGAATAACTAAGCTTTGGAAATGGTATCATCCAAAGTCACTGAGTTTATAAATGATATGAGACAATTAAAAGGGGGATTTTTAGTAGTTTAGAGGAATGGAACAGCGGGGAGCCACTGTAAACATTAGATTTAACAAAGGAGTGTCTTTGGGGGAATTGATCCCTATTTATTAATCTTATTACTTTATACCAAGGATGATTGTAAAAATTTATTGTTTTGGTTATTTTTGGCAAATAAACCCCTATAAACTTTTTAATTGCACAGGTTTGGTTCTTGTGCAATTAGTCCACGTTGTATGTATATGATATTATCAGTTGATAATAGTATGATGACTATTATCCATAGTTGAATGTAATTCTTAGATCTTGGCCCAACTCTTGGTCAGTATACCCGCTTAAAGTACTTGAGATGTCTTGATATAGGGATTAATTCCCTCGTACTGTCCAACCCAATCTTCTCTGAGATTCCCTGGTGGCAGCTTCTCAAGTTTGACACACAGTTGGCATCAATCCCCTATTGTTTCTCATTCTTCTCTAGATCCCTGCTCAGATCTTTATTCTTTTTCTTAAAGAGTCTCCCAGTATAGCACACAATAATATTATCCTTGAGAAATATAGAACAATTGAAAGCTGATAATAGTTTACTACTTAAACTATATAGCAGATGAAAAATATAGAACTATATATCTATATAGCTCTATAACTCTTTAACCTTTGTTTTTATTATAAGTGAATTCTAGGGACTTTATAGTGGGGATTCGGTTGTCTATACTCAGTTGACACCTCTTCAATGAAATGGCAGCTGTTGCCATTAAAATACCCTTCCTCGTCTCAGCAGCAACAGTCTTCCCCATCCTGGCTAGGATTCCATCATTGGCCATCCTTAAGACCTAAATGGAAAGAGTCAGAAAACGTGTCCCTAAAGTTTTCCTCTCGATCCAAGTGAACCAACCATATTTGGCAAGTGACCTTCTTAGGTAATGTGACTTGTTACCCATTAAGGTAGGTCACAAACCAATTGATTAATTTGCTAGTTGTAAGTGGCATCACTCGCCTCACAACTTACAACTTACATTCCAAATCAGTTGGTTATGAAGCCTGATTGGTCCCAATTGGTACACCTGATAGTTAATCATTATCAGATGCCCCTGTTTCATCAGCAACTCCACCCAATGATTCTTAAGCATTCTTATGGATCGATCCCTGATGGATATGACTAGGCAAATATCCCAAAATCCCTCAAAGATAGTTACTCCAAAATCAGAGTCAACTAATATCCAATTCACCTTGCATTAGAGAATTATCCCCTAGCAATTTCTGCTAATTTTAGCAGGCTGGAATATGGGCAAAAGTCCCAACACATCCCCCTTCTTGCCTAGATTTCCAGTGAGAAAAGGACTGGGGCATGAGAACACCACTTTAGACACTCAGTTGAATACTTAATTTTCTCAAGCAGAGTACATTCACCAATACTCAACGCTGCTTGGGATGACCTTTGGCATGCGGCTCTCTTCCTCTTCCTCCTCACTACTGCCTACTTAGACGCAGTACTCACGATCTACTGCCATGCCAGGCTGATCAATTTACTCATAATGATATTTGTCCCAGGATCCAGTTTTCCCCCTGTCAGGGTATATGACCCACTGTCATATTAAGATTCTTGGTCTGGCGTCCTCAATCTCCTGATTTTATCCTCATCTAGACAAGAGACTCTTGCCATTGATGTTCATTTCATGACCAATTAAGAAAAATATTTATGTTTGCCCTTGTTATTTTTCTCTCATAACCTCTTGGCTTATGTCATACTTAATTCTTCTCTTGAAGAGCTTATCCCATTAATTTTGAGATTAATTTCTCTGAAATTGGAGCTTAATGGATTGTAGAGTGCATAATGTCAACTTCCATATAATTCTGACATCCCCCTCTCGTCCAGCTCATATGTCAAATTCTGAGTTGCATTATCAATTGCTACTAAAAAGTTTGTCTGATCAAGATTTTTGGCTCTTCCAGCAGATGAGTCAGGATGTGCAACGGAACCTCTTCTATGGTCCTTCAAGGACTCATATGCTTAGTCTGGCGCCAATGGCTAGTCCTTCTGTCAAATTACTTTAAATGGTAACCAATCCTTCCAAAACCAGGCTAGCAATCGTTTTAAACAACTTGTGGCCAATTCTCCCTCTGTCAGCAATTCCAGAGTTGGATTTCAAAACTCTCCTGGATTCAGCTCCTTTTGCAGATGCGCTGAACATCGTTGTGGATGCTCCTAAAATTATGCCCTTTTCTCTTGATCACTCTTTTCTTGCTAGTTTGGACTTTCTTCCTGAGTTACTCTTTTGACTTGAACAATACTACAAGCCCACTGTCTTAGCTACTGAGCTCACCATCAGTAACATTATTCATTTCAAACTCCCTTACGCTGAATTACAGGCCCAAGTCACCAAGGCTTTATCCCAGTGCTAAATCCCTTTAATCTTGAGAACATCTTAGATCGGGATATTACTGCTTATGCTCTTTGCTTTGCCAGCCAAGTTCTTCAAAGTTTGTCCATGAAGCTTCCAGCCTCTCCCAGGTTCCATCATTCCTTTAGCTTCAGTTTCCGAGAAGCCCATAGTCATCACTTGCAGGATACCATTTTCTCCATGCAAAACTATCTCGTTTCTGGCACTTCCCATCAATATCTCCCGCAGATAGCTTTAATAGGGGGCATGATTCAGCAACCCCTGTCCAGTATCCCTTGTTTGCTACCAGCCCTTATGTCTGGTATTCTTGATTAAGTCTGTTGGCAGGCACTCAAGACTAATCTTCTGGCTCTGGTACCATATTGGGATTACTCGGGGTTATTCACCAACTGCCTCTTTATATACTATTGCTTCCCTCCCCAATCTGGGGTTTTGCAATTGGCTTCTTCCAACATCGCAATTTCCCTTCCCTTAGTTGCTTTCTCGCAGGGATCTGCGTCCCTCAAAGTACTTGGTTTTTTGCAGGTCTAGCCCTCGCTAGCATCTAATCTCACATTAATTTTGATGGGCTATTCATTCCTAATGTGATCCATCCTCTCTCCCCCACGAGGCGATATAGGCAAAATCATCCCCATATTGAGGATAACCAATATAAATAAAAATTATTGGAAATTTATTGGTTTTTATGGGGTTTATATTTTTTCTTTTAGCTAATATCTTTTATCAATCTTTTATTTTTTTTCTTCTTTTTTCCATGGGACTTGACCTTATTTCAGTTCAGTAGTCCATTTTTTTATTTTTCCCTCAAACTGGTCCTATGTATTCTTAAACCTACCAGTTTTCTATGGGTTAGAGGTACTTTTTTTGGACTTAACTATCTAGATTGGTTCATAGGTCCTTTTTTGGACTTGACCTAATCATCAGGACATGACCAACTTAATGGTTCATCGGTCCTTTGGGAACCCTTTTGCTTTTTTCATCAATACATTGCTTCAAATACTTAGCATGGACTCAATTTACATCTCTTCCATCCAAGAGATTCTTGATGGAGTAGGCGTCAGTCGCCATCTTGGTGATAATCTCAAATGGACCTGACCACAATACATCCAGTTTGTTTCTTCTCCAAAAACCATGCGTATCACAATAGGCCACTCTTTTGCCTATTTTATATTTTGCTAAGGCCGGTTGGTTCTTATTGTCTGTCAATTTTTCTCATATCAATTTCTTTAACGTAGTATCAAATGCTTGCAATTGCATCTCAAATAGGATACTTGTCAATTGGTTCAAGTACTATTCAGCACTCATCCCCGATGTTGGTTCCACCACCAAATACAAAATTGGCAGCAATGCGGCCATCCTCCCGTATAGCAACTCAAACGGCGTTTTTCCCATCCCCCTATGATGACTGATATTAAAGGCAAACGCCACCAAACTCAGGTATGTTCCCCACACGGAAGTTCTTCCTACAACCAGCTTCCTCAGTGTCATGGACAGCGTTCCATTCACTCGTTCTACCAGTCCATTCATGTTCAGCCAGTAGAGTACAGACATGACTCCTCTGATCCCCATTATCTCATTCAGTCGCGGGATCACATGAGATGTGAAGTTTGTCCCTTTATTGCTAAGCAGAACCTGCAGGCATCCTTCCAAGTTCTTCTACTCAACTACACCCCTGCAGTGAGCACCAATTTCTATAAATATATTGTTTTTGGTTATTATCAGCAAATAACCCCTATAAACTATTTACTTGCACAGGTTCAGTTCTTTTGCAATTTTTCTGCGTTATATAGTCTTGATATTATCAGTTGATAATAGTATGACAACTGTTATCTGTAGTTAGATGGAATTCCTAAATCTCAGCCCTACGCTCAGCCAGTATTCCCGCTTGAAATATTTGAGATGTCTTGATATAGGGATTCATTACCTCATACTGTCCAACCCAATCTTCTCTGAGATTCCCTGGTAACAGTTTCTCCAGTTTGACACACAGTTGGCAGCAATCCCCTATTGTTTCTCCTTCTTCTCTAGATCCCTGCTCAGATCTTTGCTCTTTTCCTTAAAGAGTCTCCCAATTATCGCACACAGCAATAATATCCTTGAGAAGAATAGAAAAATTGTAAGCTGATTAAGTTTACTACTTAAACTATATACAGGATGAAAACTATAGAACTATATATCTATATAACTCTATAACTCTTTAACTCTTGTTTTTATTTTGTGAATACTAGGGAATTTATAGTGGGGATTCAGTTGTCTAACCCTCAGTTGACACCTCTTCAATAAAATGGCAGCTGTTGCCATTAAAATACCCTTCCTCATCTCAGCAGCAACAGTCTTCCCCATCCTGGCTAGGATTCCATCATTGGCCATCCTTGAGACCTAAATGGAAAGAGTCAGAAAACGTGTCCCTAAAGTTTTCCTCTTGATCCAAGTGAACCAACCATATTTGGCAAGTGACCTTCTTAGGTAATGTGACTTGTTACCCATTAAGGTAGGTCACAAACCAATTGATTAATTTGCTAGTTGTAAGTGGCATCACTCGCCTCACAACTTACTACTTACATTCCAAATCAGTTGGTTATGAAACCTGATTGGTCCCAATTGGTACACCTGATAGTTAATCATTATCAGATGCTCCTGTTTCATCAGCAACTCCACCCAATGAGATCTTAAGCATTCATTCAGATTGATCCCTGATGGATACAACCAGGCGAATATCCTAAAATTCCCCAAACATAGTTACTCCAAAATCATAGGCAACTGATTTCTAATTCACCTCGCATTAGGGAATTATCCCCAAGAGATTCCTGGTAATCTAGAAGACTGGAATATGGTCAAAAATCCCAACAATGATGATCATCATACCATCAGTTCTATTGCTCAGTGGGCTTAACCCTGTGCGACCCCCTTTGATGTATCTCACCATTTCTGCCAAATTTATAACAGTGGTGCCACTATATGAGGTTCCACTAGTGGGCTTGCTTGAGTAGTTGAAGGACAGGTTAGGAGGTGGTGAGAGCTACTGGTTTGGACTGGCACTCCTTTGAGGGGATGCTGGGTATGATTGGCCCACATTGGGGTGAATTGTGCTGGAGGAATACCATCTGGTTAAGTGGGGAAATGTCATGAAATTAACCAAATGGATTTCTCCATTAATATCAGAATCAGGGGTGTCAGTTAGTTAAGCGTAATTTCCAGCTAATCGCCTAGTTTGATATTATTTATTTTTATAAAAAATTAATTGATTTAGGTTTGGTAGAATGTGTGTTTGCCGCCAATTGACCATTTGTGGGTCTTAGTGGTATTTTCCAGAAGAAAGCCAATATTGTTACCAAATCATACAAATATGATTCTGCTGCTAATTTGGAGCACCGGCAACTCATGCCAAGGATGCTTGAAGTTATATCTAATCTAATAAATTATATATGATCAAACGGCAACTTATGCTGAGGATGGATTGACCTAATCTAAAATATGGTGAATAGACAAGCGGATTTGGAGGGAATTGCTACCATGAATAATGACAGTTTTATTAGAGTTCCGCTTAGATGGCTGGGGGTTTCATAGGTGCAGTAGCCTATAGTATAAATAGTTATTTTTCCCTCCAAATAAATATTTCGCTTGACCATATTATTTTAATTATTAGTAGTTCGTCAGCTGATTAGGATAAAATGGGACTGGAGATCCTTAAAGTTGGCATGAGGTGATGTGCTTGTAGTAGCTGACGCTGCCAGCTCCCATACCTCATCCCTGGGAGGAACTGATGAGAACCTGGTCAACCAGCCATCAATTATGATGTGCCAATTGGCCGTCAGCCCTGAGGGGTGCAGCGCAGGAGTGCCTTGGCTGCCCAGGATGGGGTCAGGACTTTCTGGCTATGCCCAGATGGTTTAGTGAAGGGTCAGGATGCTGGGGCATCGTGGGAATGCCTTGGCCGCCCATGATGGGGGCAGGACTTGCTGGGGCACACCACGGACACTGGTGCTAAGGTGAAGTCAAGGGTCTGCTGTTTTGGTGGGTTGTATGCGGACTCATAGGGGGTTGGTACACCTATGAAGGTGAAACAGCAAAGGGTCAACCAGTCTCCATACTGTTTGGCCTGGCACTTGAGCAGAGCCCACTGCTTGGAAAAGCAATTTCCAACACCATGTATGGAGTCAGTGACTGTAACAAAGCGGCCACTATGATCAGCTGCTTAGATGAATGGAGCATCAAGTTAATTATGCCTCATATGGATGAAAAACAACCTACGCCAAAGTCAAAGGGGCCGTGCTTCATGAATTTGGAGGTCTAGAACAAATGTCAACTAGAAAATCCAAATTTATGAATATCAGCTTTAAGAAAGATGAAACAATTGATTAATTTGCAGATCAATTTTATTGTGAAGCTCAAGTTCTCCTAGGCACAAAAGCTATGATTGATTTTGATGCTAAGGTTGCATTACATGCAGTACAACATTACCAAAATTTGTCAAAACATCTTATTGCTTGTTTTTGTGCAATACCTTGCAACAAAAATTGATTGTTTATCTGCATAAATGCTCCCAAAATTATGGCCCTCCCAAAACTAAATACAGATCAGGACCTGCTGCACTTACAAAAAAAACCATTTGAATGCAATAAGAAAATCAACAGTGATTCACCTGTTGAAACTGACCTAACCAAAAATACTAGGGCCATACGCCCATTAGATGATATCACTTGCTACGCTGCAATTGTAAAGGGCACTTTGCTTCCAGATGCTGTCAGTGTATAGTAAATGTGGTCCTTCCCAATAATGTACAGAATGAGGGGAAAAATCAAGCACAACAGATGTGGGATGCTCAATTGTGATAAAAACGCCAGTCCCACCTGATCAACAAGAGCACCTAGGCCATAAAGCCTAACTCACCAACAAAACAAATTCTATTTTAGTACCAAATGAAGATTCTATGAACATAAATGTGGTGACTCACTATCAAAGTAAGGTTGTCATACCTGAAGCCTCTGAAGTAGTTGCTAAACTGCATGTAAAACAAATAATTGAGAATATTCGGGCTGAGAGGCTTATCAATGCAGCAGATACTCAAGATTGAAGGGGATGAATATAGCTATGACAATTATCACATTCATTAATGAATATCCTAGCATTAGAAAATACCCTGAAGCACACTCTTAAATCTTTGGATTCTTCCCAAATCCATTTAGTTATTCCTATTAATTATTGTTAAAAAATGAAAAGAAAAAAATATAAATATAGGAATATAAAATATAAGATAAAAATATATCAAAAAAATCTATTAAAAATACAAAAAAAACAAAAAAAATTAAGGAAAATAAATTATTTCATGAATTCTAAAACCTCATCACCATGGGGGATGGATGACCCTTCTTTGGGAGGGGGAGGAGAGTGAGATCAAAGCCAAGGGGGCTGGTTTGGGTTTACCAAGTGTAAAAATTTACTCTAATGGTTGATTATTGGCCATCAACCCAGTAACCTTTTTATTGCACAGGTTCAATTTCCTCATGCACTTTGTCACATTGTATAGAATGTATTAGTTGATAATAGTATGGAAACTATTATCCGTAGTTGAGATTGAACTATTATTGGGCCCAATGCTTTGGCCAGTACTTTTGATTAGATACTTTGTAAGTCATACTCATAGGGATTCATTCCCTATATTCCTGTCCACCCAATCTTTGTCAAAATACCCCAGTGAAAGTCTCTTTTAGCCCAACACACAGTCAGCAGCTATCCCTGATTGTGGTTCCTTTGTCTCTAGATCCCCACTTGGATCTTTACTCTTCTCTCTGAGAGTCTTCCAATTATTGCCTTCTGCAATAATATCCTTGAGATGGAATGACACAATGGAAGCTGATAGTCTAACTATACACCAAATTGACAATATTACTGTAGATAATAATGTTTTACTAAATGATGGTTTTTTTATTATAGTAAATCCTAGGGAATTATATAGTAGTTGAATTGGCTGTCTAACCCTCAGTTGACATCTCTTCAATGAAATGGCAGCTTTGCCATTGAATCTCCCTTCCTCGTCTTGGCAGCAATGGTCTTCCCCATCTTGGCTAGGATTCCATCGTTGGACATCCTTGAGACCTCAAATGGAAAGAGTCAGAAAACGTGTCCCTAACGTTTTCCTCTTGATCCAAGTGAACCAACCATAATTGAATTGCGACCTGCTTAGGTAATGGGACTTATTACCCATTATGGCAGGTCACTTCACCAACTGATCAACTTACTAGTTGCAGGTGACATCACTCGCCTCGCAACTCACTATTCATTCCTGATCAGTCAGTGATGAAACCCAACAGATCCCAATTGGTACACCTGATAGTTAATCACTATCAAATGCCCCTATTTCGTCAGCCACTCCGCCCAATGAGATCTTAGGTATTCATCCAGATTGATCCCTGATGGATACGACTAGGTGAATATCCCAAAATCCCCTGAACGTAGTTCCTTCAAAACTCAGGTCAACTGATTTCTGATTCACTATGCCTTAGGGAATTTTCCCCTAGCGACACCAGGTAATCTAGCAGGCCGGGAATATGGGCAAAAATCCAACACATCCCCCCTCTTGCCTAGATTTTTAGCGAGAAAAGGACCAGGGCATGAGAACACCACTTTGGACACCTGGTCAAATACTTCATTGGTTCAAGTGGAGTACACTCATCAATACTCAATGCTGCTCGGGATGACCTTTGGCATACACCATTCTTCCTCTTCCTCCTTGCTACCACCTTCTCAGAGCGCGTTCCCCATGACCTTCTGTCATGCCGGGTTAATTGATTTACTCATGATGTTATTAATCCCAGGATCCAGTTTTCCCCCCATCAGGGTATATGACCCACTGTCATATTCAGGATTCTTGGTCTGGCGTCCTTGATTTCCTGATTTTCTCCTTGTCCTAGACAAGAGACTCTTGCTGTTGATGTTCGTTTTGCAGCTTAAATAAGAATACTTTTTCTAGTTGCCCTCGTTATTTTTCTCATAACCTCTTGGCTGTAAGTCATTCATAATTCTTCACTTGGAAAGCTTATCTCGTTACTTTTGAGACTAATTTCCCCAAAATTAAGGCTTAATGTATTATAGAGTGCATAACGTCAACTTCTATATAAGTCTGACATCCCCCTCTCATCCAGCTCATATGTCAAATTTTGAATCATACTACCAGAAGCTCCTCGACAGTCTGTCTGGTCCAGACCTCCGTCTCTTCCAGCAGATGAGTCAGGATGCTCAACAGAACCTCTTTTATGGTTTTTCCAGGACACATACGCCTAGTCTGGTGAAAGCAGCTAGTCCTTCTATCAAATTACCGGAAACAGTAACTAATCCCTCTGAAACCAGGCTGGCCATAATTTCAAATAACCCTTGGCTGACTCTTTCCTTATAGTAAATTCCAGAATTGGACTTTGAAACCCTCCTGGATTCGGCTCCTTTTGCTGATGCCTAAACATCATCATAGATGCTCCAGAGATTATGCCAGTTGCTCTGGATCATTCGTTCCTGGCTGGGTCAGACTTTCTCCTTGAGTTCCTCTTCTGACTCAGTCAATTTTACAAACCCGCTGTACTGGTTTCTGAGCTCTCAATCAGTAACAGCATACACTTTGAGATCCCCTACGCGGAACCCAGGCCCAAGTCACCGAGGCTTTGACATTAGTGCTGAATCCCTCTGATCTTGACAACCTTCTGGATCAGGATACTGCCGCCTATGCTCTTTGCTTTGCTGGCCAAGTTCTTTGAAGTTGGTCTATGAAGCTTCCAGCCTCACCTGGCTTCCACCAATCATTTGGCTTTAGCTTCCGTGAAGCTCATAGTCACTGTTTGCAGGACGCAATCTGCTCTCTTCACAACTACCTCTTCTTTGGAGCTTCCCATCAGTATCTTCCACTGATGGCATTATTTGGGGGCATGATTCAGCAACCCCCATCGAGTATTCCTTCTTCATTGTCAGCCCACATGTCCAGTGTCCTTGATGAAGCCCGTTGGCAGGCGCTCAAGACAAATCTTCCGGCTCTGGTGCCATATCAGGATTATTTGGGGTTGTTTGCTGATTGCCTCTTTCTTTATTGCTGCTTTCCTCCCCAATCCAGGGGTTTTGCAGTTGGCATCTATTGACATTTCAATTTTCCTTCCCCTAGTTGCTTTTTCTCAGGGCTCAGCATCCACTCAACGAATGTGGTTTTGTGTAGGTCTCACCCTCACAAGCATCCAATTGCATATCAATTTCAATGGGTTGTTTTTTCCTACAGAGGTCCATCTTCCCTCCCCCAAGAGGCGACATAGGCGGAATCATCCCTGTACTGAGAACAATCAATAAAAATAAAAATTCTAAAATATATTGGCCTTTTTATCTATGCATTTTGAAAAAAATTCCAATAGCTTTTATCAATTTTTTATCTTTATTCTTCTTTTTTCCTATGAGACTTGACCTTGTTTCAGTTCAGCGGTCCATCTTTTCCTTCAAAATGGATCCTGGGTACTTAAACCTACCAGTTTTCCATGGTTCATAGGTCCTTTTTTGGATTTAACCATCTAAATTGGTTCAGAGGCCCTTTTTTGGACTTGACCTAATCATCAGGACATGACCAACTTAATAGTTCATCAGTCCTTCGGGAACTCTTTTATTTTCACCTCAATCCAATGCTTTAGATACTTAGCGTGGACTTGATTTACAACTCTTCCATCCAAGAGATTCTTGATGGAGTAAGCATCAGTCGCCATCTTGGCGATTACTTTGAATGGACCCAACCACAATGCATCTAATTTGTTTCTTCATCTGAAACCATGTATATCACAATAGGCGACTCTTTCACCTATTCAGTATTCTTCTAATGCTGGTCAGTTCTTGTCATCTGTCAATTTCACTTGTATCCTTTTCTTCAAGGTTGTATTGAATGCTTTTGATTGCATATTGATCATGATACTCGTCTTTCAGTTCAAGTATTGCTCGGTACTCATCCCCAATGTAGGTTCCACTACTGAATATAAAATTGGTGGCAACGCAGCCTTTCTTCCATATAGTAATTCAAATGGCGTCTTTCCTGTTGCCGTGTGATGACTAATCTTGTAGGCGAACATCACCGAACTCAGGTACATTCCCCATGTGGAAGTTCTTCCCTGCGACAAGCTTCTACAGCGTCATGACCAGCGTCCCATTGACCCATTCTACCTGTCCATTTGTCTCTGGATGGTATGGTACTGACATGACTCCTCAGATCCCCATTATTTCATTTAGCCTCAGGATCACATAGGATATGAAGTTGGTCCCATTGTCACTCAATAGGACTTGCGGACATCCATGCCAGTATACTACTTGATCCATGATTAATCTCGCAGTACTGGTAGCGTCAACTCTGGTTAGGACTTTCATTTTGACTTATCTCATCAGATGGTCAATAGCAACTATGATGTACTTGACTCCTCCTGTGCTCATTGCCAGCTGTCCCATCACGTTGATGGACACCATGTGCCATGCAAATCCAGGTCGGACCAGTCAGTATCCAGTTGTATTCTTGTGTGTTTTGTGCAGCTGGCACTCCATGCAACAAGCCAGATGATCCATGAAATCATAGTTAATCGATTCCCAGTAATAATACTGGCGAATATGGTCAGTTGTTTTCCCTAGCCTCCGTGCTCATTAATCTTGTGAGCTGCTTGTACTATTGCTTCTCTTTCCAACAGTTTTGGGAATAATAGCCGCTTCCCGTTGATCATCTTGAATACTTGTCCATTCATAGTCTCAATGTTTTCCATCGCTTTTTGAAGTGCACCTTGGATTTCTCGAGGCTTATACTTGATTCTTTCTTTGATCTTTTCTCTGGAATAGCTCATCCACCTGCGGGTATACCAACTGGACCATTGGTAACTGTGATAAGCCATCCGCGTTCTGGTGAGAAGCCCCTTGGTGGACTATCTCATAATTGTAAGCCTGAAGTTTAAGTGCCCATCGGGCCAGTTGTCCTTCCAGTTCTCTTAAATTGTGCAGCTAACACAGCAAAGAGTGGTCCATTACCACCTTAAAGTGCGTTCCATGGACATAAACCCAAAACTGCTTGCATGCATATATGACCGCAAGGCATTCCCGCTCAGTTACAGTGTAGTTCCTCTCAGCAGCTGAGAGTGTCCAGCTCACATATGCCACCATATGCTCGTCCCCAAGTTCGTCTACTTGGTTCAGTATGGCGCCGATCACCATAACAAAGCATTGGTTTGAACGATAAACTCTTGATAAAAATTTGGATATTTTAGAATTGGCAAATCTATCAAATACTGGCGTAACTCATTGAAGGAGTCCTGGGCCTCTTCATTCCATATAAATCCTTTTTTCAGATCCTTTAATAAATGAAATAAAGGCTCGGCTATTCAGGAGAAGTCCTGAATAAATCTTCTATAGTATCCGACTATCCCAAGGAATACTTGGATGTCTTAGACACTCTTTGGTAGAGCCATATGCTCTATAGCTGCTATCTTCTGGGTTTGCGGCTACAATCCATTTGCGTTGATCACAAATTCCAAGTTTCCAACTCTTTCTTGAAGAAGTGGCACTTCCTTGGCTTGATCTTCAGGTTAGCCGCGGACAGTCTCTTAAAACTTCTTCCAAGTGATGGAGGTGATCAGTAAACGTTCTTCTGAACACATTGATATCGTCCAAATATACCAGGACGCATGACAACTTCAGGTCGCTTAATATCGCATCCATGGCCCTCTGGAACGCCGTGGGCGCATTGCAGAGACCCTGGGGCATGCTCGTCAGCTGGTATAACCCTTGCGCAGTAATAATTGCACATTTTTCTTAGTCTTCTTCAGGCAAGTCAATCTTCCAGTATCCTGAGATTAGATCCATCGCGGAGAAATACTTCACTTATCCTAATCAATCCAGCGCATCGTCAATCCTCAGTAGGGGATACAAATCCTTCTTCATAATTTTGTTCAGCCTCCAATAGTCAATCACCACTTGATTCAATCCATCCTTCTTCTTCATAATCAGAATTGGACTTGCCCAGGGACTTGATGATGGAACTAGAAGCCCATGCTTCACTAATTTGCTGATCTCATCCTCCACTATCACTTTGGTGGCTTTCAATCTTTGGGGGTTTGGTCTCATCCTTATTGGTATATTTTCCCCGGTGTCGACCTTATGAATTATGTCTCATGTGCATCCCAAATTGTGGTCGTCCTGAGCGAACACTTTCTAATACTTCTCGAAGAATTTGATCACCTCCTCCTTCTGCCCTTCTGGCAGATCAGCGAGATGCTCTTGATCAACCAATAGGTTGATGCTTTCAGCCATCCCAGCTGGTTATCCCATTTCATTGAGAGACCCAAAATCGTGGAATCATCTCAATTCTGCCATTGGGATCAAATGAATAAATGCAATGATTTGATTCCTCTTGATCTTCATTGGTTTTTCGCTAAAATTCACCAGGAGAACTCATATTTCTCCATGGCCTGGCATTATTATCCCAGGAGCCACCCATGGCTCCACTCTGGACTTCTTCCAGGGGCTTCTGACTTCTCCATACAATAGCTCCAGAATCTCCAAAGTCAACCATGTGTCATCTATTATCTGAAATCTGGCCGGTATGGTCCTTTCCTTCTTGATCCTTAATAGAATTCCCCAGTTTTCTATGATTTCCGCCAGCATCTCTCATCGCTTCCTACCAACTAATTGCTATCAAAATGGTACAATACCATCATTGTATATCAGATTAATGAAGTTGTTTCTCCAATTCAATGTAGCTTCACCATCCTTCTGGTATACCAATGGTAACGTCTGACCCAGGATAGTCAATGTATTATCCTTGAAGTTACATTTAACTCCGTACTTCTGTAGGAACTCCATTCCAATCAGGATATCATAGTTTTGGTTCATCAAAACTATTGCTGGCGCAGATACCACCAATGACCCGAATCATATTGGCAGTGCACTATATACTCCACAGGAAATGGTGGTGTTTGGCCCAACTGTTCTGTACTCCTTCTTTTGTTCCAAGTCCAGTGAGATCTTCTCCTCTTCACTAGCTTGGTTGACACACTATTGATGGGCGCTCCTCTGTCAATAAGTTCCCTCACCCTCACTCGATTCACCTAAATGTCTATATATGTACACTCAGAGTATTGTAATATAGTATTTACTGAGTAAATGGCGGCGTTATTAGCCAAATCTAGGGTATGAATAATATGTGCCGATAATTCAGGAAATGATTCCTTTATCATGCCAAGGGGGATCGACAGATTGGCCTCATCTAAATGGACATCTGATAACTCATTAGGATTTTTGGCGGTTTTAATCTTCTCTGCCAGTTGTCTGGAGTATGGCCGGGCAACTTCCTGGATTATCTTAGGTCAATCTTCTTCACCCCAGCTCTGGTCACAGCATTCACATTCATGTTGACCACTTGGTATAGCTGATCCTGCTTGTCATCTATGAACAGATCACTAATGTCTATTTCTTCATTCATATTATCAGGAGGAACAGGTGTCTCCGCCGCTCTAGACTGTTCCTTGTCTAGGCAGCAGGCCCTTTTCCCAAATCTTTGGCAACTGCTGTCTCCTTGGCCTGGACCACTTTAATCTGATCCTTCAGCTTTTTGCAGTGTGCGGCGAAATGTCCTTTCCTGCCACACTGAAAGCAGACCTTCTCTTTCTTGCTTAACCATCTGAATTCTTTGGGCTTATTTCCCGGCACAGTTTGGTTGGTAGCCTCTTTTTTCCTTCGCTTCCCTTCATGGAATCTGGATTTTGGACTGGATTAGACTTGAAGCTTCTATTTGGGGCATTGAACGTCGCTCCCAAAATCTTCAGGTTATCTACCATTTGTGAGGTAGTTAACTCCATCACAAATACAGAAGACATCATTTGATGCAAATTGCAACAGGGCTGAAGGGCCGCTTGTAAAGTGATTCTAGCATCAAAGTCATCTAACACTTTTGCTCCAGCCAGAATCTGCAACTCCTGGTAAAATTGATCCGCGAAGCTAGCAAGAGACTCATCTTTATGGAATTGAATTCCCATAAATTCTTGCTTCCATTTTGACATGCGAGTTAGACTCCCAAAACTCCTTCATTTTGGCTGCCTTCACCTTGGCATATGACAATCTGTCCCCCTCCAAGTGGGGTAACACTAGGTTCTGACAGTCTGTGTCCAGGCAGTTCATGACCATCAACGCCTTTTGATGATCCCCGTATCCATTCATAGTCATGTCAAACAGTCAGAAAAACGCTGGGGCGTTATCCTGATGGAATGTTGGCAGTTTTGGTGTTGCTCTAGATTCCTCTGAGTCATCTCAGGCCAATTCTCTCAGTTCAGTTTCTTAGCTAACTTGTGGAGTGACTTTGGGCGTCATCTCCAAAATGGCATTAAAGGCGGGCGGCATATTTCTTGGGGTACTTGACTTCCCAAGTATCGTGTGAGGACTTCTCTCTTCAGCTTCGCTGGCCATATTGGGCTCACAAGCACATCTATGAGCTTTCAAGTCCTCCGCTTCTTTTATCAATTTCTCAATATCCACACCAAACTTTCTTAAATGAACGTGATCCACTTCTCACTCCATTTTCAGGAATAGGACCTCTCAAATGAGTCTCCTTCTTTCTTCTTCAACAAGTTTACTTTGCCAAGTAACTCGTTACTAAAGTTGGCTATATTTTCTACTCCTTCCTCCACCTTGTTGACTCATTCTTCCAAGGCTGCAAACTCCTGATGGTCCATTGAGTTTAGGATATTCTGATTCACAGTAACAATCTCGGTTCACAACTTGCGTATTTATTCTTTATATGACACTATTAATAGATTCTTTACTCAACTACCCCTGTAGTGAGCACCAACTTGTAAACATTTACTCTAGTGATTGATTATTAGCCATCAACCCAGTAACCTTTTTACTGCACAGGTTTAATTTCCTCATGCACTTTGTCACGTTGTATAGAATATATTAATCAATAAAAGTATGGAGACTATTATCCATAGTTGAGATTGAACTATTATTGGGCCCAATGCTTTGGCCAGTACTTTCAATTAAATACTTTGTAAGTCATACTCATAGGGATTCATTCCCTATATTCCTGTCCACCTAATCTTTGTCAAGATACCCCAGTGACAGTCTCTTTCAGGCCAACTTATAGTCGGCAGCTATCCCTGATTGTGATTCCTTTGTCTCTAGATCCCCACTTGAATCTTTACTCTTCTCTCTGAGAGTCTTCCAATTATTGCCTTCTGCAATAATATCCTTGAGATGGAATGACACAATAGAAGCTGATAGTCTGACTATACACCAAATTGACAATATTACTGTAGATAATAATGTTTTAATAAATGATGGTCTTTTTATTATAGTAAATCCTAGGGAATTATATAGCAGTTGATTTGGCTGTCTAACCCTCAGTTGGCACCTCTTCAATGAAATGGCATCCGTTTCTGTTGAATCACCCTTCCTCATCTCAGCAGCGATGGCCTTCCCTTCCTGGCTAGGATTCCATTATTGGACATTGTTATAAAATTGGCAATATCTAAGAGATATGCCACCGAAATTGCACAGGGTCAACCCACTGAGCAAATAGAAAAAAATGATATGATGATGGTTGCCCTTAGAATATAAAATAAATATACAAATAAATTTGGATCACTAGCTCCCGCCACTTCTTTATTTAATTTACTTAATGTTGTGGCTTCTTTTAGTTCCGCTGGCTTCTACTTACTTAACAACAACTCTTTATCATCTCATCTCACCTATATATATTAGCAACTTCAGATGCTACAACTTGTATGGCTTTGTAATTTAATTTGCCACATCTTATTGGCTCCGTCAATTCTTCATGTGTTAATTTCATAATTGCCTAATTCAAGGCGATTTCCCAATAACTCAATATCGCCTCAATTTGCAGCTTCAATTACCATTACCAGTTTTGATTCCGGAAGATTCCTATTCATTTTGCCATGATGACTGGGGCTATCATCCAGTCATATCAGAATTGTGACATTACCCCCACCTTTGACTGGACAATAAGGCTCCTAATGCTTATATGCCTGGAGGAACTTTGCATGCACTCAGTTGATGATCTAACCGCTAGCGGGGTCCTTAATAGTACATGTGTCCACACCTGTCTTTTCAATAAACTTCAAATGGCCCAATCAAATACTGGCCAACTTGTGTTTCCGGCCAAACCCATGTTGGTCATGGAAGAGAACCATATCACCTTCCTTTATCTGTGCCAACCCACTATGACATACTTGATTAGCAGCCTGAGTCCTAATCTTTTTCGCTAAGCTGAAGGAATATGCTTCAGTCTGCAATTTGATCAAAATGTTTGCAAGGTTATTTAAATAACAGTGTGGTTCCATTCTGCCAGTTTCTTCTACACATGAATAAAGTAATGCCAGAGGAGCTGGGTGTCAGCTGTAAAGCAGTTGTAATGGGATTTTTCCCATGGCGGAATGGTAACTGATGTTATAGGTGAACACAGCAGTGGAAAGAAGGTAGTCCAATCATATGGTCAATCCATTACTAATTTGTGTAGGATATTCACCAGAGTCCCATTCACTCGTTCGACTATTCCATTAGATTTGGGGTGTTATGGGGTTATTAGAACTTCGCGGATTCCCATGAGCTCGTTCAGTTTGGGGATGATGTTTGAGGTGAAGTTAGTTCTGTTGTCATTAAGAATAAACTGAGGGCATCCATGTCGCTGAAAAAGACACTCCATCACAAACTTAGCCACTGTAACTGCCCCTAAATCTCATATTGCCCTTGCTTCAACCCCTCAGGTCAAATGATCAATAGCCACAAGGATATACTTGCACCGGTTAGCTCCTGTTGGCAAGGGACCAACAACATCCTAGGACACATTATGCCAAGCAAAGTGTGGTTTCACTACCTGATACAAAGTCTTACGGCGGAATGGCTTTTCTACTTGGCACTGATGGCAACAGGATATGATTTCAAGCACATCGAAGTTCATGCTTTCCCATTAGTACCAAGGGCGCAACAACTCCATTGTCCTATGCACCCCCATATCCGACTGCCTTTTAAGTGCTCATAATAATTCCTGACTGGGCTGAGGGTCATGGAAAATTCACCGTGGAATCGCCAATCCGCTTATATAGTTCCCCATTCCGTTGGAAGGTATTTGCTCTCATTTTGTTTAATGCTTTGATCACTTGGGGCGGTTCATCATCATATTTTCCACAGATCATTTTGTCGAACATTATATTGCTTATATCTGCCATTACTGCAATAGTTGGTAGCCTCAACAAGCAATCATCATTCTGGTGTTTTGCTCCAGGTCATTGAAAAATTTTGAAGTTGTATGCTTGCAATTTTAAGAGCCCATTGGGCCAGGTGCCTTTCCAGTTCTTTCAGATTTTGTAACCAGCGTAGTGAGGCATAATCCATTACAACTTTGAATTTCACTCCATGCAGATACACCTGGAATTGCTTATATGCGTAGATCACCTCTAAGCACTCCCACTCAATGACAGTATAATTGTGCTCATGGCTGTTCAAGCTATGACTGCAGTATGCTACGGGGCGTTCCTCTCCTTCCTCATCTTTTTGGGATAGGACTTCCCCTATGGCGGAAAGGGATGCATCCATTTGAATGATGAATTCTTTTTCAAAATTAGGATAATGTAACACTGGCGCGCTGATCAGTGCAGTTCTAAGTGTATCAAAAGAGTGTTGCTGTCATTCCATCCATTCAAAAGTGGTGTCTTTCCTTAATAACTCAAATAGTGGGCCCCCAATACAGCTGAAATTAAGGATGAACCACAGGTAATATCTGACCATTCCCAAAAAGACCTGTATGTCCCACTTGCTGTTGGGTAGAGTCATTTTTAAAATGGCTTCCACTTTGTCTGGTTGAGGTTTCAGCCCTATGGCATCAACCACAAATCCCAGGTACTCCAGCTGGTCCTTAAAAAAGTGACATTTCCGAGGTTTGATCTTGATGTTGACCTCAGCGAGCTGGCAGAATACAGCTTCTAAATGGTCAAGGTGTTTGGAGAAGGTTTGGGTGAAAACGTTAATACTGTCAAGATATATAAGAACACATGACAATTTTAGGTCCCCAAGAATAGTATCCATTGCCCGTTGGAACATAGCTGGGGCATTACACAGCCCTTGTGGCATCCGGGTTGGTTGGAAAAGCCCTTTGGATGTGATTACAGCGCACTTTTCTTGCTCCACTGGTGTCAACTTGATTTTCCAGTAGCCTGAGATCAGGTCCATAGCTGAGAAGAAATAAGCTCCCCCTAGCCAATCTAAAGCATCATCAATCCGTGGTAAGGAATAGGAGTTCTTTTTAGTGATGCTGTTGAGCTTCAGGTAGTCTATTACTATGCAGTTGGTGCCATCCTTCTTTTTTCAATAAGAACAGGCGAAGCCCACAGGCTCTTGGATGGCTCAAGCATCCCTTGTTGTAATAGCTTGTTGATTTCCTCAGTAACCACGTCTTCCGCTGCCTGAGAATGGTGGATCAGCCGAGACCTTATGAAGGATGATCACCAGTATCCAATCAATGGACCACCCCCAAGCACACCCTAAATCATGGTCATTGACAGCAAAAATTTCTTTATATTTTTGAAATAAAGCAATTGCCTTATCCTTCTGCGATTCCAACATCCCTATTAACTCATCATGTATAAACCACCATTACACTAAGCTGCGGTGAGGATGGCAGACCAAATTTCTCTAGTGACCCAAAGTCATGAACTGAATTAACCTCCTCAACAGGGATTAAGTGTAAATATGCCACTATTTGGTGGCAGCAGATTTTCAGTGGAACTGTTTGTAGATTTGCAAGCAAAATTTTTATCTCCCCCCGCCCTGGTAAAATAATACCTGGAACCACGTGGGGCTCAAGCTGTGATTGCTGATATGGCCCAATGACCTCCCAATAGAGTCCGTTTGGAATTTCAATCACCAAGTCAGTGTTCACAACTTGATGCCCCAGTGGAATAGGTATAGGTCTGGCAGCTCTGAGCGGCAGCCCTTGATATTCATATATCTGTTGAGGAAGGGCTCAAGTTTTGCCCTTTAACTGATGGTAGCACACTGGAATGACTCCATCGCTATAAGCTAGATTAATATTCCCCATATGCACTGGGTCATTTGGTACTCCTCTAGAAATAAAGTAAATTGAGAACTGCTGACCCAATATTTCAAACTCTCATTTTTCATATTGATAACAGCCCCATAGTGTTGCAAGAAGGCAGTTCCAATTAACAGATTGTAATTCCTATTTGGTAACACTATAGCTGGAGCTAACACAACAATAGAACCAAACTTCATAGGAAGGGCACTGTATGCACCCTCAGAGACCGTATTTTCCACTCCAGCAGTGCCATATACCATCCAGTGTTCCACATCTGGTTTTAATGCCAACCTAGCCACCAATTTGGTGGAGACTATGTTGACAGGTGCGCCAGTATCTATTATGGCACGGACTCAGGTCTCAGCTACAACCAGGTCACAGTAAGTACATTCAGAGTATGATGCATCTCGACTGTTGATAACATGGACATCTAAAGGATCCCTGTTTCCAAGGAAACATGCAATCCCCTCACCAATTCTGGGGTATTGTTTTATAATAGTATGGACTGGAAGGGCGATGCTTATTGCTTGTAAGAAAGGTGCATCCGAGGAAGGGTCTAACTTTTCAGGGGTTACTTGGTCAACCATTTGGCAAGCGTATGGCTCGACCTGCATCTGAGCCCCTTTTCCATCATAGCAGCTGACTGTACTTGTGTCAAAACATTCACCCCTCCAACAGGCGGCTGATATAACACTGACTCATTATGTAAGGAAACTTCCGCTGAATAATCAATTGTGGGTTCAGGTGGGACATTTGGGCATGGTATAGCGGATATAGAGAGTCCCTTCTCTACTCCGCTCTGACTTTTACCTTGCCATACTGTTCTGTCTGTATGCAAGAGACTATTTGAGTAGGGCATCATCGTGCCAGATGCCCCTGTCAACCGCATTTGAAACTGCTGACCCCATAAGGCCCACATCCTTGATTAATGTGATAACATTAATGATAAGGGTTAAGCTGAAATTGATCAGCATAAACAGATCTAGTATGGTAGCGGGCCCAAGGATGATAAGCAGGAATGGGGTGGACGTTTAACTGCTGAGAATAGCTTGGTGATATCTGAACTGGACTGATAGGGTTCCCCAATTGTGATGGTTCAGCAGTCATAGCCTTAGGAAACCAATCAGTATTAGGTGGAGGGAAGTTGGCTGATATGCGGTGCAAGGACTGAACAAGTTTAAGCAAAGGTACTTTCTCATACAACAGTGTGGCCATTACGTTGTGTAGCTCACGGTATGGCTTTACAGCAGAAGTCATCACAATACACACATCAGCTTCAGATAAAACTCCAGCCCCAATTAACACGTGCGCTTCCACCATAAAGCGCTCAGCAAAAGCAGTGAGAGTTTCATTCCGCTGAAACTTGATGGTCAAAAATTCGACCTTCCTCTGGGACATCTTTTCAGTTCTGCTGAACAACCACAGCACCATATTTTTGACTTCTTGGTATATGGGGGAACCATCTGAAAGGTAACAGACAACTTTATCAGCGCTTCCAACATCCAAGGAAGAAATCAACAATTTAGCTCTTAGTTGATCTGAGACTCCTTCAGTTGCAATCTCAAATCACCTAAAGTACCCCTAAATATTCCCTTCAAGATCAAATGGGGGCAGCTTAGTGCAGTGGACCTCCTGAAGCAGCTCATCTTGTTTTTTAAGCACAGCATCCAACACCAGCTTTAGCTCCACATAGGCAAATGATCCAGAGAGTTGGGTAGGATATTTATTAAAACAACATTGATGCAACATTGCTGACAACTGAGATTATCATAGATAATTTGATCAATGGGCCCCCTGTAGTGAGAACCACTGTTGTAAAATTGGCGATATCTAAGAGATACGCCGCCAAAATTGCACAGGGTCAACCCACTGAGAAAATAGGAACAACAATATGACAATCGTTGCCCTTAGAATATAAAATAAACTTATAAATAAATATGGAGCACTAGCTCCCGCTACTTCTTTATTTAATTTACTTAATGTCGCAGCTTCTTCTAGTTCCGCTGACATCTACTTAATTATCAACAACAATTCTTGATCATTTCGTCTCACTTATATATTGTAGCGACTTCAGATGCTACAACTCATATTGTCAGGAACCGGTGTATTACTGACCTAGTTGGGGGTAGCTAACCATGAGTTAGCATAACCAAGGGGTTTAGCCCAGTATGACAAGGACACTAGAGGTGTCCAGGTATAAGGGATGGTGGGTAATCTGGCGTGGGAGTTGCTTAAAGACATGTCTTTAAAAAGAAAAAGTTGGAAGGGAGTTTCTTGTATGCTGGGGTGGTAGATTGGTAATGATAACACTTTAGTAGATAAAATTAATAGAGTTTGCATTATAAGAATAGTTTAATTGACCGCAAATATTAACCAAATGAATGCCTTGGTTTTATATACCATCCAACTTCCTGGACTTACCTAAGGTTTAATTGATTTTAAACAGTGCACTATTCTTCTCTGGAGCTTATGGGATTGCAACTTGCATGTGATTTTGAAAGGTAGTGGGAATCGTCTCAGTCTCATCATAAATTCGTTTTGGTGCAATTAATTGACTGAATACTATTGCAAATGAAGTTATTTAAATGATTAATCAAATATTTTCACTACAATCATTAATTTGATATGCAATTATTCGGTCTAACTTCATCACATATAATATTGATCTGACTGAAAATATCTATAATCTTAGGAATTCCATTAATGTCAGGATTTACCTGACACATATGGCTTAATAATTTAATTTGCCATATATTATTGGCTCCATCAATTCTTCATTCGTTAATTTCATAATCACCTAACTCAAGGCGATTTCCCAATAACCCAATATCGTCTCAATTCACAGCTTCAATTACCATTACCAGTTTGATTCCAGCAGATTCCTATTCATTTCGCCATGATGACTGGGGCTATCATCCAGTCATATCATAATTGTGACAGAATCCTCAAGACCTCAAACAGAAAGGGTCAGAAAATGTGTCCCTAACGTTTTCTTCTTGATCCAAGTGAACCAACTATAATTGGCTAGCAACCTGCTTAGGTAATGGGACTTATTACCCATTATGGCAGGTCACTTCACCAACCAATTGACTCACTAGTTGCAGGTGACATCACTTGCCTCACAACTCACTATTCAATCCTGATCATTCAGTGATGAAACCCAACAAATCCCAATTGGTACACCTGATAGTTAATCACTATCAGATGCCCCTATTTCATTGGCCACTCTGCCTGATGAGATCTTAGGTATTCATCTGGATTGATCCCTGATGGATATGACTAAGTGAATATCCCAAAATCACCTGAACGTAGTTCCTCCAAAACTTGGGTCAACCAATTTCTGATTCACTTTGCCTTAGAAATTTTCCCCTAGTGACTCCAGGTAATCTAGCATAATGGGAATATGGGCAAAAATCCCAACACCAAGGATTGCTGGAGTCACAGTGGGCTTAGAAGTTGAACTTTTGGGAAACGTCAAAGCATAGCTGTTTGAGCCAGACTGAGAACTGAAGTCTAAATGCCTGAGCTAATTGTAGCATGCATCATGGAAGTGTGGATTCTAAGAAGACAAGTTTATCCAGGGCTGAGAGGCTATTGACATAGCGCTCATATTCTAAAGGTTGAGAAAAATTGGATGTTGTGACCAAGGAAGAAGAACACCCTCTACTTTTATCCAGTCAAGGAGGGTAAAGTGTTGAATGGTTGACTGAACCTAAATTGTTGGGTAATTTGATGGGGAAATAGTAATATTAGCTGATGCTAATTTTTTTATGTATCATAATGAAATTATCAGTGATTATGGACCAAAAATATCCTAAGTATATCCAAAGCTTGGGATCCGCAGCCTAGTGATTCCACTTAATAATATTCAACTAGATAACATGGGTCTGAGGGCTTTGTTGGTTAAGTTGTACTTAATAATAGTTGACTTAATGACCTGGGCTTGTGGGCTTTATTGTCTATGTCAAAATTAGTTTTTAATGTCAATTGACTTTTTTCAAATTAATTATTAATAAGTGGTACAATTTGCCTTGGTAATGATACCAATTGCTTGAGAGGAGCAACGGTTTATCTATTTTCAGATATGTCGGAAAAAATTCTGCCTTGTGATAACTTTCAGTTGGACACTTACCCTGAGGCTGTGTGGAGTTACCCCAGAGTCTCATAGATTGCAGACCCTCAGATATTAATATGCCCTGCTAATTAAGGGTCAATGAGAAAATGAGGTTTCATGGGTGAAGTGTGGTTAGCATCAAACCCTATAAATTATCCCCAATTTTATTTTAATAAAAAACATAATCTTTTATCACTACAAGTTAATAGTCTGATATACAAGTTTTAGTATTTAATACTTTTTCATTGTATTAATTCAAGGAATTACTTGGTGTCATGATTCTCCCTGGATTAGGTGAAAGCCTTGTCCAGAGGGAAAATAGATATAATCATACAAAGGGCATAATTTGCAGATAGCCCAATAATTTCAAAAATGGAGTTTGATTTGACTGGAATACTGAATTCAGGGCTTTGCCAGAATTATGTTGAATTCAGGAAATATTTACATTTCTAATCTGTTATCTAATCTCTATCCACACTTTTATCTATTTCCATCTATCCCAGAATCAGGACTTTCCTACAGGTCCCATGACACTACCCTTAAAATCCCTATTCCTATCCTTACATTTCAAAGCACTATAAATAGTGCTTGATTATTCTAAATAAAGTACTCCTCATCAGAACATCTTACTTAATTTATCTTATTTTATTCTAATGGAGAAAGTCTTATCCAAGGCTGCAAGCTTCGAAGCCCTGCCTTCAGATAAACATGCCGCCAGTGATTCCTCTCTGGTGGCCCAACACTTGGGATCAGAAGGATCAGGGCAGCGAGCCATTGTACAAGTAAACAACAGAAGAATACAGCTTCAAAGTGTCATTTCCAAGAAGTTTGTATCACTAATATTGTCACCATCTGGTCCATTGTCTCCATACAATAGCCGCTCAAAACTCTGACTTATCTCAGAAGAACTAGCCCAATTGAGGTAGGATAAAACTTCAACACTGAATATACCCCTTGTGTAACGCACCGGCTCCTTCCAATGAGCCACAAATGAGTTGAGCAACAGAATCCATGTTACAGACCATAGGGCTGACAGGGCTCCTGATACTACTCTCCTTGTGCGCGCGCTACAAGACTGGACAAGCACCCCTGGAAGACAGTTGCAAGTATACTTAACCCCAGCAACATGCCTTGACTCCAAGACAAGGTATAAAGGAGGCAATAGCTCTCCCAAGCTCACTCTCCAAGTCCAATTCTTGTTGATTCAAGCCAAACATGGCTGCAGTTAGGCAATATTTTTAAAATAAACTCAAAGTATAGATATATGAATTTTAAGTTCTTTTTTATTTAATATTGGCCAGGTCGATAGAAAACAGAACTGAGAAGCCTCCAGCTCCCAGTTCCTTCCCTATATACACATGCTACAAGCTAATATAAAATATAACACAAGCTTATGGTGCTAATCTGACTGATGCTTGGTGTAAACCTTACAGCAGGATCGCGGAATCCTCACTCAATGGTTCTGTGCCAGTTCCAATCCTCAACAGTTCCGCACCAGTTCCATTTCAAATTCCAAATGAACCGCGAAACTTCCAAGCACCCATTCCATTCCATTCTTGATTCAAATCCAAATCAAATCTCGAAACTCCCCATTTTACTTGATTCTCATTTTTTCTCGACTTGGACGCCCATCTTGCTCCTTGGCCTCCTTCAAGCTCCTGCCCTTAGGCGTCCCTGCCAGGACCAACTCCCCCTCCTCCTCCATACATTCAGACACAGCCTGCCCTGTCTTACCAAAGATCAGGGCAATGTGATGCTGAGGATAGACCTCAACCGTCACACCTTGGAAGTGAACATGGCACACTTTTCTTGTTCTGCTGCAGGAAAGTCAATTTTCCAAGAACCCTATTTCAGGTCCATAGCTGAAAAATAGTGAGCGCCACCAAAGCAATATAAAGCATTATTGATTTAGGGCAGTGGGTATAAATCCATTTTGGTGATGACATCAATTTTCTGGTAGTTTATTACATGGGGTAGTGCCATCCTTCTTTTTAACAATTAACACAGGCAAACCCAAAGACTCTTAGACAGCTCCAACACTCCCTGCACCATCAGGTACCTTATTTCAATAGAAACTGCCTCCTCCTCAATCCGTTAGTGATGGATCAGCTGATACTTTATAGGAGAGTGGTCCCCTGTGTCCATTCAATGGATGACACCACAAGTGCATCCCAAACTGTGGCCATTGGATATGAAGCTTTCAATATTTCTCAAATAACGCCATTACTTGATCTTATTGCTCCTTTAATAACCCCATCAAAACTTCATGTGGAACCACTTACATTACACTGGCTGGGGTTTCAGTGGGGAGGCCAAGCTCTTCCAGTGAGCCAAATTCGTGGAGTTGGAGGACCTTATTAATAGGGGTCAGGTATAGATAAGCCACCACCTGGCGCCTCTGGACCCTAAGAGGCTCCTTCTACAGGTTAGCTAGTAGCACTTTGATCTCCCTGTGGCCAGATACTAATATTCCCAGAGCCACATGAGGTTTGAGGCGTGATTGTTGATAAGGGCCAACGACCTCCCCATACATCTCCTCTGGTATCTCTACTTCAAGCTCCGTCCTGAATATAGCTTAATGTCCAGATGGAATCATTAAAGCGCTCAAAAATTGTAGCAATATTTCTTGGTACTCATATATTTTATTGGGGAGGACCCTAATACACCGTTTCAAAAGCCAATAGTGGAAGGGAAATATGCCATCACAGTACACAAGGTTAATTTGACCATCTTGGGTTGAATTCTGTGGTACCCCACTTAAGGTGAAGTAGACTGATATTATTGCCCAAGAATCTTAAAGGTTTTCTCCACCATGCTGACTGCTTTATAAAAGTGGTGAATGAATTCAGCTCCAATCAACATGTCATATTTGTGATTTGGCAACTTAATTACCAGCATGGAGACAGTGAATGACCCAAATTAAAGAGGCAATGCACTATATGCCCCCATTAAAATGGTGCATTCTGCCTCAGCCATTCCATATACCACCCAGTGCTCCACATCAAGTTTTAGAGGCATCTTGGCTACCAACTTTATTAACACTATGTTAACAGATGCCAGGTATCAGTGATCACACAAAGTTTGGTTTTCCCACAAAATTGCACAATAAGTACACTTGGATTAAGAAGAACTTTGATTATTTAATACTTTTCTTTAAAAGATACAGAAGTACCAGGAACCACCTCACATAATAACCACCCAGATCTTCCTTTTTAACTCCATATCATTAATTTATAATGATAAGAGGGTTGGAGGAAATTATGTTTGTTATAGCCAGAACAGGTTTTGAACCTGTCATGGCATTTTTATCCCACCTTAGATTGAAGTTACAGGTGTGCGCAACTGCTCCTGGTTTTGAATGTTTTCTACATGTACCTCCAAAGAATCCCTTTTATAAGAAGTTCAGGATACTAGCCCCAATCTGGGGGTATTTCTTTAGCGATTTTCACGGGGATAGTGAAATTCACTGCTTCCAACAATACCACGTCCAAAAAGGGTCAGGGTTCATCTGTCAAATTTCACTTCAATATTTGGCAAGCATAGGGTTTTTGGATTTCCCAGCATTTCTCCTCCACTGCGGCCTCCTTAGCTTGTTAGTGGGTTATAACATGTACATCATTGGTTTTTTGATATAGAAATATGTTGGTGGGGTCACAGGCCCTAACATAGAGCAGCTTATTAAATTCAGGTGGGAAAATTGAAATCAAAGCAGTGGAAGTAGAGGGTCCCATCTTTACTCCGCTTGATCTTTTTCCTGATTGTACAGATTTGTCTGTACTGCATAGATGTGCCTCTTGGTGGGGCAGCTCACCGCATAGCTTCCTTGTTGTCTGAATTCAAAACAGGCATCCCAAAGGGTTCCTGTCTCCAACTGCCATTAAAAGGTATAGGCTGAGGGTTATAGGCTGTCTGAGGGTGGGCAGAGAGTTATAGAGCAACTGTGGATGGCTCAAAAGGTTATAGATTGGCCATGGGTTAGCTGGCAGAATAAAGTATAGCTGGGGATTGGCTGGCAGATCATAAGTCAGTGCTGCTGCCTGCTTGCTGAAGAAGATCCAGTGATAGCTACTAAAGGCTTCTGGTCTATGTTAATGTGCTGAACGTTGTAGCCAAATGCCACAGGTAGTTGACAATCCTAAGTAAATGGATGTCCCCTTGCAAAATGAGGCCATCACGTTGAAAAGCTCCCAATGGGGTTTACTGCCATATTCATTGCAATACCAACACTGACTTCAATTAATTTTCCCGCCCCTACCAACACGTGTGCTTCAAAAGTGAAGTGATCAGCAAACTCTGTAAGGGTTTTATTCCGCTGAAACCCACTTGCCAAGTAATTGGCTTTATGTTGAGCCATTTTTTCCACCCCTCCAAATAGGCATAACACAGTGTCTTTGACTTCCTGGTAAGTCACTGAGATGTCCTCCAGGTATCAGGTGACTTAATTAATGCTCTCAACATCTAAAGTGGAAATAGTAGTTTTGCCTTATGGCGGCCTGAAGCTCCTTCAATACCAAATTTGAAACACTTGATAAAATATGTAGATACTGCCTCCCCAATTTAATGGGGGCAGTGTTTCAAAATACACGCTCTCATCTAATTCTGGGCTGCATGTTCTAGAAGCAAACTGAGCTGTCTTTTGCCTGGCAAATATAGCCCTATATGGGGAGTATATAGGTCATGGGGCAGAACTTGGTTCCACCGCTGTCTTGTGGAGAGTGGTGGCCTCCTCAGTAAGAACACAGCGATTACCAGAGGGATCTCACTAGTGGACCCATATTATTTATCCCCAGAGTTGACGCTATCCCCAACCCAGCTCCCTTCATCCACTTGGTCTGTGAAAAGTCTTCACCAATTTTTTCCACCTTGGTCATATTGCACTGACAACACTCTATTTTAGCATATCAATTGATCTCAACAAATTCCTTTTGTAGATCTTGGCAGAATTTCTTTTCTGTAGCCAGTTTACCTTCAAGGCTCTTTAGACATTTGACTACATCATCCAGGGTTACCTTCACTCAAGAATTCTGTCACCCTTTTTCATGAGCCTGATGGGATGCATCATCAAGTTAACTTACTAAAGAGGCTCATTCCCAGAGTAAAACCTCAATAGACTGATGTAGATTCTCCAACCTGACTTTAAAGTTGGTGTATTCCACCAATTTGATGAATGGAAAGGCCACATCCCAGCCTCAGTTAGCATTACTAAGACCCTCTACTTGAGCTAACTGATCTAAAAGTTGTTTGTATTCAGCAGACCCAAGGAATAATGCACTCAGGGTTTCAGCAGCTCAGGGATTACTGCATTCACCATAGATCTAGCTGAAGTCAATGGCAACGGAATCAGCATGATCAGTAACCTGCCACTTAAAGAGGGTGACCCAGTCCCTGATGCATGCCATGACAGCATCGATCTCAAACACACAGTTGGTCATCTTCTGCATGAACAGCTCAGTGTTCCCACCTCTAACGTGGTAACATCCTTAATACATTCCATTGTAAGGCCTCACCAATTCAACGACTCTCCCATGAATGATGCAGCTCCTTGTTTAAATGGCACTAACTGGTCTATAAAAACGTGGTCAGTGGCAATGCGGTTATGTACTTGAAAATTACCCCTTTGACCTCTGAGAACATCTTTTAGAGACACTTTAGCAAAAGGCAGTTGTCATTTTGTTGAGCCTGGGCAAACTGCATCACATAGCCAATCTTGATGTTATGATGAGCCAGGACTCACAGGAGCTGGTAAATTGATGGCTGTACATAGGTGGCTAGGTACTCTACCATTCTCTGCAAGTTGAGGTGGTATGTGAGGCCAGTTGTGGTAGCATCCAAGTAGGACATATACAGCTTGTACTGCTGAGCCTAATTTTGGTGATTAAAAACATGCTCATAAAGTACTTGACAGTGTCCTCATTGTAAAGGTGGTTCCCAATAGAAGACACTTCATAATATGTTGGAGCTGCTTGGAGGTGACATCTGTTGACCATCTATTATGAGCTGACTTGAGTGCTAGACAGGCGGCCAACTGTATTTCCATTGGAGCACACCAAAATCAGATGGCACACTCATGGTAAAAAGGTTAGGTTCCTTGTTGGATATTTCCATGAGATCACCACTATAATTTTCAAGGAACCCCACAAGGTCTTGGCAGAGGTAGTTAGAATTTGCCATTGTGACAGGTAAACTTAATTTTTAAGTTGAATCAGTGTTCCCCCTGTAGTGAGCGCCACTGTTAGTATTCTTGTGGAAGGGATGCATTCTTGAAGATAGTTGCACAGTAATTAACATACACTGATGCAATGGAAGGGTGATATAATGATCGCTGCTCCTCAAACAAATGTAGTATAATATAAAACTAAAGCTAAGAGCTTCACAAGCTACAATCTTTATTTCTATGGCAGAGTCACACTACCATTACTACTAAAGTTCTATACAAATATGGGTCACATTGCAGAGGCACACTACAGTCAAATAATCAAAGAACTCCCCCTTCTTACTCTTTGTCACCTTTATTATCCTTTATGCTGCAACAACTGACCTTCATCCTAACCAAATGGGTATTCTCAATAAATAATTTTCTCAGTGCAATTCTTGATGGGATTATACATATATCACCACAAAATCCATTAGTAATACTTGGCATTTGATCTGTAGCAACCCTTAATAAATTGATAATATGACCTTTCTCAATTATCCCAGCTTCAGTCACCTGTAATCAAAATACACCAATCTATATCAAAATGATTCCTAATTCTCCCACATTCATCAAATTCCTCTAAGTCATTCAACGACTGATATCAAACCCAGATAATTAGTCAGTCTGCCAGAACCAACTAATCTAACCTTACTTTTGGTATCATAGGAGGAAACTATCTGGTTAATTTTCTGACAGCAGGTTAAACATCATAAAGAGTAGACCTCAGTTTAGTGCAGACTCTTAGTGTACTAGTTGTTGATATCTGTTTTTGTTCATTATTGTTATTGCTTGTGATTGATTTGAATGTAGTGCCTTGTATGATTGTTCATTCCTTGTATACTCTTACCTCCAGTGGTGCATGCATAAGTTTGTATGTGGGTGAGTGTGTGATATTGTGTGTGTGCAGGGAACTGCTTGAACAGGTCTGTGTTGTGGTATATAGTAACAGCTTGCTTGAATGTATTCCATAGATTTTAAATTTTATTAGAGGTATACCAACCAGGGGATGGATAGTACTGAGACAAAAAACTAAAATAAAATAAAATAACCCAATTGAAAGAATGACTGGGAAGACAAAACAACAAACCAGGTGGGGAGCAGAAACTGCTAACCCACCATGGCTGAGTGTGAGGGGGTTGGGCAGTTTGTCTGCAGACAAATTTGCCATGACTATGTCATATTGGTTGGAGAGACAGACTAAAGCGGAGAGCCAGAGTGTTGGGGCATTAGTGTAGTGTGGGTGGATGGCAGTGTAGTATGAGTTCTCCACCTCCATATCAAGATTAGTGTGGTAGACAGATTTAACAAATTCTGCTAAGCAAAGTTCAGCTTGATTGTGGGCTTCAGAGAGTTGGGCAAAATTGGAGATATTCTGGTGGGTGATTTTAGCAGATGGGTTAAAATCTGATAGTTTATTGACATGCATGACAGTGGCTTCTTGAATGCATTCCATAGAGTTGATAAGATAAATGCTAATTAATTACTAACAACTGCTTGCAACTCAGCCATAAAAGTTTTTCTATTTGAGGCCTGTAAAGGGTTATATAAAGGTATACTAATCTAATCAACAAACTGATATAATTAAAGCAATTTAGTAATGGTTGTGAATATCATATTAAGTTGTGTAATAACAACTTTAAAAATGCACTAAAAGTATATATAAATATAATCATTTATAATATATATAATCAGCACTGTATGTTCTTAGTTGCTTACAGTTTACAGTTGGAACCAATCTAATAAAATCTCTACTTTGTATTTGTAAGCAAAATTTTATAAGTCAGTATAAAATACAGCACTGACTTTAAAAAGGTTTTTATTGATTATCCTTTCTTTTTATTGATTATTTTATACTTTTTAGTGTATTTTTTATCAACTACTTCATACTTTTTAGTGCATTTTTTGATGATCTTATACTTTTTAGTACATTTTTTATTAATTATTAAATACTTTTTGTGCATTTTTCAAAGTCATTTTTTTTCCTATTTTTATTTATTTATAAAAAAGCAGGCAGCTAGCTGTTAGAGATGGATTAAAAATTTATCAAAATTAATTTGAAATCAGGCAGCGTTTAGTTGAAGCTGATTTTTCAAGAACTCATCTCTATATAAATAAAAATCATTGCATATATATATGTTCCATATCTCCTCCTAAACTAATAACCCAATTTCAACCGTTCTTGGAAAAATATTCTATTAAAAAGGAAAACCAACATAAGCGGGTTTTTAATAATAATAAAAGAAATAAACCATATACAAGATATGAAATATTTATAATTGTAATGGGAATTGGTACATGTTTTCAGCTGAACAGTTTGGTTTATTTTGTTGATTTGATAAGATCAATGGTTTCAGCTAAGCAGTTAAATGGTTGTTCAATTGATTTGATAGGGTTAATTACTTCCTAATCTTATCTGGGTGTCTGCAATATAAATGCTAAAGTAATTGATTTTTATCATCGGTTAAAATATACTCAATGCCTCCCCGAGTTCGATCCCGGTAGTGAACTTTGGGTAGGGGACGACTATGACTGTTGGCGTTGCGCACCAATGCCCCGAACCGAGATAGCGAATAGCAAAGGCGGTCCATGGAGTTCCTGGCCTATCATACGCCGCGCATGGAGGTTTTCCGGGTTTTATCCTCCTTTCCCATTTTCTTCACTTCCCCTCATCGGTGTGGTATCGTCCCCAGGTCGGCCCACCTCGAATAAAATTTAAATTTAAATTTAAAATATAAACTCAAGCAGCGCTTAGTAAACCAGCTAGACTAGTAAAAGGAACAGTCAGTCAGTAACCATAATAATGTTGCATTTAGCTGGCGTCTAAGACATTATCATGCTTTTAAGCTTTCATTATTTGGTAAACATTTTAAATTTTTGTTTTATTTTGATCTGAGACTTCTCGACACTGCTATACTTGTTTTCAACGGATATCCAGCTAAAAATATATCATATCAAAAATAAATATTAAATCGAGTTATATTTTAGAAGCGGGCTATACTATTTTATATGGGGGTGTTTAGCCTAATGGGGTGGTTCCTGCTACTACCCTGGGAAAGATTCAAAACCATTACTCATTACTGGCTAGAAAAAAATCAGCATAGTAAATTTTTCCAAGGTTGACCCACCTTATTTTTTATTTTTATATGGTGAAAGTGTGTTAATTATAAAATTAATTATAAAATCTATAATTTATTTAAAGTGGTTGGATTTGGATGGTAGTATTTATGCCGATGTAAGATAGGAAGCACCGGTTGATATCGTCATGCATTAAGAGCGAGAAGAGAGGATTGATGATAGTGGTGGTGACGAGGAGCAGGATGACAATGCCATCGAGAATACTGGATCGTTGAATGACTCGGGAAACCACCAACCCAACCACGATGAACTCTGGAAAAGTAGAGACGGCATAGCTAACAGAGACAGCAATAAGTGAGTAGGTGCTTTTCTGGATGCGGCGAAGTGAGTAGTAGCGTTTGACGCCACCCATTCGGCGGACAAGTCTACGGTAGTGCAAGGTCAGGCCGAGATAACACAATGGAATCGTAGTTAGGGAGAAGATAAGGAGTCCAAGCGTAACGATACCAAAGAAACGGTTCCAAATGGATTCACTCCAGAACCTTGGACTACAGTACAGGCCAGAGGGTGGGACTATGACGGAATAACAAGTCACCAGTATGATTAACATGAGTAGAATAGCGATTACCAGGATGATGGCGTAAATGGAGGAGCGCAGACTATCGATCTTCCAACCACGGCATATGGCCAAGTAACGCGTCAATGCTAATATTGCAGTAAAGACGAGTGTTATGAGGGTTGATCCGCTAAACATGACGGCACTGGCGCGGCACCATAGCCCGTCATTGGTCAAGATCCACTCCCCAACAGCCCATCGTAGAAAGATTCCTGCCACCATATACACACACGCGGTCGTGTCAAATAACGATACAATTCGGATGAGGGTGATATCAATCGCGTGGGCCGCCTCTCGATACACGCGAGTGATATGAAGCAACAGCACATTGATGATCAGCCCTATGGCCCCAAGGACCAACATGGCGATATCAAGCCCAAGGTGTGGCTCAACCTTCCCAAAGACTACTGCGATGGGATCGTGGTTCGGATTCATTTTATGCCCAAACCTTTGGCTTTTGGGACTAAATATCAAGGCAGCTGTGATCACCTTCCTTATCAATACTTCAAAGCAAATGTATAAAATGGAATTGAGTGCATGCATGATTTATTACATTATTCAATATATTGTTATGGCCTATAAATAGCACTAAATTAATTCAATGCACTTTACACTTTTTAGTCATTCTAGTCTGCATTTTCAATCTACGAATTCTCATGATTCACCCAAATGGTTAGAGCGCGCCAATGGTTGTGATGGAGTGAGCGGGCTTGGGGACATGAATTTATGCATCCATGCTAAATGCATTTATACCTTTGTCCCGCAAAATAGCACCCAAGTCAGCTTTTGCTCATCACACATCGCTATTTTACTTGGCAGCTTGTTGCATCATATTTAGGCATCTCATAATAAATTATATAATCTAGAATAGGTAATGATGTCATATATACGTTGTCACACAATAAGCTTGCAAATATCGTTGCTATAATCGGTCAACCGGAAATGTTCTTAGGGCAATTCCTTGCTCCAGCTAATTGTGCGGTTGGGATTCTGTTTAGGCATCGGGCGGATCTAAGAAAGGAAATTGAATGCACATTAAATTGCATTAATTGGGTTTGTCCTCGCTTAACCATAGATTGAATCGGATATACTTCTATATGAATAAAAATCATTATATGTATGTATGAGACACATTATATCATGAAAAATGAACCAAAAATTACCAAACTTGGCACAAATACTCTATAAAGTTTGGTAATAGTGATAAGCTATTATTAAAAAAAATTCCAATAAGTTATATATGAAATTAAAAAATATATAAGATTTCTTTGGTAATCAGTATTTTTGGTTGATCGCTTTAGTATTATTCGTTTAATTCGATAGGTTAATAGGTTTTGATAAGCGGTTGGTATTTTTGGATGATTTTAAGTTTAACATTAGTTTTAGCTGAGTGATTAGTGATTTTTGGTTGATTCTATGGGCTCTATGGTTTTAGGTAAGTAATTGATGATTTAATTGAATCGATAGTTTCAATTGGGTTTAGGTGAGTAGTTGATAGTTTAGGATTAATTTGATAGTTCAATTGATTTTAGCTAAACAGTTGATTTAGTCAATTCGATAGGTTTAATTGATTTTAGCCAAGTGTTAAGTGGTTGGTTAAATCGATAGGTTTAAGGTTTCTGAACGATTGATGGCCATCTACCAGTATAAAAACTAAAACAATCGATTCGAATCATATATAAATTATAAACCCAAGCAAAGCTGGGAAAACAACTAGTACATATAAATGCATTTTTAAATCGTGGATTGAATAATTTCATGAAAGCTCTTACTGGATTAAACCTAATTTAGCACCCAGTTTAAGCTACTTAACCCTTTCAATGATTTGACGCATATATGCGTCCAAAAAATGGGGTGTGATGTAAAACTAAAAACGCATATATGCATCTAAAAACTGAGGGTTATGTAAATCTAAAATCGCATATATGCGTCCAAAAAATGAGATTTGCTGTATATTTCAAAATTTATCGAATATTCGTGTTACAACACAGACCAAAATGAGCTTAAAAAGTGTGAACATCGGCTAAGAAATTTTTGCAAAAGTTAAGGCCAAAAAATAGAGGAATTTTTTTCGAAAATCAGTGAAAGGGTTAAGCAGCTTTTAGCCCGCCTATCACAAACTCAAGGTATTACAGTATATAGCTAACAATGTTGTGCTAACAATGTTGTGAAGCTAAAGTTATCTGAATAACAAGTACATGTCAATTCTGTCATTTCACCATTTATTCATTTTTTCTTGAAAATATCCTATATTGCCATAAAGGTCCCAGATTTTCAGTTCCATAACAAGTTGAGGTATTGTTAGCACCTCAATATTACCATTATCAGACACGGTGGTAAGACATTGTTAGCAGACTCGGTTATGGATTTAGGTCCACTTTATATAAAATTTGTCGAGTGAGACAAACTTGGAAAAACATATTTGAAGAAAAGCATACTGGACAACTTATTTTTATTGGGAAAATGATCATGTTTTTATACCAATTCATTTTAAAATTTTCAAAGAGATGAAAGATTTTAGGGTCATAAATATTTTCAGATAGAAATAAACTTAATGGAAAACAAGCAATGTTCTCTCCCCGGCAATCCCAACATTTCATTCTTATTATGAGACTCCCACAATTCATTTTTATGCCAATAGATCTCGAGGTAGTTTCTATTTTTAACATATTGATGAGGATTTCTATTAATAGTTTCCAAATTGTAATTTCCATAAGAAAGGTCTTTAGATACTTGGAAAGGTCTCTTGAAGTGTGGTTAGGGTTTTCAGGACTTGGAATTGAGTAGCTCATTTTGAAAAATTAGAAAGAGATCACCTATGGCAAAAATTTAAGAGATTTTTGAGCTGATCATCATATTAAATCTCATTTGTTTGGTCTGTTCTCAGGAGGGTTCATAGGCAGTTGTTTATATTAGGTCAGATGTGACCTTATTTCACAGGTTTTGGATTACAGGATCAGTTTGATATTTAAGTCTGAATAATATTCAGTAAGGATTTGTTGAGTTGCAATGTGGAATTTGGTGCAATGAGACCATAAGATGGTGGGTAATTGTTCAAACTACAATTTGATATTGTCCTTACAACTCTTTTTAAGTGATTGTGTAGGGCTTCTGTTTTTTTGACTTGATGGTGCTGCACCCAGGAAGCCCAACAGTCAATACTTGAAGCAGTCTAAGACTTAAAACAAGTATTCTATTAATTTTTTGAGGGTGCCAAGTCATGCTTAGGTCCTGCCAGCTAGATATATATCCTATGGTAAGATTGGCAAAATTACTCATTAAAGTCAGAATACCAAAAAGAGATATATATGACTGTAAGCCTTAACAACCCTTGTAGCTAAATTGGGAAGAATTTCTATTTTGAACCAAAAATAGGAAGAAGCTGGTGGCTGTCTGTAAAATTTTGACTACTCTGTCTTTAGCTCTTGAGTTTACTGCACAGGTTCTTATGTGCGCTATAATATAAATAGTTGATATAGTTGATATTTAATAAATTGGGTTGGCACAAGTAAGAAGACTAACACCCTAGTTGAATCTTCAAAGCCATTATATACTGTATCCAATGCACTTTCCTAATCCTTAAAACTGGTGATAAAATGAGGGAACTATTATCTCTAACAATTTATTATGATGAAACTTAATATTAGAACTTACCCTAATTTTAGGTCCAGAGGCTCCAAGTTACTCTCTTGACATAGGAGCTTGTAGAGATTAGAACAGCAATAAATAGCCAAAGGATCTTTTTTTTTTTTTTTTAAACCTTCCAAACTCTACTCTAAGAGTTAAATTATATCAAATGTAAAAACAGGATAAATATTAGAGGTACTTGATTCTATACCTGATCTTTACTTAAAATTACTAGGGGGTTTTTATAGGGTAAAGGTTGCACAACTTTTCAGATGACTCATTAAAGATTAGATATATTTGACTCAACCTTTAACCCTTGAGATAAACTTCCAAATGTAAAAGGTTTCTTTACCTTATTTAATCTCCAGTAGGGTAACCTTCAGAGTTTAGCAGCCATCTATTAGTTTCAGGAACTAGACATTGATTCTATAGGGGCCCCATTGCCTGATTATACCTACAAACTACCAAGCATTAAAATTCTTCAAAAGCTTAATAAAATAATTTTATATTGTTCTATGTCTCTGCCTAAATGATTTGCCGAAGTAATCTGACTATCAGTTATTAAGACCTCATTGAATTACTTATTTAATCTTTTTAGGGATGATCCAAAAAAATTAAGTGAAACTAATCATCAGATTATATCCTTTGGTTAAATGCAAGTAATGATTTTTTGGCAACCATTACTGAATAATAGATTGCTATTAATAATATTTGTAATACTTAATCTGTAAGCAAGATAGATAATGTGGTCTAAATTCTAATATATCCCCCTGCTTGACCAGATATTTGACAGAAGAGAAATTTTGGGGATGGACACTGCCTCAAGCAGTGGCTATTTTTAGCTATTATACTTCTATAACTTCAGCAGAGCTCAGCTTTGTTTGCACTCAATACTCTCATTCTATGCTCAGAATCATGGCTCCACTTCCCTGGTTCATACCTGCTGCTGCCTCTCTTGAGTGCAGTTCCTATGGCTTCATACTATGCCAAAACTATATTAGGCATTGTCGGTGATAATATAAACTAGTCAACCTATATACCCCCAGGATAGGCTCTCCTTTTTTAATCAGAGTGGATCTTTTTTCCTAGGGACTAATCATATTAGATCTAGTTTCAGCCTGTCCTGATCCTGTGATATATTTCTTAGGGCCTCTATGGTATATCAGTTTCTGTCATGTTTATATATCCTGATTGAAGGTACCAATACTAAGGACAAGGCTAGGTGGCAGAAGGTCCAGAAGGTGAAACTTCAGGCCCTTCCTGATCTCAAATACACCATGGACCAACGTTGGGTATAGGCCAGATATGCCTAGGTTGGTACAAGTGAGATATATAATGCCTAGCCCCTTGTTTCAGCCTTTGTATTACAATAAACAAGTTATATATAAATAATGATAGAACAACTCAATTATTTGGTAAATGGGGGTTCAGGACCCATTCAATTTATGAAATTTTAACTTGGGTCAACCTCAACTCCAATTAATTACTCAAGTTCAGAATATTTCAAAGTAAATCACCTTGTTAGATAAAAGTGTGCATCTATTGGTGCACCTTAGCTTAGCATAACTTTCTCTGACAGATGAATCCTCAAAGTTTGTTTAACCATGATCCTATGATACCAACCTTCCTCATTTTTTGTCATTTCCCATAATAATTATCCCATTTGTTTACAGTTTTATTATAGGTTGGCTTGGGTGTACCTATGCATTGACCTCTTCAAGGAGGTCTTGCATCACATTAGCTAATTATTTCATTTTAAAATTACTATATCATCAGGTACACTGTGGGGCTGCCCAGTTTCCTTCTAAACTAGGGCACCCATGCACACTAGCCCTGTTCAAAGCTTGGTTTTTAATGGCACTTCAGTCCACAGCCAAATTTTACTCTTAATTTAATCCATCCTTTTGTATACAGTGCTAACCACCCTTGCTCTATGCCACTGTAGCTCCAGCTCCCTCAGCTGGGCTACCTTCATGTTCACACTGCCAATGAGTTCCCTTACATTGGTACTGTGCTCTGTACACCATGGTGAGAACTGGATAGTTATAGATACTCTCCTGACAGTTTCAGCCTGTCCTGATCCTGCCAACATACTTATTAATTCTAGCACCTCAGAACTGCTCATGGCAGACTCAGTTTCAATCTGAGCTGGCCCTGCCAACAACCCTATTTTTTTCAGCACCTTGGGACTACTCACAGTGGATATAGTTTCAACCTTAGATGATCCTGCTGACAATAATAGGAAACACCACCAAATAATTTTGATGAATCAAACTAAAAAATCCATGTAAATATTTAATTCATATCTATCTCATTTATATTTTTATTCACGCTTTTTATCTTATATAATATATATTATTTTGCAATGAGACTTAACCTATTAGTAGGTTCAGATGCACATCTTTTACTACTCTGGTTCATAAATCATTTTTAAATTTAAACTAGTTACTATGGTTCAGAAGTCTCTTTTTCAGGACATAACCATTTATTTGGTTCAGCAGTTCCCACTTGGCACTTAACCAACACCAGGACTTAACCAACTCTTTTGGTTCAGTGGTACTACTGGAACACTGCAACTATTTTCCCCTAAGATCCAAAACTTTAAGTATTTAGTATGAACCTGTCTCACTATACATCCACCAGCGATATTTCTCAGCATATAGGCATCTGCCGCCATCTTGGCAATAATCTCTTTGTCCCATCCATTAAGCATCCATTCCCAACTTGTCACTGATTTTATCAGGTCCAAATTTCAATTCACCTTTAGACAGCTGGCTCTTAATTCCTCTAATATTATAATAGGTGACTCTATCACCAAGTGCCAGTTCTGTTCAATCAACATTTTCTTCATAAATTTATTTTTGGCATTATTCACCTTTTTCATAAATTGATTATCATAAGGTTGAGTGACTACTTCCATGAATTCTGGATCAATCACCTTTATTACTGACTTCACTATTGCAATAACATTTACTTTTGGCAATGTATCACAATCTTGGATCCTCCACACACAAATCTGTTGTATCTACTTTGTCTAAGAAGATAACTAGCAGAACAGGTTACCTTGCAGTGCTATATTGTTCTGCATCTAGACTGCATGGCTATTTACAAATCTTGAGTATTATCACCAACTATTGAGGCAACACAAGATTCACATTTCTGCTTAAGTACTTCCCCCAACTTTGGGTGGCAAAGTGTCTCATTACACCACCTTTCTGAATGTGGTTTCTTGATTTATTTGTCCATCTAGGTACATCAGGTTTTTCCTCCATCAAAACTTAATTATGCAAATAGTTATATTTCACCATAGTGTCATCTTTGGATTCTATAATACTTTTATCCTCATTAGCTGATATTTCCTCCCCAAAGGCAGCAACGTTGGCTTGTGTTGCTGAGCACAACACATTCTTGTTAACGGTATCTAACTCTTCCCAGAGTTTCCTAAGTTCAGCCTCAAATGACATTGCTGATATGATCTTCTTCTGAACTTTGCCTGAAAACTCAACTAACCCCCAGTAATGAGCACCAATATAAATTCTTTGAATACTATGGCTGTAGCTCTTGAGTTTACTGCACAGGTTCTTATGTGCTCTGTAATATAGATAGTTAATAAAGTTAATAATTAATAGATTGGTTGGTGCTAGTATGAAGACTAACACCATAGTTTAATCTTCACGGTCAATAAGGAGTACTGTCTCTAACTCACTCTTCAAATCCTTGAAGATGGTGATAAAATGAGGGAACTTTTCCCTCTAACACTTCATGCTGATGGAACTTGATTTTGGAACTTAACCTAATTTTAGGTTCAAAAGCTCCAAGTTAAACCCTTGACTCAGAAGCCTGCAGATATCAGAATATTAAAAAAATAGCCAAAGTTTCTTTGATTTTTAAATTATACTCTCAAGAGTTAAAATTGCAACAAATGTAAAATAAGGATAAATATTAAAGTATATGGTTCTGAACCTGATCTTTATAAAAAATACTAGGGGTTTTATAGGGTAAAGGTTAAACAACTTTTCAGCTGGCTCATTGAAGATTTAAGTAATTATTCTCCACAGCTTTTAGCCCTTAAGATAAACTTCCAAACATAGCAGGTCCTTTCGCCTTAGTTATCCCTAATAGAGTAAACTTCACAGTTTGGCAGCCAGCTATTAGTGTCAGGAAATATTTTCTGATTCTATAGGGGCCACTTGACCTGATTATACCTAAAAACTACCAAACATTAGAATGATTCATAAGCTTCATAAAAAATATCCTTAATCATTTAGTTCTCTGCCTGAATGATTATCCATAGTTATTTGACTATCAGCTATAAAGCCCTTAATTAAATCATTTACATAATAAAGTTAGGGATGATCCCTTATAAAACATTAAGTGAAACCAATAATTGGATTACATATTTTGGTTAATCATAAGTAATAAGTTTAGTTGGCAATCATCGCTGAACAACAGTTTGTTATCAACAATCTTTGAAATGCTGATTCTGTAAACAATATGGAAATGTGGTCAAAATTTCAACACCATCCCTCTCATCACCCCAGGAAATTTAGCCCATGTGGTAGATGAGATGTTGATAATGAAATTCCTCTAAATATCATGCCTCTTCCTCTTCAGCTCACCGCCTAAAAGTTGGTGTGGAATATTTGGGAGGGGTGTCAGGAGGCTGCAATGTTTAGAAGCAATTACCAGTGGAGGGTTAATAGCAATTTTATTCAACAGGAGGGTTCCCCCACCAATTTGAGTTCCTCTGGTAAGAGTAAATCAAGAACTGGTGTAAGTAAAACGATTGAGTCACCTTTTGGATCAGAAACTCATCTCTGCTGTTCCCTCAATTGCTGGCAGAAGCAATTCCATTCCTGACAGGTACGGATGCAATATTCCTTCTTCGCTCAATGGGACCAGCCATATGTGGCCTGGCCATGTGTGCAACCTGCTGTATGCCTATGGAGTTATTGTTAGTGCATTAAGAGCAATCACAGAGGAATCTATATCTTAATAAGTGAATTTGATACCTATTTGATTGGGAAGGTTGGACCTGGATCAGTATCAGCAATTATCTAGTAATAATCCGCTGGGACTTAATCATGAAAATATTTCTGACAGTATTGCCCTTAGTTCCAGTTCCCATTCAGTTATATAAGGCAGTGATCTTCAACAGTACTTCAGCCACTTTTTTCTTTTGTCTGTTTTAGTTTAAATAAAAAATTCTTGGGAAATCCAAATTTTATTTGTGAGTTCAAGAAATCTGATAAATATTTAGTGGTAATGATTTCCATTTTAGAATTCCTGGCTAGTGCTCGCAATTCCCTATTCTCCTTGCACCCCACAATATAGATTGCTGTACCAGAGGTATTCTAGCTGGTACTTTGGATGCTGACCCATCCTGGGGGCCAGCGCAATCTTTAACATTATTTTTAGCACGCTTCATGATAATAATGGCGTAAATTTTTCTATTATAGATTAGAGATTTTTATATGTTACATAAAACAATATAAATCCTGATAATGAAAAGTTTAATGAAATTAATAAGAAATCTGGATGGTAGTTTCTTGGTCAGGCGATGCATACCAAATTCAAATTGTCTCTGTAGCATATCTTTATTAATAGTAAAGATATTTTAAATGATACTAATTGAATGAGACTTGTTTCACTACTGTTGATAATTGGGTAAATTATTGATTCTTGACCTAGTTGTCTTTCCGCTTGGAGTAACTTTTGAGCAAGTTTAATTAGGTAAAAGGTAAAGTAAGTCTTATAGCCTATGACTACCTCCCCCATTTACTTCCCAATGACTTTGGATTTTCTGCTGGATGCACTCCATGGCGCAACGGCACAACCTCAACTAGCGTTTTCTGTCTGATGGGAAAATGCGCTTGGACTGGTTCATCCAGTCCCACCAAATCATCAGGTCAGTTCATTCCACCTAAGGATTTCGCCATCCACCTTGCACATGCCCAGGAAGTGACTCTCAGCCCACTTGTTCTCCTCTGCTCCCAGCTTAATTTTAGCCTTTAGGTCAAATATGGGAAATTGTTCCCATACGCCAAAAAGGCTATTATCAACATAGCATGGGCAGTGATTCTGCCAGCCATTTTTATAGATTTCCACCCTATAAGGGGTATTTGATCAAGGCTTCACTTTTGAAGCTGACGCTGTCACTGCGGCCACCATGCCCCTGGTTTTCCAGGGCACCCCTATCCCCACAACGTGCACCCAGCTCCCCACTGACACCACTATGGTAGTCCAGTTCGTGGGGTTGCCCACTCACCTTCCCCATGGTGCATCAGGAGACTATGAAAATTTGGCCGCATACAGCTCCAACCCCATCCTTCAGTTTGTGATCCTAATGGAGCCTCTCACCTTGCAGGGCCTCAGGCATTTGCCACAATTAGCCCAAATTTCAACAAAATTGCTTTGTTGATTCCCCCCACGCCGTCATTCCTTCTGCCCCTGACCACCCATTCTAGGCCCACGTTAAGGGTGGGCGGACCGTTGTCTGTCTTGCTTTGAGTTGGATCACTCAAAGCATAAATGCCCCTCTCTTGCTGCTTCACGCTGGACCTGCATTGCCTCCATCTGACCCCCAATATGCCACACACCCCACTGCCTTTCTGGTATGGGGTGCTATCCTCCCCCTCCCCCAAAGCCTGCAGCTGCCTATCAGGCCCCTCCTCAACCCAGTGCTACATGCACTTCAACCAATCAGGAGACAGCTTGGACAACAGCTTAGTCCCACACTATTATTTAATTAACAGCCACAGCTATCAATTCACCAACATTGATTCACTTTATGACTTAAACTTATGGTCCTCATTGATTAGAACTGATGAAGTAGGAAATGTTATTGAAGAATTGAAAGTCCACATCAAAGAATTTATCCAGGTACAACACCTCATTCAGTTCCCTCAGTGTTTTTATGGCCCCAGCCAAATGCCAATGTGTTCCACCCTACCCACCAGCTCACTGAAGCAGCAGCTGATCACCTAGATAATGCCAACATCTGCGAGTGTGCTGCCACACCATTGGCAATACTAGCCATGGGTATCCCTCCTCCCATTATTGCCCCAACCCTGTCCCCAAAGGGCAAAAGTGACATCCTTAGCCTCCACAAACAAACAGCTGCCGCCATCCAGAAAGTGCTTGTCACTTTGAAGAAAAATCCAAGAGTCACCTGCACCAATGCCGCTTTGTTATCTCAGCTTCCTTCCATTCACCTACACACAGAAAAGTGCTTATCCCAGTACCAAGGTGCAATTATTGCTGCAGGTAATTTCAATGACTATCCAATAATCAGTGATCTCAACCCACATGTCATTGATCACCCCACACCATTTCTCTCCGCCTTAACCCACACTCTTTCCTATGAGGAGGACTCTGATGCCAAGGATTAGCCCCCTGATCCTCCTTCCCCTTCCACCATGATGGGATGAGCAGCTCATCGCTGTCACACCTGGTTGGTTATGATCTCATTCATTTATGTTTTGTTCGCTCATTTTGGGTGGTCAACTCATTATGTTCAGGTTTGTCTGTTGGTTCTTTCTTTTTGCTCATTGAGCTTTGGTAATGGTTGTCCACTGGTCAGCGTACCTCAAATAAATGCATAAAGATTCTTGCACTTTTGTGAGTACATCTTAATTTACCATCTCAATTGCCACCTGATGTAGTAATCACCTTTCACTATAATAATCCTTTGCTTCAGCTAATCAGGATTATATATCAGGGTATTCTGGGATCAAATTAGTCCAATGGAGATTTTATGTTGTTGGGTCAAGCCTCACTAACTATTGATTTTTCCATATAGTTGATCAAAGGGCTTCTTTAACCCCTTTTTAGGACTAGATGTTTTTTCTATTGAGAAATTGGAATTATTAATATTCTTCCCATAATTTCCAATACTCTGATATTTAAATTCACCCTTTTTAAGAATATTATCAGTGGAGTAACATTGCAGGAATTGGCTATGTGCGCAGTTGATAATAACTTTAGTGTCTTTAGAATTTATTGAGTATTTATCTCTGCATTTGTAGTTTTATAGCATATGGCCCATCCCAGATGGAATCCAGTTTCCATCCTTGGGGCGCTATATGATTGTGGTAGTACAAAATTAAAGCTGAAATATCAAAATTGGGTAATGGTTTGTGGGATGCATTTGCTGCTTGGCCTTCTCTTGTAACCTTTTTTGCTAGATTTGTCGTTGCCTTCAATTTAAGTTGTATAATCTTCTATGCTAACTTCTTAAGGTTTTTTCAGTAACTTTTATAAAATCACTGGTAACTTATTGAACTGATGGTGCTGGGATGCCAGGTTCTCTTATGTATAAAGCCTTTAAGAAGGATATTTAGATGATGCAATTAAAATTTATACTATAAGCCATCAAAGCACTTAGAGATATTGGTCTCAGTGTAATGAATTAAATGAAGCTATCCTTTGTAATTTTAATACTAGTGTTTCATTTGCTCTTTTTGCATCCCATTAATTTATGGATTGTAGGCTGGTGAAAATAGTTGTTGAGTTACCATGCTTGTAGGTAAGAATCTCACAACTATAAACGTAAAATTTCCCTTATATTGCATAGTAATATATGTGGGCAATCATGCCAGCTAAATATATATTGATATAAAAATATCAGTAGCCTTGGCGGTCTGTTTGGGAATTGTGATTGCTTCAACCCACTTCATTTATAATTAATTCCTACAAGGATGTATCTATTTATCCTATGAATTCTGGCTGTAGACCTATGACATATAAACAGATGTGATGGAATGGCTGCTAAAGGGCCATTGGCTAATTTTGTACTTAGCCTTATGCAGAATTTTTTTACAGGTTATCTAAGTTTCTAAGACTTCCATTACAGAGATCAGTATTCCTTCCCAATAGTATCGATCATTGATTCAACTGTAAGGTTTTCTGGCTCCTCCAAGTCCTAAGGTATGGTGGTCTTCCATTATAACTGGTACCTGATAAAAAGGTTTCAAGTAAGTTAGCCAATCATTTTTTGACTTTCCTATATAATTGTCTACCTATAACTCTAGTATTTAAGTGTCATTTAATATTTTTTAAACTATTTCATCTTCATCCTACCAAAAGTCTGGCTTCATGAGTAGGCCTTGTAGCTATTCAGATTTGCTATTGTCTAGGCATAGTAGGCGCAATTGGGTCAATCCATCTATATTCAAGCTCTTCATTAAAGCTCAATGTACATTATTCATGTTTTAGTGATGAAGTTTGAGAGCCCACTGGGATAGCCTTCCTGTTGGATTTTTCATTTTTTTAGCCATTAAAGAAGCATGGTCTGTAACAACAGTAAAAGTTGTATCATACAAGAAGGATAGAAATATTTCCTATGAGTAGAAATGTCTTAATTTTTGTTAATTAAAGTAAGACTAGGATTCTAATCTGGGTGTGTGACAACCCAGTGAAATGACCAGAATGCCAGTGGCATAGCAGGCCTAATGACTTGTAGGAGGAGCCCTATGGTTCCTGTGAGGTTAGTAAAAGTTAAATAACGTACCAATAGGCTGATAGTTTGATCATTCCTCCTGGATTGAAGGTTGCTATCCTTTTATATTTAAATTTATTGCGGGGAAGGCCGACCATGGGACGGATACTTCCAAATATGACTCAGGAAAGACAAACTTAGTACCAGGGGAGGCACCCCAGAGAAGCGATGCTATCTCTTGTTGCCAGCGGGAACGCCACTTATGGGGAGGGGAGGGGACGTGTGAAGGGGCCGTAGCCACTATTGAGCACGTGTGGAGGAAGGGGTCTGATTTGATGAACCAGACTGGGAACCAGGAGGAGACCAGCTGTCAGCGATGCGGTGGGAGGTATCCAAACATTCATGCTTGGAAGTGGTCCACCAAATGAGACCAGAATCTGTGGACAGTTTCTGGTAGGGTGGGAGTGGAGCCTGCGATGGCATCTAAGATGATCGTGTGGATGATCCACATGGCGATTGCAACCACCAGAGCACGGAGGGAGGGTGGAAGGGAGGAGGCCATTGATAGAGCAAACATATCTCTTGACAGACTGAAGGGATGCGTTTGATCCTGGCCCAGCAGACGTTGAACTTCGCGCCATATCACTTTAAAGGTGGGGCACTTCTCCATGCGGTGGAACAGCGTTCCATACTGGCCACACACGACACAGGATGAGTGTAAAGCGTTAGAGCGCTCAGCTGTATGATACACCCGCCTCAGGCAGCGCCACACATGGGAGCAGACTTGAGGCTGCAACAGAGGATGGTGTGCGTATTTCCAGATAGTTTTTGGGTCTCAGTGGAATAAGGGATGTCCATCATGTCCAGGTAGTCCACCCTGGATAGTACATGGGGCCGAATGGGGATCACACCATCATGGATGGGTAGCCCCTGTACCTCTTGAGTGAACTGAGGAGAGGGGCAGCCTCTTTGGGTTGTATGTCTGCTAATACGAATTCTCCACTCTGCGCTTCGCATGAAGAGTAGGATTCATTTGTAGTGGGTTTTAGTCCTGTGAGGACCTGTGGCCGATGTGTGTGATGCGAGGTATTTCATCAGGGAGTGTGGGTTTGATGGATTGTTGAGGCCCAAGGCTCGGGAGAAGTTGGAGTGGGCTGCGCGGGACCAGTGTTGGGATGGGAGTTTAGGAGCGGTGACATCCGGGATCCAGGTGCCCAGGATCTTGGCAGCATGGGCTTTGAATTCAAGCAGGCCCATGCCACCTTGATAATGAGGGCCAAACATGACCTCTAGCCGTACTGGTGGAGGGCGGCCTGAACAAAGCCATCCTTGCAGCAAGGCATACAAGAATTTTAAGAAGCTTGGGGAGAAGGGGATGGCGTGGGCTCTGAACCAGACTTTGGATAGGAGCATAGAGTTGGCTAGAACAACCCTGCCAGTGAGGGTAGTAGGGTGGGCTCTGAGAGAGGCGATTCGCTTCGTCACATTGTCCAGTATATGGCACTCCATTACTGCTGACGCGTATCCGCCTGCCTCCATCCACACGCCCAGATGGCGCACCAGTCCTATGGTAGGACGTGGCACGAAGGGGAGCACCAGTGGGGTGGTGTGTGTTGAGTTAGTAAGGCGTGGGTGTGGGCGAGCAGATGGGCCGGGTTGGGAACTAATTGCTGGGGCCCAGCAGTTCTGAAACTGACCAAGGAGGATGATTTCGGTTTTAAAGGCGTTCAGTGTCACGTTGCTTACCTGGGAATATTCCTGGATGAGGGCTTCAAGCGCGCGTGCATCTTTATTATTAGACACCCCCACCACGCAGTCATCTGCAAATGCCATCATCTTGACTGGGGTTTGGCCTGGCACATGGACCCCAGTGAGTTGGGCATTCACATTTCGCAGTAGTGGGTCAAGGCTGAAGTTGTATAAGAGTGGGCTGAGGGGGTCCCCTTGTTGCAAGCCCCTTTGAGGGCGGACTACTTCCATTAGGAAGCCTGGGCCACGCACTGCCATTGTTGCAGATTCCATGAGCAGCATCACCCAGTTGATGAATTGGGGGGGTAGGCGGAATTGATGGAGGCAGGCCCTTAGGTATTCCCAGTTTACTCTATCATAGGCCTTTTGTTGGTCCAAGAATACCAGTACCCCAGAGGCTGTGGACTGACACATATTAGCCACGGAGTGCACATTATCCCAAATTGACCTTCTGGGGATGAAACCAAATTGTTCTGGGGAGATGGTGGCAGATGCTACAGTCCCTAAACGGTTAGCCATGATTTTTGTTAAAATTTTGGTGTCTGTGTTTGTTAGAGAAATGGGGCGCCAGTTGGCTAAGTTAAGCCTATCCCCTTTCTTGTAGAGTGTGACAGTAAAGGCCTCATGTCCTCCTGATAGGAGGCGCGTTTCCAACAGGCTTTGGTTAAGTGAGGCGAGCAGCAATGGGGATATATATTTGAAATATTTTTTGTAGAACTCATGTGGAATGCCATCTGGGCCTGGGCATTTTCAGTTTGGCGCACCATGAATGGCTGTCCATAATTCGTTCAGAGTAATTAAATTCATTATTTATGGGTATTGGAAAACGGTGCAGATATGAGCTCAGTCGAGAAATTCCGCCACTTCAGCCAGCTGAATTGGTTCAGCTCAGTATAACTCAGAGTAATATTTTTGCATTTCGATTGCCACTTCAGCCAGTGTGTCTGCAATGGAGTTATCCAATCTTCGCACCTGTGTGCAGGCCATGCTTTGGCGTGGTGCGAAATTTTTTTAAAGAAATATGCGGTGCAATTGTCACCTTTAGTGATGCATGTGGCCCTGTATTGGACACAAACCTGATGTTTGTGTTGCTTTCAAGTGCGTTGAGGTGGGCGGCTGCCTCCACCCACTTCCGGCCCCATGCAGGGCTGTATCCTGTAGCTGGAATGTTGGACTCCAAGTGGGCCAATTCCGCCAGAGCGCGTGAGATAACCGCTGATGTGGCTTGTGAGCGTCTGGAGGAGAGATGGCGATAGTGGCAGATGGTGTCCTCTTTGAAAGTTGCCCATGTGGAAATGGGGTCTGCACAAAATGGTGCAACAAACGATTTTGCCAAAGTTGCCTCTTCCACCCACGTGGAAAATCCTGGTGATGCGAGCTTGGGGGGCAGATTTTGCACCAATGTGGGGCCTTAGCAACTGTGACTGGTAGTGGTAGTTTATCGAGACCAGTCAGTGGTTGGAGAATTCCATTTTCATTGTTTTGAAGTGGGAGATGTGGGGTTGGAATTTCGCAAGTGTTAGAATAAGGTCGATGCAGGTTATGGACCTTAATTGGCCATTGTGGATGTGGGGACATGTCATGTTTTTGAGCAGCGGGGCATGTTATGGCAGCGCATCCATTAACCCAAGGGTGGCCTTTAGAATGCGTAGTTCTACGTGACCCTGTGGGGCGTGGGGTGAGGGGGGCCACTGGTCCATTGGTGAGGTTAGCCAACAGTTCATGTTGCCGACTAGGAAAGAATCAGGGGGTAGTGGGAGGGATTTGACCAACAAGAAAAATTCCTGACACTTGTGTGCACTGTTTGGGGCATAGATGTTGATGATTGCGTGTGCTACATCGGCCCATGAGAAGGTGATGATGAGCACTCTGCATTTAGGAATATTTCTGGAGGATGTGAATTTGAAAAAATTATTTTTCTGAATTAGCACCCCACAGTGCTTTGACCAAAAGGATAGGGATGGGAGGAGTATTGTTTTCCAAGCTTCCTCGGAACCTCATGGACAGTGGGACTCCTGGATGGCCAGGATATCCACAGGTAAATTGTTTTGTAAAAAACTCAGTTTCCTAGCCCGGGACAGGGAGGCCTTGAGTCCGGCGATATTCAGCATCCCTAGAGTGAAGGTTTCCCCCATTGCACCTTAGGTGCGAGGGGGTGGGCCCCCGGGCCCACCAGCCTCTTCAAGGTCCCCACGGGCTTTCACAGCAGCGCGGGTGTTAGAAGCAACGCTATCAGGGTTTTTGTTAATTTTTGCAGAAAGAGTCGCGTTGGCTTTGGCCTTCACTTTTTGTTTTCCCAACGTCGGACGAATTTTTTGCGGTGTGGATAAGTTCAGTGCACCGTCAAGTGGGGCAAATTTTTTTTTTCAGTTGGGATAGGTCCCAAGTCAGTTTCAACTGGGGCTTGGGTGCACCGATTGGGTGAGATCGAATCTCCCATTGGATCCTCAGATTGAGTGGCCCACTCAGCATGGGCCTCCCAATCTGATTGGGTGATGGATTCCCAAGTCACTTCCGCCGCGAAGGTCTCCATGCCCTCCTGGTGTTGTGAGTGTGGGATGGTGGTGGCCTTGGCCGCTTCCTTGGCTGTGGCCCTACGGGCCTGCTTGGCCTTCTTCCATTCCTGCAGGGAGATGGGCTTTACCAATAGGTAGCAGCCTTGTGCTCCCCACAGGAAGGCCTCCTTGGTGCTTGCAGTTGGTTCATAGTGCGCCTCTCCGTTGGCCATGGCTGCTGAGGGGTGCTCTTGGAATGTGACGCCCTCATTGATGGGGCATGTGTGCGCCTTATGGCAGATGTGTCACAGTGGGTGCAGATGGGGGGCGCACTGTCCATGGTTACCCAGAAATGGTGGGTGGTATGCCCTTCAATATCAATAAAAGTGGAGTGCGGGATCTGGGTTAGGTCCTTTGCAATCTCCTCAGTTGGGGTCAGAACTGCAATGGCTTTGCCAGCGCACAGGTGTGGCATCAGCGTGAAGTGTTGCATTTCAAAAGATTGTATTTCACCATATATGGCGAGACTATCTTTCAGGTGTTGTTCCAAAATGTCACAATTTACCGTAGTAGCAAAAAGTCAAACGTGAGGAAAATTTGGTTTGATTTTGTCCATCTGGTGCGTTTGTTTTTGATGACCTATTGCCCTTCAGGGAGGTCGACCACTATGTGCACCGCTGCAGCCTCATCTGCTGCTTTTTTGCTTTTGAAACCTAGGTCCAGCCAACTGCGTGACATGGAGTGAGGTGCAACGTACACTGCGGTTGGGAAAACTTTGTGTACATCTTCACAAAATTTTTCCCATAAGGCCGTTTTTTGGATGTCCAGATACACACGGACTCCAAATTCCACTGACAAAAGTGGCTGGGAGTGAGGAGTGTTGATATACTGGTTGCATTGTGCTTGCCACGCGAGTATCTCTGGGGAAATTGTGACCGCCAGTTTTTTAAGATTTTTGTCTATTCCGCCAGATTCTCTGGGGCATTTTCAAACGTTGGAGGCTGCGGGCCTTCCACCTGCTCCTCTTACCTTGCTTGCCCAACTGCTCCCTGACATGGGCGCAGACTAATCTCCTCTGTGAGATTGTCAAAATTAGATTCAGTCTTGAATTGAATAGGTTGCAATAGTGATTGCAACGAGAAAGAAAAGTTGTTGCTATCCTTTTATATAAATCTCAAAATCCTTTAATTTAATTTTATATATATAAAAATCTGTAGGTTTATTGGACGTTAATGACATACAAAAATGAGTATTGAGTCTGTGAATAAAATCAAAAGGTTCAATTTGTATACAGTATCTTGGGCATCATCTCACAGACGTTAGTGTGTCTCAAACTGTTACAAAGAATAGGAAGAGTTGTTTTAATGGCGATTTTAAATAAAAATTTATGTAATTTGAGGTGGATTTACTCTGAGAATCAATGCTCTGGATTTAATAACTGAGCTTCGCCGCTAGGTTGTGAGGATGGGACTTTTCTCACCTATGAATGTCATATCAAAATTGATGGAGTGTAAGGCCTTGTCTCATCCAGATTACTTTAAACTAGTGGTGTGTCAGCAGGCTGAGCTAGTCAGATGTCAATGACCATCCTGAGTGAGGGGCTGTGAGGCTCTTGGTTGGCCAGATTATGCCAAACCAGAGGTTTTGAAAACTAATTTGGAAGATTGAGGTAATTTCTGGTACAGCTGATTGGAGGAACAGTTCAGGAGCATAAATTTTTATGGCCACAGCTAGCGTACATAGAGCCACTTAACCAATAGATTGAAGTGCCCATTAACAATCATCAGGCTCAGAACGCTGATTTCAGCATGTATGGTGGAATTCAAAGTGAAAATATTTATATATAGAAACCATGTGGAGTCTGCAGAGAAAAAAATTGGGAACTTGTTACTTTATTTAAAACCAAAGTAAAGAATTAACTGAAATTGACCCTAGGAAGGAGCAGTTGTAATTTAACTTTTTTTAAGAGAGTGTCTATAACTATCCAGTTCACAGTGAGGTGGTGCACGGTGAACAGCCACAAAGATAAGATACTTATTATCAGGATTATGGTAAAAAGGGCACTGTAAAGAGTGCTAGAGCCAAAATAACCCTGTGCAAGGGTGTATACCGTGGTGTAATGTAGTTGAAACAAATAAACTAGAACACTTGGGTGGGCCCCACATGGGAGCACATACCAAGTGTAGATCAGTGATAGAGGGTTTGGGTGCCTCATTTGGAGGGAACAGAGGGGGCCCAACGGTACACTTAATCCTGTATATACTTTAGTGATAATAGAAAGGTGTAAAACTTTATGGGTCTGGTTATTATTGGCTAATAACCACTATAAAATTATTACTTGCACAGGTTCAGTTCTTGTGCAATTAATCTGCGTTGTATTGTTATTGATATAATTGGTTGATAATAGTATGACGACTATTATTTGTAGTTGCATGGAATTCTTAGATCTCAACCCAATGCTCAGCCAGTATTCTTCTTGAAATACTTGAGATGTTTCAAAATAGGGATTCGTTCCCTTGTACTGTCTAACAAGGTTTTCTCTGAGATTCCCTGGTGACAGTTTATCTAGTTTGACACATAGTTGGCAGCAATCCCCAATTTGTTTCTGCTTCTTCTCTGGATCCCCGCTCAGATCCTTACTATTTTTCTTAAAGAGTTTCCCAATTATTATTTATTTGAGGCAAGCTGACCAGAAGCAGACATTACCAAAACTAAAAATATACTAAAAAAGTAACTACTTGGTTCAAACAAAACGCCCTAATTAGCAGATTGAGTGAAATGCTTCAAAAACTGACCAACTAGGTGGGCAGCGGAAGCCGCTTATCCCTCCATGGTGGAAGGGGAGGGGGGGTCAGGGGGCTCGTCTTTGGCAGCCTCTTCAGCAGCAGCTTCTTCCTCCCATATTAGAGTGCATGTCACGGCCGTCAGTAATGGCGTTGGGGCATCTATGGTATGTGGTTCAATATCTCTAATAATTGGAATTTCATGGAAATTGCCAACTAGATAAATGGCACTGAGATATTTGGTCAAAGCTTTTTCAGCTTTAATTAGGGAACCTGGGAGTAGAATGAATGTGGCAATGTTGGTTTAGGTTATTTTTGCTTTTGGATTCCGTGCTATAGTTGCCACGTTCTGGATAGCATCGTTTGCATTTTTGTAATACTTGTTCATCAATATTTTGCCTTTTGGAGTTAAGGTTGCGGGGATAACAGGAGGTGGAAATCCTCCTTTGAGTATCGCTACTGATTTAGACACAGCTTTATGCAGGGGATGACAATATGATATTGCAGCTACTTTGACTGCAAGCTGGTGAACACTGCAAAACGATTTAGCGTTTGTCTGTGGGGTATAAAGTTGAGGGGGTATTTGGCGCCCCATTCTGCATTAATGAACCGCTCAATTTGCAGAGATGGTTCTTCAATGAAATTACCTGATTTGTCAATTTCAGCCAATAATTCCCATGGGTTTTGGTTAAATTGGATTGGGGAATCAGCATATAGTTGAGGTTTGTTCGATTCATTTGAGGAATCATGGGATTGAACTGGGATCCAATATGATGCTTGATTAGAGGAATTATTTATGGCATTGGGGTGAGGAGGAGGCTGATTGGTGGCTGCAGGTACAGCTGCAGCAACAGGCTTTGGGGGTGGAGGAGGTAGGATTGTGCCCCAAGCTGGAAATTGTACAAGGTGGGCAGCGGATTGGAGGTCAGTGGCTGAGTCATCAGATCCTCCTGAAGTGGTTGAGAAGGGGCACTTGTTTTGAGTGGTCTAACTCAAAACATGATGGACAGATCGTCCGCCCGCTCTCAATGTGGGTCCAAAATGGATGGTCAGGTGCCGAGGGAATAACGGTGTGCGGTGAAATTACCACTGCAATATTATTAAATTCAGGGCTTATTGTGGCATATGCCCGAGGCCCAGCAAGTCATGTAGCCCCATTTGGGACCACAAATTGTAAGATGAGGTTGGAGCCATAGGCTGGCAAAATTGTCCATCAGCTCCTGGTAGAGCACTTCAGGGGGGAGGTGGGTGGGCAGCCAGCAAACTGGACCACCAAAGTGGTGTCCTCTGGGAGCTGAGTCCGAGTTGTGGGGAGAGGGATACCCTGGAATACCAGGGGCACAGTTGCTGCAGTGGCAGATTTGGCTTTGCAGGTGAAGCCGAGGTCAAAGTACCCCTTGTAGGGGCGGAAATTGATGAAGCCGGTGGGTGTCATCACCGCCTGTGCCATTTCAATGATGGCTTAGTCATGGTATGAGAATAGCTTCCCATATTTGACCCTTAGGCCATAGTGCATGTTGCTCCAGGGGAGCACTAGGGGGCAGCGTGGTACCACTTGGGTATGAGCAAGGTGGGTGTCTAGATCTTTGGGCGGAATGAATTGGCCCATAGGTTTAAAATGACTGGATGAACCAGTCCTAGCGCGTTTTCCTGTTGGACAGAAAATGGCAGGGGGGAGTTTCGCCGGTGCCCCACGCTGAAGCAGACGGCAGAGAATCCAAGAACATTAGAGCTAAACTACTATGGGTGACTTCGATTTGTTTTATAAACTCATGTAATTTTGCTCTGAAAGTTATGCTGAGTGGAAAGAGAGAGTTTTTTGAGTTTAATAATTATTGCACACAGCAATAATATCCTTGAAAAAAGAATAGAACAATTGAAAGCTGACAAAGTTTACTACTTATACTATATACCAGATGAAAACTATAGAACTTTAAACTGTAGAACTATATAACTTTTTTTATTAAAAGTGAATTCTAGGAAATTTAAGTGGGGATTCAGTTATCCAACCCTTGATTGACACCTCTTTGATGAAACAGCAGCTGTTGCCATTGAATCACACATCCTCATCTCAGCAGCGATGGTCTTCCCCATCCTGGCTAGGATTCCATTTTTGGACATCCTTGAGACCTAAAACAGAAAGAGTTGGAAAATGTTTCCCTAGCATTTTCCTCTCAATCCAAGAAAATCAACCATATTTGGCTAGCGACCTGATTAGGTAATGGGACTTGTTACCCATTAAGGCAGGTCACGAAACAACTGATTGATTTTCTAGTTGCAGGCAGCATCACTCGCCTTGCAACTTACTCCTTAGATTCCCAATTGGTCGGTGATGAAACCTGACCAATACCAATCAGTACACCTGATAGTTAATCTCTATCAGATGCCCCTATTTCGTTGGCAACTCTGCCTGAAAAGATCTTAAGCATTCATCCAGATCAATCCCCAATGGGTCTGACCAGGCGAATATTTAAAATCTCCCCAAACATAGTTACTGTGAAATCAGGGTCAACCTTTTTCAATTCACCTTACATTAAAGAATTATCCCCTAGCAATTTCTGCTAATTATAGCAGGCTGGAATATGGGCAAAAGTCCCAACACATCCCCCTCTTGCCTAGATTTCCAGTGAGAAAAGGACTGGGGCATGAGAACACCACTATAGACACTCAGTTGAATACTTCATTTGCTCAAGCGCAGTATGATCACCAATACTCAACGCTGCTCAGGACGACCTTCAGCATTCAGTTCTCTTCCTCTTCCTCCTTGCTACCGCCTACTCAGAGCGTGGTCCCCACAATCTACTGTCATGCTGGGCTGATCAATTTACTCATGGCGATATTAGTCCCAGGATCCAGTTTTCCCCCATCAGGGCATATGACCTGCTGTCAAGATCAGAATCCTTGGTCCAGCATCCTTGATTTCCTGATTTTCTCTTCGTCTTAGACAGGATACTCTTGTTATCAATGTTTGTTTCATGGCCCAATTAAGAATGCTTATTTATGTTCGCCCTTGTTATCTTCTTCTCATAACCTCTTGGCTCATATCATTCTTAATTCTTCTCTGGAGAGCTTATCTCATTAATTTTGAGATTAATTTCTGCAAAATTGGAGCTTAATGGATTATAGAATGCATAATGTTGACTTCTTTATAATTCCAACATCCCCCTCTTATCCAGCTCATATGTCAAATTCTGAGTCACAGTACCAACAGCTACTCAACAGTTTGTCTGATAAAGATCTTCAGCTCTTCCAGTAGATGAGTTGGGATGTGTGACGGAACCTCTTCTATAGTCATTCCAGGACTTATACGCCTAGTCTGGCACCAGCGGCTAGTCCTTCTGTGGAATTACCAGAAAAGGTAACCAACCCTTTGGAAACCAGGCTAGCAATCATTTGAATGACTCGCGGCCAATTCCCCTCTGTCATCAATTCCAGAGTTGGATTTTGAAACTCTCCTGGATTTGGCTCCATTCACAGATGCACTGAACATCATCATAGATTCTCCTAAAATTATTCCCTTTGCTCTTAATCACATCTTTCTTTCCATGTTGGACTTGATTCCTGAGTTCCTCTTCTGACTCAGACAATACTACAAACCCACTGTCTTGGCTACCAAGCTCATCATTGGTAAAAGTTTCATTTCAAACTTCCCTACACAGAATTGAGGGCCCAAGTCACCAAGGCTTTATCCCTTGTGCTGAATCCTTCTGACCTTTAGAACATCATAGATTGGGATACCGCCACTTATGCTCTTTGATTTGCTGGCCAAGTTCTTTGAAGTTGGTCCACGAAGCTTCCAGCCTCTCCCAAGTTTCATCGTTCATTCTGCATCAGCTTCCGAGAAGCTTGTAGTCATCGCTTGCAGTCTGCTATTCACTCCTTGCATGACTATCTTTTTCCGGCACTTCCCAACAGTATCTTTCACTGATGGCTTTAATAGGGGGCATGATTCAGCAACCCCGTCCATTATCCCTTTTTTGATGCCAGCCCATATGCCCAGTGTTCTTGATAAAGCCTGTCAACAAGCGCTCAAGACCAATCTTCCAGCTCTGTGCCATATTAAGATTACTTGGGGTTATTAGCCAACTGCCTCTTTCTATATTGTTGCTTCCCTCCCTACTCCAGGGTTTCACGATTAGCTTCTTCCAATATCTCAATTTACCTTCCCCTAGTCACTTCTCACAGGAATCTGCATCTTCTCAATGAACTTGGTTTTTTGTAGGTCTAGCCCTCACTAGCATCTGATCTCACATAGATTTTGATGGGTTATTCATTCCTACTGCGATCCATCATCCCTCCCCCAAGAGGCGACATAGGCGGAATCATCCCCATATTGAGGATAATCAATAAAATAAAGATTATAAAAATATATGTTTTTCTCTACGGGTTATAATCTCTTTTTTTCCAATATTTTTACCAATCTTTTATTTTTTTCTTCTTTTTTCCATGGGACTTGACCTTATTTCAGTTCAGTAGTCCATTTTTTTTATTTTTCCCTCAAACTGGGCCCTAGGTATTCTTAAACCTACCAATTTTCTATGGTTCAGAAGTCCTTTTTTGGACTTAACCATATAGATTGATTCAGAGGTCCTTTTTTGGACTTGACCTAATCATTAGGACATAACCAACTTAATGGTTCATTGAGCCTTTGGGAACTCTTTTTTTGTTTTTTTTTTCATTGATCCATTGCTTCAAGTACAAAGCATGGCCTTGATTTACAACTCTTCCATCCAAGAGATTCTTGATGGAGTACGCGTCATTCACCATCTTGGCAAAAATTTAAAATGGACCCAACCGCAACGCATCCAGATTGTTTCTTCTCCCAAAACCATGCATATCACAATAGGACAACTCTTTTGCCTATTCAATATTCTGCCTAGGCTGGTCAGTTTTTTTTATCCATCGATTTTGCTTGTATACTTTTCTTCAACTTAGTAAAATGCTTGCAATTGCATTTTGATCAGGATATTCTTAAGTCAGTTCAAGTACTGTTCAGCACTCATCCCCAATGCTGGTTCCACCACCAAATATATATTTGGCTGCAACGCGGCCTTTCTCCCATATAACAACTCAAACGGCATTTTCCCCATCTTGTATGATGACTGATATTGTAGGCAAAAGTCACCAAACTCAGGTATTTTCTCCACGTGGAAGTTCTTCCTGTGACCAGCTTCCTCAGAGTCATGGACAGCGTTCCATTCACTCATTCTACCAGTTAATTCATCTCCAGCTAGTAGAGTACAGACATGACTCCTCTGATCCCCATTATCTCATTCAGTCGCGGGATCACATGAGATGTGAAGTTTGTCCCATTATCTCTAAGCAGGACCTGCGGGCATCCATGTCAGTATACTACTTGATCCAGGATGACCTTTGTTGTGCTGGTAGCGTCTACTTTTGCCAGGGCCTTTGTCTCAACCCATCTCATTAGATGGTTGATAGCAACTATTATGTACTTGACTCCCCCTGTGCTCATCGTCAGCAGTCCCATCACGTTGATGGACACCATATGACAAGAAAATCCAGAGCAGACCAGTCAGTATCCAGTTGTATTCTTATGTGGCTTGTGCAGCTGGCAATCCACATAAAAAGCTAGATAATCAGCGACATCATAGCTGATTGACTACCAGCAGTAGTACTTGTGCATATGGTCAGTTGTTTTACTCAGGCCTCCATGCCTGACAACCTTATGAGCAGCTTGAACAATTGCTGCTCTTTTCTGATGGTTTTGGAAATAGTAACTACTTCCCATTAATCATTTTGAATACTTGTCCATTCATAGTCTCAATGTTTTCCATCACTTTTCAAAGCGCACCTTGGATTTCTCAGTGCTCATTCCCAATTTCTCCGTTGATCATTCTCTGGAATAACTCATACGCCTGCTGGTATACCATCTGGACCATTGGTAACTCCGATAAACCATCCACATTCTGGTGAGAAGCCCCACTCTGTGGAAAATTTTATATTTTTGAAAGACTGTAGCTTAAGTGCCCATTGGGCCAGTTATACTTCTGATTCTCTCAAATTGTGGAGCCAATGCAATGAGGAGTGGTCCATCTACACTTTGAAGTGCATTCTATGGATGTATACCCAAAACTGCTTACAGGCGTAAATGACCACTAGCCATTCATGATCAGTTACAGTGTAGTTCCTCTCAGAAGCTACGAGTGTCCAGCTAACATATGCCACCAGATGTTCGTCCCCAAGTTCATCTACTTGGCTTAATATTGTGCCAATCACCATCAACAAAGCATCAGTTTTCTTAATAAACTCTCAATTGAAATTTGGATGTTTCAAAATAGGAGAATCTACTAGGTACCAATGTAGCTCATCAAAGGATTTCTGGGCTTCTTCATTCCATACAAACCCTTTCTTTGGATCCTTCAATAGATGGAATAAGGGCTTGGTGATTTGGTAAAAGTCCCAAATAGATCTTCTGTAGTATCTGACCATTCCAAGGAACACCTGGATGTCTTGACACTCTTCGGCACAGCCATCCATTCTATGGCTTCAATCTTCTGGGCTTTTGGCTGCAATCTACTAGAGTTGATCACAAATCCCGGATATTCCAACTCTTTTTTGAAGAAGTGACACTTCCTTGGCTTAATCTTCAGGTTAGCCATGAACAGTCTCTTGAATACTTTTTCCAAGTGGTGTAGATGGTCAGTAAATGTCCTACTGAACACATTGATATTGTCCAAGTACAACAGGATGCATGACAACTTCAAGTCGCTCAGTATAACGTCCATGGCCCTCTGGAACGTTGCAGGCGCATTGCATAGACCCTGGGGCATCCTTGTCGGTTGGTATAGCCCCTGAGCAGTGATAATAGCACATTTTTCTTGGTCTTCTTTTGGCAAATTGTTTTGCCAATATCCTGAGATCAGATCCATGCAGAGAAATACTCTGCTTCTCCCAATCAATATAGTACATTGTCAATTCTTGTTAGGTGATATGAATACTTCATCATAATCTTATTCAGCTTTCAGTAGTCAATCACCACCCAATTGGTGCCATCATTTTTCTTCACAATTAGAATCAGAACCACCAAGGGACTCTACAACAGAACTAGAAGCCCATGCTTCACTAGTTTACTGATTTCATCTTCCACTACCGCTTCAGCTGCCTTCAATCATCGAATCAGTCTCATACTGATTGGCAATTTTTCCCCAGTGTCAACCTTGTGGATCACATCTCTCGCACATCCCAAATCATGTTCATCCTGAGCAAATACTTACTAATACTTTTTGAACAATTTGAGCACCTTCTCTTGCTGGCCCTCTATCAGATCAGCAAGTTGCTCTTGATCAACCAAGATGTTGATACTCATGGTTACCCTGGCCAGTAATCCCATCTCATTGAGAGTCCCAAAATCGTGGAATTTCCTAAATTTGGCTGTCAGGATTAGATGAACCGTGACAATCTTATATTCTCAATCTTCATCAGTTTTTCACTTGAATCCACTAAGAGAACTTGAATTTCCCCATGCCCAGCATTATTATTCCAGGAGCCACCTAAGGCTCTACTCTGGACTTCCAGGGGCTTCTGACCTCCCCATACAGAAGCCCAGGTATCTCCAATGTCAACCCATGTTGACTATCATCTTTGATACCAGCGTATGGTTATCTCATTCTTGATCCTCAGTGGGATTCTCAATTTTCTAGGATTTTCATCACCATTTCTCGTCGCTTCCAACTAACTAATTGGTATCAAATTGGTACAATGCTGTCATTGTATATCAAGTTGATGAAGTTGTTTCTCCTATTCAGTGGAGCTTCTCCATCCTTCTGATATACCAATGGTAAAATCTGACCCAGGATGGTCAACATATTATCCTCAAAGTTATATTTAACTCTGTACTTGTATAGAATTTTATCCCGATTAGTGTGTCATAGTTTTGGTTGGCCAAAACTATTGCTGGCACAGATACCACCAAGGATCCAAATTGCAGTGGAAAAGCGCTACATGCTCCACATGAGATGGTGGTATTTGGCCCAGCTGTCCCATACTCCTTCTTGTGTTCCAAGTCAGGCGAGATTTTCATTCTCTTCACCAGCTTGGTCAAGACAATGTTGATGGCGCTCCACTGTTGACAATCGCCCTCAAACATACTCGATCACTTGTATATCTATGTCATGATTCTGATATGACTGGACAATAAGCCCTAGGTCATTATGGCGGAATGTATGGAATCCGTCAAGATTTGATATGAGAAAAGGTAATTTGAGTACCTTGAAATGAGGCGATATTGGGTTGTTGGGAAATCGTCTCAGATTAGGCAATTGGGAAATTAATGAATAAAGAATAAACAAAACCAATGAGATGTGGCGAATAAAATTCTAAGCCATAGAAGCGGTAGCATCTGAAGTCACTCCAATATAGGCAAGACAAGATGATCAAGAGAAGAAGGTTGTTAGTAGTTTTAGAGAAAGCGGAAACAGCAAGAATTGGCTGTATTAAGTATATCAAATAAAAATATTTGTGGGAGCGAGTGCTCCATATTTATTTAGAAAGTATATTCTGTTGTTTCAAGGACAAAGATCATCATATTGTTGGTCCTGATTGCTCAGTGGGTTGAACCCTGTGCAAAATCCGTCAGCGTATCTCTTGATTACTGCAAATTTTATAACAGTGGTGCTCACTACAGGGGGCCCATTGATCAATTAAGACAAAATAATAAAAACTCATTTGCCTGCTATGTTGCATTCATGTTGTTTTGATAAAAACTCTACCCAATTGTGGGTCAGTAGCCTATGCAGAGCTGAAACTGGCTTTGGACACTGTGCTTAAAAAACAAGACGAGCTGCTCCAGGAGGTTTGCTACAATAAGCTGCCCCCATTCGATCATGAAGGAAATATTCATGGGTTCTTTAAGCGATTTGAAATTGCAACTGAAGGAAAGTTGAATCAATGAAGAGTAAAACTGTTGATTTCTTCCTTGGATGTCAGAAGTGTTGATCAAGTCGTCTGTTACCTTTCAGGCAGTTCCATTACATACCAAGAAGTCAAATAAAGTGGTATTGCAGTTGTTAAGCAGATCTTCAAAGATGTCACACGGAAGGCCAAGTTTCTGACCATCAGGTTTCAGAGGGATGAGACCCTCACTGTGTTTGCTGAGCGATTTATGGCAGAAGATCATGTGCTAACTGGGGCTAGAATTTTATCTAAATCAGATGTTTGTATTGTGACGACTTCTGCTGTAAAGTCATACCATGAGTTACATAACGTTGTAACCACACTGTTGGATGAAGATGTACCTTTGCTTAAAGTTGTTCAGTTTTTGCACCGTATATCAGCCAACTTCCCTCCATCTAATACCGAGTGGAATCTTTCTGTTATACCTGCTAATAATCTTACTTGGGGGACTCTGCTAGTCCAGTTCACATTCCACCAAGTTACCCTCAGCGGTTAAACATCCACCACATACCTGCTTATCGTCTCAGGGCCAACTATCGCTCTACACCTGTTTATGCTGATCACTTCCAGCCCAACTCTCGCCATGGCTTGTTTCATATTAATCAGGGACGTGGACCCTATGAGGTCAGCTGTTTCAAATGCAGTCGACCTGGGCATCTGGCATGATGGTGCCTAATCAACTGGTCTCTTGTGTACATCTAGAACAGTATGATCAGGGAAAAGTCAGAGCGGAATAGAGAAGGGACTGTCTATTTCCACTATACCAAACCCAAACGTCCCACCTAAACACAATTTAAAAGTATTCAGCGGAAGTTCCCTTGCACAATGAGTCAGTTTTATATCAGCAGCCAGTTGGGGGGGTGAATGTTTTGACATGAGTTCAGTCTGTGGCTATGGCAGAAGAGGGGTCCCAGATGCAGGTTGAGCCGTATGCTTGCCAGATTTTTATCCAGGTAACCCCTGAAAAGTTAAACCCTTCCTCAGATGCACCTTCCTTGCAAGCAGTAAACGTCGCTCTTTGAGTTAATACTATCATCAAAAATAATACCCCAGAAATTAGTAAGGGGTTTGCGTGTTTCCTTGGAAACAGAGATTCCTTAGATGTCCATGTTATAAACAGTTAAGATGCATCTTACTCCAAATGTACTTACTGCGACCTGGTTGTAGCTAAGACTTGAGTCCATGCCATCATAGATACTGGTGCCCCTAATATAGTCTCCACTAAATTGGTGGCCAGGTTGTCATTATAACTGTATGTGGAACACCATATGGATTATGGCACTGCTAGAGCGGAAAATACGGTCTCTGAAGGAGCATACAGTGCGCTTCCGCTGTGGTTTGGTTCTATTGTTGTGGTAGCCCCAGCTATAGTGTTACCAAATAACCATTATGATCTGCTAATCGGAACTGCTTTCTTGTGACACTATGGGGCTATCATTGACATGTCAGATAAGACTTTTGAAATATTGGGTCAGCGAAGCCCAATTTACTTCACCTCTAGTGGAGTGCCAAATGATTCGGTGCATTTGTGGAATATCAATCTAGCTTATAGCGATGGAGTGATCCATGTGTGTTACCATTGGTTAAAGGGCAAAACTCAGGCCCTTCCTCAACAGATTTATGAATATCAAGAGCTGCCGCTCAGAGCGGCCAGATCTATATCTATTCCATCTGGGCATCAAGTAATATTGAACACTGAGTTTGTGGTCGAAATTCCAGATGAACTCTTTTTTTAGTACTAGATGGTCCCAACCCAAGGGGGATTCCAGATGAACTCTATGGGGAGGTTATTGGGCCATATCAGCAATCACAGTTTGAGCACCACGTGGCCCCAGGCATTATATTACCAGGTCAAGGGGATATACAAGTTTTAATTGCAAATCTACAAACGGTACCACTGCAAATCCGCCGCCATCAAATAGTGGCATTCTTACACTAAATCCCCATTGAGGAGGTTCTTTCAGTTCATGAATTTGGGTCGCTGGAGAAATTGGTCTGCCTTTCAAACCACAACTCAATGTAATGGCAGCTGTATTGTGTGACGAGTTAATGGGGCTGTCAGAACCACAGAAGGATAAGGAAGTTACTCTATTTTAAAAATATAAAGGGATTTTTGCTATCAATGACCATGATTTAGGATGTGCGCGGGGGTGTTTCATAGGCTGGACACTGGAGATCATCCTCCCATCAGGTCAAGGCCGATCCACCAATCAAGGGTGGCAGAAGAAGTAGTAACCGAGGAAAGACAAGCTATTAGTGCAAGGGATGCTTGAACCATCCAAGAGTCCATGAGCTTCGCCTGTTCTGATTGTAAAAAAGAAGGACGGCACCAACTGCATAGTAATAGACTACTGAAAGCTCAACAGCATCACCAAAAAGGACTCCTATCCCTTACCACGGATTAATAATGCTTTGGATTAGCTAGGGGGAGCTCGGTTCTTCTCAGCTATGGACCTTATCTTGAGCTATAGGCAAATTGAGTTGCCACCGGTGGAGCAGGAAAAGTGCGCTGTAATCACATCCAAAGGTCTTTCCCAACCAATCCAGATGCCACAAGGGCTGTGTAATGCCCAATTACATTTCAACGGGCAATGGATACTATTCTTGGGGACCTAAAACTGTCGTGTGTCCTTGTATACCTTAACAACATTAATGTATTATCCCAAACTTTCTCTGAACACCTCGACCATTTAGAAGTTGTATTCCGCTGGCTTGCTGAGGCCAACACCAAGATCAAACCCCAGAAATGTCACTTCTTTAAAGACCAGCTGGAGTATCTGGGGTTTGTGGTTGATGCCACAGGGCTGCGGCCTCAACCAGCAAGGGTGGAAGCTATACATAAAATGACTCCACCCAACAGCAAGCAGGATATACAGGCCTTTTCTGGGAATGATCGGATATTATCAGCGCTTCATCCCTAATTTCAGCTGTATTGGGGGCCCATTATTTGAGCTATTAAGAAAGGACACTACGTTTGAATGGGCAGAACGTCAGCAATGCGCTTTTGATACGCTTCAAATGGCATTAACCAGTGCGCCAGTGTTATGCTATCCCAATTTTGAAAAAGAGTTCATTGTTCAGATGGATGCGTCCCTTTCTGCTGTAGTAACAGTCGTATCCCAAAAAGACAAGGAAGGGGAAGAGCACCCCGTAGCATATTGCAGTCATAGCTTGAACAGCCATGAATGCAATTATATTGTGATCAAGCGAGAATAATTAGTGGTGATAACGCCTATAAGCAATTTTGGGTGTATTTGCATGGGGTGAAATTCAAAGTTGTAACGGATCATGCCTCGCTATGCTGGTTACAAGATCTTAAAGAACCAGAAGGTCGTCTGGCCCGATGGGCTCTTAAATTGCAGGCATACAATTTTGAAATTCTTCATCAAACCGGAGCAAAACACCAGAACGCCAATTTATCAAGATCACCCACAGTTGCAGTTATGGCAGATCTGAGTGATATCATGTTTAATAAGATGCTTAGTGGCAATCACAATGATGAACCGCCATCAGTCATCAAGGTATTGGACGAAATAAGGGCTAATACGTTCCAGAAAAATGAGGAATTGTATAAGCGGATAGGGGACACTACTATGAATATCCCAAGACCTTCCGCCCGCCCAACTACTATTATGAGTGCACACCAAGTGGTTAGACATGGTGGAGTATGTAAGACCATGGAATTATTGCAGCGTCAGTATTACTGGGAAAGCATGGATTTTGATGTACTTGATACTATCTCCTCCTGTCACCAGTGCCAAGTGGAAAAGCCATTCCGCTAAAAGGCTTCATACCAGTTAGTGAAGCTGCACTTCGCCTGGCACATCGTTTTGATTGATGCTGTGGGTCCCTTACAAACAGGTTCAAATACATCCTGGTAGCAATCAACCACTTGACCAGGTGGGTTGAGGCGCGACCAATACGCAATTTGGGGGTGCTAATGGTGGCCTAGTTTGTTATGGAGTGTATAATTCAGCGACATGGTTGTCCCCAGTTTATCCTTAATGACAATGGAACTAATTTCATTTCCCACATTCTAAAAAACTTTTCTCTCTCGTTGAAATCACTTTTGCAACTTATTCAATTCAAGTCTGATTTAAGTTTAATAATCTCACAGAGGAGATTAGTCTGCGCCCATGTCAGGGAGCAGTTGGGCAAGTAAGGTAAGAGGAGCAGGTGGTAGGCCCATGGCCTCAAACGTTCGAAAATGCCCTGGAGAAACCGGCGGAATAGAAAAAAAATAAAAAACTGGCGGTCACTATTTTCCTGGAAATCCTCGCTTGGCAAGTGCAATGCAACCAGTACATCAACACGCTGCACTCCCAAACAATCTTGTCGGTGAAATATGGAGTCTGTGTGTTTCTGGACATCCAACAAACAGCTCTATGGGAAAAATTTTGTGGAGATGTGCACACTTTTTTCCTGACTGCGGTGTACATCGCACCTCACTCCATGTCATGCAGTTGGCTGGACCTTGGTTTCAAAAACAAGGAGGCAGCAGATGAAGCTGCTGCAGTGCGCGTAGTGATTGACCTCCCTGAAAGGCAATGGGTCATCAAAACCAAATGCACCAGATGGACAAAATCCAACCAGATTTCTTCACGTTTGACTTTTTGCCTACTATGGTATAACGTGCCATTTTGGAGCAGCACCTGAAAGATGGTCTCACCATATATGGCGAAATAAAATCTTTTGAAATGCAATGCTTTATGCTGATGCCACACCTGTGCGCTGGCAAAGCCATCGCAGTTATGACCCCAACCAAGGAGATCGCAAAGGACCTAACCCAGATCCTGTACTCCACATATATCAATATTGAGGGGCATACCACCCACCCTTTCTGGGTAACCGTGGACAGTGCGCCCCCCATCTGCACCCACTGTGACGCGTTCAGCCATAAGGCACATGCATGCCCCACCAAGGAGGGCATCACATTCCAAGAGCACCCCTCAGCAGCCATGGCCAGCGGAGAGGTGCACTATGAACCAACTGCAAGCACCAAAGAGGCTTTCCCGTGGGGAGCACAAGGCTGCTACCTACTGGTAAAACCTATTTCCTCGCAAGAGCAGAAGAAGGCCAAATAGGCCTGCAGGGCCACAGCCAAGGAAGCGGCCAAAGTCACCACCGCTATCCCACACTCCCAACTCCAGGAGGACATCAAAACCTTTGCGGTGGAAGCAACTTGGGAATCCCTCAACCAATTAGATTGGGAAGCCCATGCCAATTGGGCTACCCAATCTGAGGATCTGATGGGTGACTCAATCTCAATCGATCTTTGCAACCAAGCTCTGGTTGAAACCAACTTGGGGGGCCAACCTACTTAAAAATTTTTTTCAACCCAATTGTTGGTGCACCAAACTCATCCACACAGCAAAAAATTTGTTCGACGTTGGGGAAACAAAAAGTAAAGGCAAAAGCCAATGCAAACCTTTCTGCTAAAATTAACAAAACTACCAATAGCGTTGCTGTGAACACCCATGCTGCTGTGAAGGCCTGTGGGGATCTAGAGGAGGCTAGTGGGCCTGGGTGCCCACCCCCTTGCACCTAAGGTGCGATGGGGGAAACCTTCACTTTAGGGATGTTGAATATCGCCAGACTCAAGGCCTCGCCATCCTGGGCTAGGAAACTGAGTTTTTTACAAAAAAATTTACCTGTGAATATCCTGGCCATCCAGGAGTCCCACTGTCTGCGAGGTTCCGAGGATGCTTGGAAAACCATGCTCCTTCCATCCCTATCCTTTTGATCAGAGCACTGTGGGGTGCTAGTTCAGAAAAACAATTTTTCAAATTTTTATCATCAGAATCCTTCCTCAATGGCTGAGTCCTTAAAGTCACTTTCTTGTGGGCTGACGTGACACATGCTATCATCAACATCTAAACCCCAATTTGTGCATGAGAGCGTCAGGAATTTTTCTCATCAGTCAAATCCATACCATTACCCCCAGACCCTTTTGTAGTCGGCGACATGAACTGTTGGCTAAACACACCCATGGACCGTTGGCCTTCCTCCTCCCACGCCCCACAGGGTCATGTAGAACTTCGCGTTCTAAAGGCCACCCTTGGGTTAATGGATGCACTGCCACGGCAAGCCCCACTGCTCGAAAACATGATGTGCCCCCACGTCCACAACGGCCAATTAAGGTCCATGATCCACATTGACCTTATCCTTACACCGGCGAAATTCCAACCCCACATTTCCCACTTCAAAACAACAAAAATTGAATTTTCCGACCACCAACTGGTCTCAATAACCTACCACCTACCTATCACAGTGGCTAAGGCCCCACATTGGTGTAAACTCTACCCTCCTGAACTTGCGTCACCAGGATTTTCCACTTGGGTGGAATCAGCAACTTTATAAAGAGCTTATTACACCATTTTGTGCGGACCCCATCTCTACATGGTTAACCTTCAAAGAGGATACCATCTGCCACTCTCGCCACCTCTCCTCCCGGCACTCATGAGCCACATTGGCCATCATTTTGCGCGCTCTGGCAGAGTTGGCACACCTGGAGTCCAACATCCCAGCTACAGGATACTGCCCTGCATGGGGCCGGAAGTGGGCAGAAGCAGCCGCCCACCTCAACGCGCTCAAAAGGCAACACAAACATCAGGTTTGTGTTCATACAGGGCCAAACGCATTACAGAGGGCGACAAGTGCACTGCATATTTTTTTAATTTTTTTTTTTGCACCACGCCAGAGCGTGGCCTGCACACAGGTGTAAAGATTGGATGATTCCGTCACGGATATGCCAGCTTAAGTGGCAATTGAAATACAAAAGTATTACTTTGAGTTTTACTGATCCAATCCAATTCAGCCAGCTGAAGTGGCGGAATTTTTTGACCAAACCCACATCCGCACAATTTCCTGATACCCAGAAATAATGAATTTGATTACTCTGAACGAACTATGGACAGCCATCTGCGGTGCATTAAATTGGAAATGCCCAGGCCCAGATGGCATTCCATATGAATTCTATAAAAAGTACTTCAAATATATATCCCCACTGCTGCTTGCCTCACTTAACCAGAGCCTTCTGGAAACGCGCCTCCTACCAGGAGGACAAGAGGCCTTCACCATCACACTCTTTAAGAAAGGGGACAAGCTAGACTTAGCCAACTGGCGCCCCATTTCTTTAACTAACACGGATACAAAAATTTTAGCTAAAATCATGGCTAACCGTTTAGGGATTGTAGCAGCTGCCACCATCTCCCCAGAACAATTCAGTTTCATACCCAGAAGGTCAATTTGGGACAAAATGCACTCTGTGGCTAACGCATGCCAGTCCACAGCCTCTGGGGCACTTGTATTCTTGGACCAACAGAAGGCCTATGATAGAGTAAACTGGGAATACCTCAGGGCCTGCCTCCATCAATTCCGCCTACCCCCTCGCTTCATCAACTGGGTAATGCTGCTCACGGAATCTGCAACAATGGCAGTGTGTGGCCCTGGCTTCCTAACGGAAGTGGTCCGCCCTCAAAGGGGCTTATGACAAGGGGACCCCCTTAGCCCACTCTTATACAACTTTAGCCTTGACCCACTACTTCGAAATGTGAATGCCCACCTCACTGGGGTCCATGTACCAAGCCAAGCCTAGTCAAGATGATGGCGTTTGCAGATGACTGTGTGGTTGGGGTGTCTAATAATAAAGATGCACGTGCACTTGAAGCTTTCATCCAGGAGTATTCCCAGGTAAGTAATGCTGCACTGAACGCCTCCAAAACCGAAATCATCCTCCTTGGTCGGTTTTAGAACTGCTGGGCCCAGCAACCAGCGCCCAGCCTGGCCCATCTGCTCGCACACATGCTCGCCCTCCCAGCTCACCTCACACCGCCCCACTAGTGCTCCCCTTTGTGCCACGCCCTACCATAGGGCCGGTCCGCCATCTGGGCATGTGGATGGAGGCAGGCGGGTATGCATCAGCAGTAAAGGAAAGTCATATTCTAGACAACATGAAGAAGCGCATCGCCTCCCTCAGAGCCCACCCTACTTCCCTTACTGGCAGGGTTGTTTTTAGCCAACTCTATGCTCCTCTCCAAAGTCTGGTTTGGAGCCCACGACATCCCCTTCTCCACAAGCTTTTCAAATCCTTGTATGCCCTTCTGCAAGGATGGCTTTGATCAGGCCGCCCACCACCAGTACGGCTAGAGGTCATGTTTAGCCCTCATTATCATGGTGGCATGGGCCTGCTTGACTTCAAAGCCCATGCTGCCAAGATCCTGGGCACTTGGATTGCGGCCATCACCGCCCCTACGCTCCCCTCCCAACACTGGTCCCGCGCGGCCTGCTCCAACTTCTCCTGCGACTTGGGCTTCAACAATCCATCAAACCCCACTCCCTGATGAAATACCTCGCATCACACACATCGGCCACAGGTCCTCACGGGACTAAAACCCACTACAAACGAATCCTACTCTCCATGCAAAGCGCAGAGTGGATAATTTGTATTAGCAGACACACAGCCCAGAGAGGCTGCCCCTCTCCTCAGTTCATACAAGAGGTACAGGGCTACCCATCCATGATGGTGTGATATCCACACAACTCCATGTCCTATCCAGGGTGGACTACCTGGACATGATGGACTTCCCTTACTCCATAGAGACTCATAAGACTATTTGGAAATATGCACACCATCCTCTGTTGCAGCCTCAAATCCGTTCCCATCTGTGGCGCTGCCTGAGGCGGGTGTACCATATGGCTGAGCACTCTAATGCTTTACACTCATCCTGCGTCGTGTGTGGCCAGTATGGAACGCTGTTCCACCGCATGGAGAAGTGTCTTACCTCTAGAGTGATATGGCGCGAAGTTCAACGTCTGTGGGCCAGGATCAAACACATCCCTTCAGTCTGTCAAGAGATATGTTTGCTTTATCAATGGCTTTCCCCCTTCCACCCTCCCTCCATGATCTGGTGGTTCCAATCGCCATGTGGACCATCCACACGATTGTCTTGGATGCCATCACAGGCTCCACCCCCACCCTCCCAGAAGCTTCCCACAGATTCTTGTCTCATATGGTGGACCACTTTCAGGCGTGGACATTTGGATACCTCCCACCATGTCACCGACAGCTGGTCTCCTCCTGGTTCCCAGTTTGGTTCATCAAATCAGACCCTTTCCTCCACACGTGTTCAATAGTGGCTACGGCCCTTTCACACGTCCCCTCCCCCTCCCCATAGTGGCGTTCCCGCTGGCAATAAGAGATAGCTTCGCTTCTCTGAGGTGCCTTCCTTGTTCTAAGTTTTGTTTCTACCAGGTCAAATTCAGAAGTGTCCATCCCATGGTTGGCCTTCCTCGCAATAAATTTAAATTCACTTCCCACATTCTTCTAAATCTTAACGAGCTAATGGCCATCCGAGGGGTTTTGACAACCCCATTTCCACTCCAAATCTAATGGAATGGTGGAGCGTGTCAATGGGACTTTAGTGAACATACTACATAAATTATTAGCGGATTGATTCTCAAACCGGAGCTCCCTTTGTCCACCGCTGTCTTTGTTTATAATATTAGTTATCATTCAGCCACGGGGAAAATTCCATTCAAATTGCTTTACAGATGGCACCCCGCTCTGCTCGCCCTCCTATATGCCTGTGAAGAGGATACTGGCGGTATTGATCTGCAACACTATTTGACCATCCTAAAGAATACGCTGATTAAATTACAAACTGAAGTGTATTCGTTCAGCCTATCCAAGAGAATCAAAAGCCAGGCTGCTGATCAGGTAAAGCAGAGTGGCCTAGCACATTTTAAAGATGGAGACATGGTCCCATTCCAAAATCAACATGGGTTTGGCTGGAAACACAAGCTGGCCAGTATCTGGATCAGGCCATTCGAAGTCATTGAGAAGACTGGTATAGATGCATATACTATCAAGGACCCCGCTAGTGGTCAGATCATCAACTGAGTGCATGCGAAGTTCCTATGAATGTATAAGCAATAAGATCCTTATCATCCAGTCAAGGAGGGGGTAATGTTGTGATTCCAATATGACTGGACAATAAGCCCAAAGTCATTATAGCGGAATGGATGGAATATGTTGAGATTTAATATGAGTAAAGGTAATTTGAGTGCCTCAAAATGAGGCGATATTGGGTTGTTGGGAAATCGTCTCAGATTAGGCGATTGGGGAATTAATAAATAAAGAATTGACAGAACCAATGAGATGTGGCGAATTATACTACTAAGCCATAGAAGTGGTAGCATCCAAAGTCACTCCAATATAGGTGAGATAAGATGATCGAGATAAGAAGGTTGTTAGTAGTTTTAAAGAAAGTGGAAACAGCAAGAATTGGCTGTATTAAGTATATCAAATAAAGAGATTTGTTGGAGCAAGTGCTCCATATTTTTTTGAAAATTTTATTCTGTTGTTTTGAGTACAACAATCATCATATCATTGGTCCTAATTGCTCATTGGGTTGAACCCGGTGCAAAATCCGTTGGCGTATCTCTTGAATACTGCCAATTTTATAACAATCTATATACGTACACTCAGAGTATTGTAAGATAGTGTTTACTAAGTGTATAGCGGCATTATTAGCCAAATTGAGGGTTTTAATGATTTGCGCCAATAAATCAGGAAATAATTCCTTTATCATGCTGAGGGGGATCAACAAGTTTGCCTCATCTAATAGGACTTCAGAAAATTCATCAGATCTATCAGCAGCTCAAGTTTTGTCTGCCAGTTGTTGGGCATATGTCTGGTCAACTTCCTTGATTATCTTGGGGTCAATTTCCTTCACCCCAGATCCTGTCACTGCGTTTACATCCAAATTGACCACTTGATACAGTTGATCCTGTATGTCTTTGTCCACAAATAGATCACTGATATCAATTTACTCATTCATGATATTGAGAGGAGCAGGCTTCTCCGCAGCTCTAGACTTTTTCCATCTAGGCCGCAGGCCCTTTTCCTGACTCATTGGCAGCAGCAGATTGTTTCACTTGGAGCACATTGATTTGATCCTTCGGCTTCTTGCAGTGCACAATGAAATGTCCCTTCCCTCCACATTGGTAGCAGACCTTCTCTTTCTTATTCATCTATTTGAACTCTTTGGGATTATTACCTGGCATGGTTTAGTTGTTTGTCTCTTTAGCACCTTCATTCCCCTTCATGGGATTCAAATTGCATACTGGATTGGATTTGAAACTTCTGTTTGGGCATCAAAGGTTGCTCCCAAGATTTTAATTTATCTATCATTTGAGAGGTAGTAATTTCCATTGCAAACAAGGAAGACATCATTTGGTGCAAATTGCAATAGTGCCAAAGGGCCACTTGTAATGTGATTATGGCATCGAAGTTGTCATTACATTTTCTCCAATCAGGATTCACAACTCCTGGTAGAACAGATCCCAAAGCTTGCTAAAGATTTGTCTTTATGGAACTGAATGCCCATAAACTCCTGTTTGCACTTTGACATGCATGTCAGACTCCCAAATTCCTTCATTATTGCTGCTTTGGCCTATGCATATGACCAGCTGTCCCCCTCCAGGTGGGGCAACACTAAGTTCTGATGGTCGGTGTCTAGGCAATTCATGACTGTCAACGCCTTTTGATAATCACCGTGGCCATCCATAGTCATATAAAATAATCAGAAAAACGCTGGGGCATAATCCTGATGGAATGCCGGCAATTTTGGTGTTGCCTTAAATTCCTCTGAGGTATCTCTAGCTGATTCTCTAGGTTTACCACTCAGCTTACTTGGGGAGTGACTTTGGGCGTCATCTCCAAAATGGCAGCAAAAGCGGTGGCATGTTTCTTGGGGTATTCAACTTCCCAATTATTGTATGAGGACTTCTTTTTTTGGCATCGGTTGCCCCATATGGCTCACAATTGCATTTGTGAGTTTTTAGCTACTCAACCTGCTTGATCAGTCACTCAATATCCGTGCTGAAATTTCTCAAATGAACGCGACCTGCTTCTCACTCCATTTTCAGATATAAGAGATCTCGAATTAAATCCCCTTCTTTCTTTTTTAATAATGTTACTTTTCCAAGTAACTCATTCCCAAAACTCATGCCATTATTGATCCCTTCCTCAATCTTGGAGACTTGTTCTTCCAAGGCTGTAAGTTCTCAATAATCCACTGAGTTAGGGCATTCTGATTAATGGTGGCTAACTCCACCCATAGTTTTCTTAACTTGGCTTTATCTGACATCCCTCTAAGTTATTCTACTCAATTACACCCCTTTAGCGAGCACAACTTTGTAAAAATTTATGGGTCTGGTTATTATTGACTAATAACCCCTATAAACTTATTACTTGCACAGGTTCAGTTCTTGTACAACTCATCTGCATTGTATTGGTATTGATATAATTGATTGATAATAGTATGATGACTATTATCTATAGTTGAATGGAATTCTTAGATCTCAGCCCAACGCTCGGCCAGTATTTCTGCTTGAAATAATTGAGATGTCTCAAAATAGTGATTTGTTCCCTTGTACTGTCTACAAGATCTTCTCTGAGATTCCCTGATGACATTTTCTCCAGTTTGACACACAGTTGGCAGCAATCCTCAATTGTGTCTCCTTCTTCTCTAGATCCCCGCTCAGATCTTTACTCTTTTCACTAAGAGTCTCCCAATTATTTCACACAGCAATAGTATCCTTGAGAAGAATAGAACAATTGAAAGCTGACAAAGTTTACTACTTAAACTATATACCAGATGAAAACTATAGAACTTTAAACTATAGAACTATATAACTTTTTTATTATAAGTGAATTCTAGGGGATTTATAATGGGGATTCAGTCATCCAACCCTTGGTTGACACCTCTTTGATGAAACAGCAGCCGTTGCCATTTAATCACCCATCCTCGTCTCAGCAGCAATGGTCTTCCCCCTCCTGGCTAGGATTCTGTCACTGGACATCCTTGAGACCTAAAACAGAAAGAGTTGAAAAACATGTCCCTAACGTTTTCTCTTGATCAAGCAAACCAACTTTATTTGGCTAGCGACCTACTTAGGTAATGGGACTTGTTACCCAATAAGGCAGGTCACAAACTGACTGATCAATTTGCTAGTTGCATGCAGCATCACTCACCTTGCAACTTACTACTTACATTCCCAATCAGTCAGTGATGAAATCAACCAATCCCAATTAGTACAACTGATGGTTAATCACTATCAGATGCCTTATTTGGTGGCAACTCTGCCTGAAAAGATCTTAGGCATTCATCCGGATTAATTTCCAATGGATCTGAACAGGCGAATATCCTAAAATCCCCCAAACATAGTTACTCCAAAATCAGGGTCAACTGATTTACAATTCACCTCATATTAGGGAATTATCTTCTAGCGATTCCTGGTAATCTAGCAGGATGAGATATGGGCAAAAATCCTAATAAAATGTTAACGTTGTTATAGACCTCCTCAATGAGGTCTGCACATTGGTTTGCACTAGTAATCATATTTCCAAAACACAGTAAACGAATGAGGGTTTTTATTTAAAGGAAGATGACTAATGAGGAAGATAATCTCAAAGAAACATAATCATCCAAATCCAGGGAATCAGTTGATTGGTGGAAGTGGTGCATAACCCAGGTGCACCAATAGGCACATGCTTCCATTGGCATTGTACTATAGCTAGTAATCAATCATACTTGAGTTATTGATTAAAAGCAAGACTGACCCAAGGTTAAAATTTAAAAAATGAATGGGTTTTGAAACCCCTTTTTCCTATTAATCAAACTAAACTGTCATAATTAGTAAGGTAACTAGTCCTTTTTAACGTCAAGGCTATAACATGGGGCTGAGCATCACGCAATTTCCCTGGACCACCTTGGCATGTTTGTCCTGCACCCAGCGTTGGTTCAAGGTGTATTCTATGTCAGGGAGGTCCTTCAGCTTGGCATTTAGGCCTCCTGACGCCCAGCATTGTCTTGGCTGTTGGTCTCAATTTAGTCATGTAAACATGACGTTACCCTCTCCTCTTTTTTGGGCTCAACTCCCTCCATGGGCATTCTCCAAGGAAAATTTTATGGGCAGGGGCCAACTTTATAGCAGCAATGGCTTGCGTAGACTTAATTCTGTGGCTCCAGGAAATGCTTGTGGTATGATTTAATTTTATCTTGGGCATGGGCGCAGTCACGCGCTGGGACCCAACTGTTCTTCGCTGTATCAAATCCCTTCCAGGATACATGATACTCGAGTCTTCTTCTTACCCAATGTGAGGCTACAATCTCCTCTACTTCCAACCTTGGTGCCCCATTCACAAGATAGGCCTTAGGATTCTTTGGTGGGGGGTTCTCAAATAAATCAAGCTTGATTTTATGAAAGACTAAAAAATAAGAAATGAGGGGGGGAGATCCAACTGATATGAGACGTGGCCTACCTTTCTGACAAGGCGGTAAGGCCCAATCCTTCTTGGTTCCAGTTTTTTACATGGTTGTTTGATTGGAATGTTCTTAGCATCCAGAATCACGAGATCTTCTTCCTTGTATGCTGGTACAACTTGTCTCTTACCATCAGCACTCTCCTTGTAAGCCTGCATTGCCGCATCTAATTTGTGATCACTCACCTTTGTACTTACATGATCAATTTGGCTATTTCAACCGCTTCTACATTAAATTTACAACTAGGCTCCATGTTGAAGGCGGGTTTAAGCCATAGTTGGCGAAGAAGGGATAATAACTGATCAATGCATGTTGGCCGATGTTATAGCTGAATGGGCTATGGGAGATGGGAAACCCAATCTGAATGGTCTGTGGCAGTGTAACACCGCAGGAACTGCTCCAAGCACTAGTTCACTTGTTCAGTATGCCCATCTGATTGAGTTTGATAGGCAGTTGAACGGCAGGGGCAAGTATGAAGAGCCTTACATAACTCTTTCTAAAAGATGGCGTTAAACTGGGCTCCACAATCGCTATCTATCTCTTGGGGGACCCCGTGAAGAGCAAACACATGAGTGACGAAGAGCCTAGCCATCTCAGCTGCAGTTACTGTGGTTCTGCAGGGAGTAAAGTGGGCGAATTTTATGAAACGGTCCTCCACCATCATAATGGCATTGTAGTCATCAAACACCGGCAATTCCAGAATAAAATCCACTAATAAAGATGTCCAAGGCCCATCAGTCTTCTGAGCTGATACTAACAACCCAGCTAGTGTCTGGCAATTTGGCTTTATTTGGTTGCAGAGCAGGCAATCTTTACAATTCCTGCCCACATGTGTGGATAACTCCTTCCAATTGTAAGTGTGGTGAATTAGCTCTAAAGTTTTTGCCTTCCCAGGATGACCAACAGTGATTTCGTCATGATGGTCCCAGATGTTTTCAGGCAAAGTGGTACGGCGGGAACCCATAGGCGCCCCTGAAACCACACCATCTCATTTTTCACGTGATAACCCCTGGTAATATCATCTTGATTCAACGCTCTCTTAGCGAGGACCATAGTATATTTGGCTGACAAAGGCTGGGAAATTACTTCCTTCTGAACACACCATATTCCTCCGCATTTTCCAGAGGAGCAAGCGCTGGACCATGGGACAAGGGAGAGAGAAGTTGAGACATAATCTTGCCCGAAGGAATCATCAAATGGGTATTATGCACCTCTACCTCCTTAGGATTTGAAACTAGTGCGGGGTTGCAGCTCAAAGCATCCGCCAAACCATTTTCCTTGCTCTTGGTAAACTCATATGAAAAAATAAAGAGGGCTAGGGCTTATGCCAGCGGGTTTGCCACGGGGTCAAGGCATGAGGTGCATGGTAGTACAGTAAGGCAGGGTGGTCTATACGTATGCAGAAAGGTATGGATGAGCCATGCAAGTGATGACGCCAATAAGTCAGCGCCTCAACCACTGTTAGTAACTTTTTACCATATAAGCATAGTTTAACTCAGACAAAGACATCTTCCTGGAAAAATATCCTACTGGATGCTCTATTCCATCTTTGCCTACTTGTAATAGGGCCGCCACTATGGCGAAGTTGGAGGCATCAGAAGCCAAAATAAACTCTTTATTGGGGTCAACATGGCAAAGGATGGACGTGGACAACAGGTTGCACTTTACCGCCTGAAAGCATCTTGCAATGTTGGGGACCACTGTAGCACTTTTGCCCACTTGCTTATACAATAGAGCCACCACTTCAGAAAGATTCAATGAGAATTTCTTAAGGAACATACACGTACCCAAAAAAATTCCTTAATTCTTTGACCAAAGTTGGGGTGGGCCACTCACAAATCACCTTCTCCTTGTCTGGAGTTATCATTTTGCCCTTGGTCAAACATGATGTTGCCCAGGAAGGTGACCTGGTGTTTGAAAAATTCACATCTTTTTATCTTCAAAGTAAATTCAGCTGACCTCAAACGCTCTACCACCTGGCAAAGGTGTACTGCATGGGAATCATTATCAAGGAGAACACAAAATATAATCCATGTAAGCTACTGCGCATACCCCAGTAGTTCCCCCAAAACCGCATCAATATGGCATTGAAAGATAGCAAGGGCATTTTTAAGCCTAAAGGGCATAACCCGAAATTAGAAATTTCCTTTTCTGGTACAGAACGCAGTTAAACACTCCTGGACCTTCTTGTTCAAGATCTGATTGAACTCATTTATGCAATCCAGTTTGGAGAAGACTCTTGCCTTCTCCCCATAGCGTGCAATCTGTGAGTCCAGTGGGATGAGATGCAAGTCTGACAATGTGACGTTGTTGAGATTACCATAATCTATACATGGGCATAAGGTACCATCGGCCTTCTCTACAAATAGAAGTGGGAAGCATTCTGGGAAGATAAGCTGAAAAATCACGCCTTTGGCTAACTTCTCCTTAACCCACACATCTAAAGCCGCTTCCTCCCATAAAGTCAAAGGGTAAATTGGGTAAGATATATGCACCAGATCAACGGTGAGCTTGAACTTGCAATTAAGCTCAGAATGAGCTGGTAGTACATTGGCTGAATTTGCATCAAAAGAAGATTCCAACTCCTCCAAACAGGAAGGTAAGGAAACACCAAAAAGGGCTTCAGCAACGGAGCAAGGCTGGGTGTATGAATATTGGGCCAGTGGGAAGATCGCCCTGAGAGTTTGCTTCAGCTAAAGGGACAACTAATTTGTGACCATTCTTCAAAGTTAAGGACAAGGTATCGTCTTTCAAGTTGGTTCTGCCGTCAAACTTTTGCCACAACTTTACTCCCAAAATAAAGTTTTACAAAAGTTTTTTGATTAATTGGAAACGGCAGACAAATGATATTTGTCAACTTGATAATCCACCAACCCCATAATTTCAGCGTAGGAATACTTTGGGAAGACCCTCCTCTAACTATACCACCTGGCAAGTAACTCAGCTCAAGGTAGTCGGCTAGGACTTGGCTAATAAATTCTTAGAGGCTCCTATATCTATCAATATATTTGTGCTGATTTCCCTAAAGGGGATGAAAAGGTAGCAGTTAAAAATATAAGAGATGTTCTTAATTATAACAGATAATGCCAACACTTCACCATAAAAATCTTCTTGAAGCATAAGCATGCCTTCAGGGTACGTTTCTGCATCGAAAATGGAGAGGGATAGTTGGCCACTCAAACTACTGATGTCACATATCCACCATATCTTCAGCAATTGCATAAACATTTTTTATAATGAAGAAGTAACTCCTTTCCACCCCCTGGTTCAGCGGATCATGGTAGTGGTCAAGCGTGGGTTCTCTGAGGTGATTTTGTATACTGAAATGGGTTCCATATTTGAGCCATAAGAGAATATATAAGACTCAGTTTTATGTAATGAAACATCGTTATAAAACGCGTTTTAGGCCACAAATGACCCCATACCCAATTTGGTGATGGGTTGTACATTATTATCTAAGGTCATCACCACAAGACCCTTTATCAATGAGTCCCGCCTGCACTGTCTGAACTTGGTGCTGAGAAAAACAATTTAATTTTATCGATTTTATAGATTTTGGTAGAAACTTAGGGAATCACGACTATTGGATCACAAAGTGTCTGTATCCACCATGTAAAAGCAGACGGGTGGGTACTTTCCCAGTTGGAGGTAGCACTAATAATGCTGAGATGCTCCAACCATCAGCAAAATGAGAAAACGGAGGTGAGTCCTACCTTGGCCATGTCCAACAGCTGGTGCACCAAATTCACACTTTGCAAACGTCCCACATGGAAAATATTCGTGCCTGTAAAATAAAGAGGTTGGTCATCTAATGTCAAGAGAGTGTCTATAACTCTCCGCTTCCCAGTGAATTGGTGCATGATGCACAGCCACAAAGATAGAAAACTTGTCATCAGGATTATGGTAAAAAGGGCACTGCAAAGGGTGCTAGAGCCAAAGTAACCCTGTGCAAGGGTGTATACCATGGTGTAAAGTAGTTGGAAATTAATAAACAAAGAATACGTGGGTGGGAAAAAGCAACTTTTCTTTCTCGTTGCAAACACTTTTGCAACCTATTCAATTCAAGACTAAATCTAGTTTGATAATCTCACAGAGGAGATTAGTCTGCGCCCATGTCAGGGAGCAGTTGGGCAAGCAAGATAAGAGGAGCAGGCGGAAGGCCCGCGGCCTCCAACGTTCAAAAATGCCCCAGAGAATCCGGCGGAATAGACAAAAATCTTAAAAAACTGGCGGTCACAATTTCCCCAGAGATACTTGCGTGGCAAGCACGATGCAACCAGTACATCAACACACCACACTCCCAGCCACAATCGTTGGTGGAATTCAGAGTCCGTGTGTATCTGGACATCCAAAAAATGGCCTTATGGGAAAAATTTTGTGAAGATGTACACAAAGTTTTCCTGACTGCGGTGTACGTTGCACCTCACTCCATGTCACGTGGTTGGCTGGACCTAGGTTTCGAAAGCAAAAAAGCAGCAGACAAGGCTTCAGCGGTGCGCATAGTGGTTGACCTCCCCAAAGGGCAATGGGTCGTCGAAACCAAACGCACCAGATGGACAAAATTAAACCAAATTTTCCTCACGTTTGACTTTTTGCCTACTACGGTAAAACGCGACATTTTGAAGCAACACCTGAAAGATGGTCTCGCTGTATATGGCGAAATACAATCTTTTGAAATGCAACGCTTCACGCTGATGCCACACCTGTGCACCAGCAAAGCCACCGCAGTTCTGACCCCAACTGAGGAGATTGCAAAGGACCTAACCCAGATCCCGCACTCCACTTTTATTGATATTGCAGGGCATACCACTCACCCATTCTGGGTGACCGTGGACAGCACGCCCCATTTGCACCCACTGTGACACATTTGGCCATAAGGCGCACACATGCCCCATCAAGGAGGGCGTCACATTCCAAGAACACCCCTCAGCAGCCATGGCCAGTGGAGAGGTGCACTATGAACCAACCGCAAGCACCAAGGAGGCTTTTCGTGGGGAGCACAAGGCTGCTACCTATTGGTAAAGCCCATCTCCCCACAGGAATGGAAGAAGGCCAAGCAGGCCCATAGGGCCACGGCCAAGGAAGCGGCCAAGGCCACCACCACCATCCCACACTCACAACGCCAGGAGGACATGGAGACCTTCGCGGTGGAAGCAACTTGGGAATCCATCATCTAATCAGATTGGGAAGCCCATGCTGAGTGGGCCACTCAATCTGAGGATCTGATGGGAGATTCGATCTCACCCAATTGCTGCACCCAAGCTCCAGTCAAAACTGACTTGGGACCTATCCCAGCTGAAAATTTTTTTTGACCTGCTCGACAGTGCACCAAACTCATCCGCACCACAAAAAATTCGTCTGACGTCAGGAAAACAAAAGTGAAGGCCAAAGCCAATGCAACTCTTTCCACAAAAATTAACAAAAACCCTGATAGCGTTGCTTCTAACACCCGCGCTGCTGTGAAAGCCCATGGGGACCTTGAAGAGGCTGGTGGGCCTGGGGGCCACCCCCTCGCACCTAAGGTGCAATGGGGGAAACCTTCACTCTAGGGATGTTGAATATTGCCAGACTCAAGGCCTCCCCATCCCAGGCTAGGAAACTGAGTTTTTACAACACAATTTACCCATGGATATCCTGGCCATCCAGGAGTCCCACTGTCTGCGAGGTTCCAAAATGCTTGGAAAACAATGCTCCTCCCATCCCTATCCTTTTGATCGAGGCACTGTGGGGTGCTAAATCAGAAAAATAAATTTTCAAATTCACATCCTCAGAAACATTCCTAAATGGCTGAGTGCTCATCGTCACCTTCTCGTGGGCTGATGTTGCACATGCAATCGTCAACATCTATGCCCCAAACGGTGCACATGAGTGTTGGGAATTTTTCTCATTAGTCAAATCCCTTCCACTACCCCTGATTCTTTCCTAGTTGGTGACATGAACTGTTGGCTAACCTCGCCAACAGACTGGTGGCCTCCCTCACCCCACGCCCCACAGGGTCACGTAGAACTACACATTCTAAAAGCCACCCTTGGGCTAATGGATGCGCTGCCATGACATGCCCCACTGCTCAAAAACATGACTCGTCCCCACGTCCACAATGGCTAATTAAGGTCCATGACCCACATCGACCTTTATTCTAACACCAGCGAAATTCCAACCCCACAACCCACTTCAAAACAATGAAAATGGAATTCTCTGACCACCGACTGGTCTCAATTTTCTACCACTTACCTTTCACAGTTGCAAAGGCCCCACATTGGTGCAAAATCCACCCCCCAAGCTTGAGTCACCAGGATTTTCCACAAGGATGGAAGAGGCAACTTTGGCAAAATCGTTTGTTGCACCATTTTGTGCGGACCCCATTTCCATATAGCAACTTTCAAAGAGGACACCATCCGCCACTATAGCCATCTCTCCTCCAGATGCTCATGAGCCACATCGGCAGTTATATCGCGCGCGCTGGCGGAATTGGCCCACTTGGAGTCCAACATTCCAGCCTCAGGATATAGCCCTGCATGGGGCCAGCAGTGGGCAGAGGCAGCCGCCCACCTCAATGCACTCAAAAGGCAACACAAACATCAGGTTTGTGTCCAATACAGGGCCACATGCATCACTAAAGGCGACAAGTGCACCGCATATTTCTTTAAAAAAAATTTTGCACCACGTCAGAGTGTGGCCTGCACACAGTTGTGAAAATTTGGATAATTCTATTGTGGACACACCGGCTGAAGTGGCAATCAAAATGCAAAAATATTACTCTGAGTTATACCAAGCTGAACCAATTCAGCTGGCTGAAATGGCAGACTTTCTTGACCGAGCTCATATCTGCACCATTTTCTGATACCCGGAAATAATGAATTTAATTACTCCAAACAATTTATGGACAGCCATTCGCTATGCGCCAAACTGAAAATGCCCAGGCCCAGATGGCATTCCATATGAGTTCTACAAAAAATATTTCAACTATATATCCCCATTGCTGCTAGCCTCACTTAACCAAAGCCTGTTGGAAACGCGCCTCCTACCAGGAGGACATGAGGCCTTTTACTGTCACACTCTTCAAGAAAGGGGATAAGCTTGACTTAGCCAACTGCGCCCCATTTCTCTAACAAACACAGACACCAAAATTTTAATAAAAATCATGGCTAACCGTTTAGGGACTGTAGCATCTGCCACCATCTCCCCAGAACAATTCGGTTTCATCCCCAGAAGGTCAATTAAGGATAACGTGCACTCTGTGGCTAATATGTGTCAGTCCACAGCCTCTGGGGTACTGGTATTCTTGGACCAACAAAAGGCCTATGATAGAGTAAACTGGGAATACCTAAGGGCCTGCCTCCATCAATTCCGCCCACCCCCACTTCATCAACTGGGTGATGCTGCTTATGGAATCTGCAACAATGGCAGTGCGTGGCCCAGGCTTCCTAACGGAAGTAGTCCGCCCTCAAAGGGGCTTGCGACAAGGGGACCCCCTTAGCCTACTCTTATACAACTTCAGCCTTGACCCACTACTGCGAAATGTGAATGCCCAACTCACTGGGGTCCATGTGCCAGGCCAAACCCCAGTCAAGATGATGACATTTGCAGATGACTGCGTGGTGGGGGTGTCTAATAACAAAGATGCACGTGCGCTTGAAGCCCTCATCCAGGAATATTCCCGGGTAAGCAACGCGGCACTGAACGCCTCCAAAACCAAAATCATCCTCCTTGGTCGGTTTTAGAACTGCTGGGCCCCAGCAATTAGTTCCAAACCTGGCCCATCTGCTCGCTCACATCCACGCCTTACTAACTCAACACACACCGCTCCACTGGTACTCCCCTTTGTGCCACGTTTTACCATAGGACTGGTGCGCCATCTGGGCGTGTGGATGGAGGCAGGCGGATATGCGTCAGCAAGAGTGGAGTGCCATATACTGGACAACGTGACGAAGCGAATCGCCTCTCTCAGAGCCCACCCTACTACCTTCACTGGCAGGGTTGTTCTAGCCAACTCTATGCTCCTATCCAAAGTCTGGTTCGGAGCCCACGCCATCCCCTTCTCCCCAAGCTTCTTCAAATCCCTGTATGCTTTGCTGCAAGGATGGCTTTGGTCAGGCCGCCCTCCACCAGTACGGCTAGAGGTCATGTTTAGCCCTCATCATCAAGGTGGCAAGGGCCTGCTGGACTTCAAAGCCCATGCTGCCAAGATCCTGGGCACCTGGATCGCGGCCATCACTGATCCTACACTCCCATCCCAACACTGGTCCCGTGCGGCCCGCTCCAACTTCTCCTGAGCCTTGGGCCTCAATAATCCATCAAACCCCCACTCCCTGATGAAATACCTCGCATCACACACATCGGCCACAGGTCCTCACGGGACTAAAACCCACTACAAACAATCCTACTCTCCATGCGAAGCGCAGAGTAAAGAATTCGTATTAGCAGACATACAACCCAAAGAGGCCGCCCCTCTTCTCAGCTCACACAAGAGGTACAGGGGCTACCCATCCATGATGGCGTGATCCCCATTCGACCCCATGTCCTATCCAGGGTGGACTATCTGGACATGATGGACATCCCTTATTCCACTGAGACCCAAAAAACTATCTGGAAATATGCACACCATCCTCTGTTGCAGCCTCAAGTCCGCTCCCATGTGTGGCGCTGCCTGAGGCGGGTGTATCATACAGCTGAGCGCTTTAACGCTTTACACTCATCCTGTGTCGTGTGTGGCCAGTATGGAACGCTGTTCCACCGCCTGGAGAAGTGCCCCACCTCTAAAGTGATATGGCGCGAAGTGTAACGTCTGCTGGGCCAGGATCAAACACATCCCTTCAGTCTGTCAAGAGATTTGTTTGCTCTATCAATGGCCTCCTCCCTTCCACCCTCCCTCCGTGCTCTGGTGGTTGCAATCGCCATGTGGATCATCCACACGATCATCTTAGATGCCATCGCAGGATCCACCCCCACCCTCCCAGAAACTGTCCACAGATTCCGGTCTCATTTGGTGGACCACTTCCAAGCATGGATGTTTGGATACCTCCCACCGCGTCGCCAACAGCTGGTCTCCTCCTGGTTCCCAGTCTGGTTCATCAAATCAGACCCCTTCCTCCACACGTGCTCAATAGTGGCTACTGCCCCTTCACACGTTCCCTCCCCTCCCCATAAGTGGCATTCCCGCTGGCAACAAGAGATAGCATCGCTTCTCTGGGGTGCCTCCCCTGGTACTAAGTTTGTCTTTCCTGAGTTAAATTTAGAAGTGTCAGTCCCATGGTCAGCCTTCCCCGCAATAAATTTAAAATATAAAGAATACGTGGGTGGGCCCACGTGGAAGCCCATAGCCAAGCGTAGCTCAGTGCTGGGGTGTTTGGGTGCCTCAGTCTGAAGGTAACAGAGGGGGCCCAAAGATGCACTTAAGCTTGTATATACTTTAGTGATAATAGGACGGTCAACGTTGATATGAACCTCCTCAATGAGGTCTGCACATAGGTTTGCACTAGAAACCATATTTTTAAAACACAGTAAACGAATGCGGAATATTATTTAAAAGAAGATGACCAACGAGGAAGGTAGTCTCAAAGAAACATACTTTAAAAATCCGGGGGAATCAATTGATTTGTGGAAGTGGTTCCTAGCCCAGGAGCACTAATATGTGCACGCTTCCATTGAGCAGGGTACTATAGCTAGTAATCAATTAAACTTGGGTTAATTATTGAAGGCAAGGCTGACCAAAGTTGGAAATTTTATAAATTGAATGGGCTTTGAAACCCCGTTTCTCTATTAATTGAACCAAGCCGTCATAAATGATAAGGTAACTAGTCCATTTTAATACCAAAGCTGTAACATGGGGCTGAGCATCACATACTTCCACTAGACCAACCTAGGCATATTTTCCCTGCAACCAGCGTTGGTCCAAGGTGTATTCTATGTCAGGGAGGTCCTTCAGCTTGACATTTAGGCCTCCTGACATCCATCCTTGTCTTAGCTATTGATTCTTTTAATTAAATTATGCAAACATGACATAACTAGTCAAGTAACCCAACTTTGCTTGGGTCTATATTTATAGATGATTTTCTTTGTTTTGCTTTTATGTTGGTATATGGCATTAATAAGTTCATATACCATTAAAGCTATTGAGTTTCCAATTAATAATCATTGACCAAAATTAATTATACCTATCAAATTATCTAAATCATCAACCATTTAGTCAAAAAACGGTAAGTTCAGGGGAACGTCCCCTTTGCATAGATCAAGCGATTTTTCCATTCCAAAATAAGAAGAAGCCAAAGAGGATGGCTGTACCCCTCGTCACCCAGGGCGACCCTGCCCATGTGGTAGATGAGCGCTGGGTTACAGCGCTCCCTCTGAAGATTCCTCCCACAGTTCCCACGCTTACCTCTGCCAAACCTGTCCACTTAATTGAAGAAATCTGTGCCAAAATTATTGAATTGAAGAAGAAATGTCTATAATTAACAGGAATCAAGCCTGATGATTGTATAACTAATATTTGGAAAGAGACAATAAGAGAATTATTAGCCAGAATTGTGTATGACATTGAACCATTAAGTGATATGATTGCCATTGCCAAATTTTCTTCAAAATTGGTGGGGATTGTTGGCAATAAATTGAATCCCCTAGTTCAAGAATTGGGATTTGTACCCAACACAAATCATTTGGCTGAAAAAACGCCCCAGTGACCGGGCATGGGTGGGTTGGCCATCCTGAACCTGTTTCCAACCAATTAGGACTGCCTCTACGTGGGTGTCCTGGGGAATCCCCATTGCCCATCTGTCCAAATGCCATCACACCAATAAATGTAAATGCAATTGAGCATTGGTCCAGGCATTTGCGGATGAACCTATGAAACTTGGCCTGCCACTGAATCCTTCAATGTCAGTTCTAATTAAAATTATCCACCCCCTCCCCCAAAAATTCGCCAGGTTAGATCAAATTTGAGGGCCCAATCCCTGCTTTGACCCACTACCAATCAAGCAACCTTTAATCAGTTGTATCACACTGAGAAAATTGTTGGTCAATTTTCTTTCCTATCTTTCCAATAAATATTTTTCCTAATTTTAGTTTTTATGCTTAAAACTAAACCACCCTTTTCACCTGTATTCCAACAACCCTTGGGTTTATGGCCTTGTGCACCTGGTACTTTGCTAGATGTCTATGCATGATTATGACTCATGGGCACTTAATGGCGGAATTCCTTCCTGGGTCCATAACCGTTGTACAAGCAGCAGTGCCACTGGCATTTGGGTTTGCCATTTGGGTGCTTCAGCATTTAAACTGGCAGGCTAGTCTAAAAATAACTTGCTGTTTTCCTGACAAAAACAAATTGAACTATCAAATTACATAAAAACTATAAACTACTCACCCAAAATCAATTGAAGCTATCCAATTAACTAAACCATCAGCCATTTTCTAAACCAATCTCCTATCAAAATTACCAAAAACTATCAATCACTCATCCAAACCAATTTAACTATCAAATTAACCTAAAACTATCAAACCGCTTAATATAACTGTAAACCTATTAAATTAGATGAATATTACGAATACAAACAGCTGAAACAATTTACAATGACCATAAATATTATCACTTTTAAAAATCTTTTTATATAACTTTTGTTAAAAAATATATTTTTTAGATAGCCCAATACCATTTCCAAAAAAATAATATTTGTGCAAAATAAGGTGATCTTTGGATTATTTTTTTATAAGATAACATGTCCAGATATAAAATTTTAACACAGTGATTTTTATATAAAGAGATTTTAGTCTTTTATATAATAGCTTATTTTACCTTGCATGGCTTTTAGGTTTGGAATTACCAGATGATCCTAATTGATTCATTTTATATTGGTAAATGGTCATTGATAAGTTTAAAGGATCAAATCTATTAATTAATAAAAAATACAGCCCTCAGCAAAACTAATTAGACTATTGAAAGAACTAAACCATCAACCACTTACCTGAAACCATTGAGCCCATGAGACAACCAAAAACCAACATTCACTCATCCAAAAACAATTGAAATGGCAAATTAACTTAAAACTATCAACTAACAACCATTCATCCAAAATTATTTAAAACTATCATATTAACTAAACCATCAACTATTTTTCTGAAATCAATGAGTGCATCAAATCAGCCAAAAACCATCAATCACTAAAAACAATTGAACTATCTAATTAACCCAGAAACTATCAATTGCCTATCAAAACTATGAACTTATCAAGCCAAAAAATAATATTAAATTGCTCAACTAAAGTGATTTAGAATCACTATTAAAATCTTATAAATTTTTAAATATTTAAATTACCTCTTATTAGTTATTTACATTTAATACATTTTCTTAAAATAATCTTATCACCTTTAATAAAAAGTATATTGTATTTGTACCCAGGTTTGGTGAATTTTGATTCATTTGTACATAAAATATTGTGTCTTTATATATACACAATGATTTTATAATATTTTTAGACTTTATGTTTGATAATATAACATCTACCTAGATTTACATGTGTGTATAAAATTTACCAGATGATCCTAATTGATTTGTTTTAATTTAATAAATAGCCATAATTATACTTAGTAGGAAATCAAATCTATTGATCAATATATTTATAAATACACTAACCACTCAGCAAAACCTTTTTCACCCACCAAAATTAACTAAACCATCAATCAAATACCAGAAACAAATGATCCCATTGAATCAGCCTATAATTACCAGCCACCACTTAGCCATAAATAATTGTTGAACTTATTAATTAATCAAAACTACTTATTAACAAAACCTATGAAATTATCAGATTAAACATGTAATATCAAATGCTTAGTCAAAAATTATAAAAATTTATAAAATTGCCATTAAAACCTTACTTTTTTTCAATCTTATATATATAACTGTTATTAAAAACATTATATTTTTTAAAAATAGACTATGAGCAATTCCTATATATTAAAAAATCTGTGCCAAGTTTGCTTATTTTTTGGTTCATTTGTTCATTAGATAATGTGTTGTCCACAAACATACATACATACATACATACATACATACATACATACATACATACATACATACATACATACATACATACATACATACATACATACATACATACATACATACATACATACATACATACATACATACATACATACATACATACATACATACATACATACATACATACATACATACATACATACATACATACATACAACTTTTCTACACTTTTTCTTTTTCCTGCGCCAATCACTTTTAAATTTAATTTAAAATTCAAATCAGATGAGCCAATTTAAAAGTTATAAAATTTGATTGTAAAATTTACAGGATTTGAAATGCAGCAGCCATTGGATGCAATGCCTGCATCCTTGCCAGCTGCTGCTCCTGCATGGGGCAGTGGGCCAGCACCATCAAGCATTTACCGCTCAGTGGCTAAGCACGTGAGGGCTGGATTGGCCAGCCCTCCTAACATGATTGGGCGCTTTGTGCCTCCCAAGGACTTGGCGCTCCACCTTGCTCACACCAAGCCTATTTGGGTGAACAATCTTGAATTACCTCATTCCACAGTGAGATGTTGTCTCCACGTTGAATATGGGCGCTTATTCCCTTACGCCGATCACTAGACTTTGGAGCTGGTGATGGAAGCTTTTGCTTCCACAGGCTTTTTTGATTTCCACCCATTCAAGGGCTATTTTGACTTGGGCTTCCCTTCCAAGGAAGCTGCAGCAGCCACCACCCAAGTCAAACTTATATATAAAAATACCCCTTTGCCAATAACTCAAACCCACTTACCTACAGACATGACAATGATCGTCAAGTTTGTGGGTCTCCCTTCCCATCTTCCCCCCAGCAGCTCTTCAAGGAGCTAGTTGCTGGCCTTAGCCAGTATGGGGTAATCCTATAGTCGATTTTGTGGTCTCACAGGGTGCAAAGCGCTGTGCAGGACCTAGGGCAGTTGTGACAATCATTCTGCATCATGCAGAAATTGCCCACCAAATTCCCCCATGCCATCATCCCCTCAGCACCTGACTCGCCCTTCTGGGCTCGGGTTGAGAATGGCCTTACAGTGTGCCCAGTTTGTTTTGAACTGGACAATCAAAGGCGAAATGCCCTTAAATGGTGGCCTGCAACCCCCCTGTGAGCCTGGCGGCCAGGGGCGCTGGCAATTCGCTGCCAGCTGTGATCCCCCATTGGGGATTACTTTTGCCACCCTGGCAGCTGCCAATTTTTGTAATAGGCAGCAAATTGGCCCAATGCATCAGCTAATTAAATCAAATAAAAATAATAAAACTGTCAGCCCAGCAGCAAGTTCTTCAGCTGGGGCCAATCAGGAGGCTCCATGGATGAACGTTGGAAGTTTGTCATCAAAAAATTCAAAAAATCAACTTTTCTTTCTCGTTGCAAACACTTTTGCAACCCATTCAATTCAAGACTAAATCTAATTTGATAATCTCATAGAGGGGATTAGTCTGCGCCCATGTCTGGGAGCAGTTGGGCAAGCAAGGCAAGAGGAGCAGATGGAAGGCCTGCGGCCTCTAACGTTCAAAAACGCCCCAGAGAATCCGGTGGAATAGAAAAAAATCTAAAAAAACCGGTGGTCACAATTTCCCTGGAGAAACTCGCGTGGCAAGCACGATGCAACCAGTACATCAACACGCCACACTCCCAGCCACTTTCGTCGGTGGAATTTGGAGTCCGTGTGTATCTGGACATCCAAAAAACAGCCTTATGAAAAAATTTTGTGAAGATGTACACAAAATTTTCCCAACCGCGGTGTACATTGCACCTCACTCCATGTCATGCGGTTGGCTGGACCTAGGTTTTGAAAGCAAAATAGCAGCAGACAAGGCTGCAGCGGTGCGCATAGTGGTCGACCTCCCTGAAGGGCAATGGGTCGTCAAAACCAAACGCACCAGATGGACAAAAGCAAACCAAATTTTCCTCACGTTTGACTTTTTGCCTACTACGGTAAAACGTGACATTTTGAGCAACACCTGAAAGATGGTCTCGCCATATATGGCGAAATACAATCTTTCAAAATGCAACGTTTTACACTGATGTCACACCTGTGCACTGGCAAAGCAATCGCAGTTCTGACCCCAACTGAGGAGATCGCAAAGGACCTAACCCAGATCTCGCACTCCACCTTTATTGACATCACAGGGCATACCACCCACCCATTCCAGGTAACTGTGGACAGCGCGCCCCCCCCCCATTTGCACCCACTGTGACGCGTTCAGCCATAAGGCGCACGCATACCCCATCAAGGAGGGCATCACATTCCAAGAGCACCCCTCAGCAGCCATGGACAGCGGAGAGGCGCACTACAAACCAACTGCAAGCACCAAGGAGGCTTTCCCGTGGGGAGCACAAGGCTGCTACCTATTGGTAAAGCCCATCTCCCTGCAGGAGTGGAAGAAGGCCAAGCAGGCCCATAGGGCCGTGGCCAAGGAAGTGGCCAAGGCCACCACCACCATCCCACACTCACAACGCCAGGAGGACATGGAGACCTTCGTGGTGGAAGCAACTTGGGAATCCATCACCCAATCAGATTGGGAGGCCCATGCCAAGTGGGCCACTCAATCTGAGGATCCAATGAGAGATTCGATCTCACCCAATCGCTGCACCCAAGCTCCAGTCAAAACTATTTTGGGACCTATCCCAACCAAAAAATTTTTTTTGCCCCGCTCGATGGTGCACTGAGCTTATCCACACCGCAAAAATTCGTCCAACGTCGGGAAAACAAAAAGCGAAGGCCAAAGCCAATGTGACTCTTTCCACAAAATTAACAAAAACCCCAATAGCGTTGCTGCTAACACCTGCGCTGCTGTGAAAGCCCATGGGGACCTTGAAGAGGCTGGTGGGCCGGGGCCCACCCCTTGCACCTAAGGTGCAAAAGGGGAAACCTTCACTCTAGGGATGCTGAATATCGCCAGACTCAAGCCCTCCCCGTCCCAGGCTAGGAAACTGAGTTTTTTACAAAACAATTTACCCGTGGATATCCTGGCCATCCAGGAGTCCCACTGTCCACGAGGTTCTGAGGAAGCTTGGAAAATAATGCTCCTACCATCCCTATCCTTTTGGTCAAAGCACTGTGGGGTGCTAATTTGGAAAAACAATTTTTTCAAATTCACATCAGCAGAAACATTCCTAAATGGCTGAGTGCTCGTTGTCACCTTCTCGTGGGCTGACGTTGCACACACAATAGTCAACATTTACGCCCCAAACGGTGCACATGAGCGTCAAGAATTTTCTCGTCGGTCAAATCCCTCCCACTACCCCCTGATTCTTTCCTAGTTGGCGATATGAACTGTTGGCTAACCTCACCAATGGACTGGTGGCTGCCATCACCCCAAGCCCCACAGGGTCATGTAGAACTACACATTCTAAAAGCCACCCTTGGGTTAATGGATGCGCTGCCATGACATGCCCCACTGCTCAAAAACATGACGCGTCCTTATGTCCACAATGGCCAATTAAGGTCCATGACCCGCATCGACCTTATTCTAATGCTGGCGAAATTCCAACCCCACATCTCCCACTTCAAAACAACGAAAATGGAAATCTCTGACCACCAACTGGTCTCAATAACATACCACTTACCCATCACAGTTGCAAAGGCCCCACATTGGTGCAAAATTCACCCCCCAAGCTCGCGTCGCCAGGATTTTCCACGTGGGTGGAAGAGGCAACTTTGGCGAAATCGTTTGTTGCACCATTTTGCACGGACCCCATTTCCACATGGGCAACTTTCAAAGAAGACACCATCCGCCACTATCACCATCTCTCCTCCAGGCGCTCACGAGCCACATCAGCGGTTATCTCGCGTGCGCTGGCGGAATTGGCCCACTTGGAGTCCAATATTCCAGCCACAGGATATAGCTCTGCATGGGGCCAGAAGTGGGTGGAAGCAGCTGCCCACCTCAACACACTCGAAAGGCAACACAAACATTGGGTTTGTGTCCAATACAGGGCCACACGCATCACTAAAGGCGACAAGTGCACTGCATACTTCTTTAAAAAAATTTTGCACCACGTCAGAGCGTGGCCTGCACTCAGGTGCGAAGATTGGAAAATCCATTGCGGACCCTCTGGCCAAAGTGGCAATCAAAACGCAAAGATATTACTCTGAGTTATACTGAGCCAAACCAATTCAGCTGGCCGAAATGGTGGATTTTCTCGACTGAGCTCAAATCTGCACCATTTTCTGATACCCAGAAATAATGAATTTAATTACTCCAAAAGAATTATGGACAGCCATTTGCGGTGCGCCAAACTGAAAATGCTTATGCCCAGATGGCGTTCCATATGAGTTCTACAAAAAGTATTTTAAATATATATCCCCATTGCTGCTAGCCTCACTCAACCAAAGCCTGTTGGAAATGCGCCTCCTACCAGGAGGACATGAGGCCTTTACTGTCACACTCTTCAAGAAAGGGGATAGGCTTGACTTAGCCAACTGGCGCCCCATTTCTCTAACAAACACAGACAACAAAATTTTAATAAAAATCATGGCTAACCGTTTAGGGACTGTAGCATCTGCCACCATCTCCCCAGAACAATTCAGTTTCATCCCCAGAAGGTCGATTTGGGATAACGTGCACTCTGTGGCTAATGTGTGTCAGTCCACAGCCTCTGGGGCACTTGTATTCTTGGACCAACAAAAGGCCTATGATAGAGTAAACTGGGAATACTTAATGGCCTGCCTCCATCAATTCTGCCTACCCCCCATTTCATAAACTGGGTGATGCTGCTCACGGAATCTGCAACAATGGCAGTGTGTGGCCCAGGCTTCCTAACGGAAGTAGTCCGCCCTCAAAGGGGCCTGCGACAAGGGGACCCCCTTAGCCCACTCTTATACAACTTCAGCCTTGACCCACTACTGCGAAATGTGAATGCCCAACTCACTGGGGTCCATGTGCCAGGCCAAACCCCAGTCAAGATGATGGCATTTGCAGATGATTGCGTGGTGGGGGTGTCTAATAACAAAGATGCATGCGCGCTTGAAGCCCTCATCCAGGAATATTCCCAGGTAAGCAACGCGGCACTGAACGTCTCCAAAACCGAAATCTTCCTCCTTGGTCAGTTTCAGAACTGCTGGGCCCCAGCAAGTAGTTCCCAACCCGGCCCATCTGCTCGCCCACGTCCACGCTTTACTAACTCAACACACACCGCTCCACTGGTGCTCCCCTTTGTGCCACGTCCTACAATAGGACCGGTACGCCATCTGGGCGTGTGGATGGAGGCAGGTGGATACGCGTCAGCAGTAATGGAGTGCCATATACTGGACAACGTGACGAAGCGAATCCCCTCTCTCAGAGCCCACCCTACTACCCTCACTGGCAGGGTTGTTCTTGCCAACTCTATGCTCCTATCCAAAGTCTGGTTCAGAGCCCACGTCATCCCCTTTTCCCCAAGCTTCTTCAAATCCCTGTATGCTTTGCTACAAGGATGGCTTTGGTCAGGCCGCCCTCCACCAGTACGGCTAGAGGTCATGTTTGGCCCTCATCATCATGGTGGCATGGGCCTGCTTGACTTCAAAGCCCATGCTGCCAAGATCCTGGGCACCTGGATCGCGGCCGTCACCGCTCCTACACTCCCATCCCAACACTGGTCCCGCGCAGCCACTCCAACTTCTCCTGAGCCTTGGGCCTCAACAATCCATCAAACCCACACTCCCTGATGAAACACCTCGCATCACACACATCGGCCACAGGTCCTCACGGGACTAAAACCCACTACAAACGAATCCTACTCTCCATGCAAAGCGCAGAGTGGAAAATTTGTATTAGTGGACATACAACCCGAAGAGGCCGCCCCTCTCCTCAGTTCACACAAGAGGTACAGGGGCTACCCATCCATGATGGCGTGATCCCCATTCGACCCCATGTCCTATCCAGGGTGGACTATCTGGACATGATTGACATCCCTTATTCCACTGAGACCCAAAAGACTATCTGGAAATACACACACCATCCTCTGTTGCAGCCTCAGGTCCGTTCCCATGTGTGGCGCTTCCTGAGGCGGGTGTATCATACAGCTGAGCGCTCTAACGCTTTACACTCATCCTGTGTCGTGTGTGGCCAGTATGGAACGCTGTTCCACCGCCTGGAGAAGTGTCCTACCTCTAAAGTGATATGGCGCGAACTCCAACGTCTGCTAGGCCAGGATCAAACGCATCCCTTCAGTCTGTCAAGAGATATGTTTGCTTCATCAATGGCCTCCCCCTCCCACCCTCCCTCCATGCTCTGGTGGTTGCAATCGCCATGTGGACTATCCACACGATTGTCTTGGATGCCATCGCTGGCTCCATCCCCACCCTCCCTGAAGCTGTCCACAGATTCCGGTCTCATCTGGTGGACCACTTTCAAGCGTGGATGTTTGGATATCTCCCACCGCGTTACCGACAGCTGGTCTCCTCCTGGTTCCCAGTCTGGTTCATCAAATCAGACCCCTTCCTCCACACGTGCTCAGTAGTGGCTACGGCCCCTTCACACGTTCCCTCCCCCTCCCCATAAGTGGCGTTCCCGCTGGCAACAAGAGATAGCATCGCGTCTCTGGGGTGCCTCCCCTGGTACTAAGTTTTGTCTCATCTGAGTCATATTCAGAAGTGTCCGTCCCATGGTCGGCCTTCCCCGCAATAAATTAAATTAAAAAAAAAAATTCAAAAAATCCAAAATTGAGCCAACCAATAACCCAAGTATTATCGAAACCTCCTCCATTGATGACAAATCCATGGAGCGTTTTAGAGGAGGTTGATGAGTCAGATCAGCCGGTTTCAGACCGCTTCAATTGCCCATCACCAGCTAGCTTTTTTGAGCTAGATTTTGACAATTTCGTGGGCTGCTGATACCTTACAAAAAATAAAAAACAATATTCATGCCAACACATTCAATGGCATTGAGTGCTACATTGAAGCCAACTGATATCCCTTCAAGAGTTTATATAAGTAAAACGTCTGAAAATATTGTAAACAGACTTCCAGAGGTAAGATTTCCATCTGATTTTGATGAGTCAGTGAAGGATGATATCTAACAAATGCATTGAAATGTTAGTGTGGCAGTTCAGGTGGTTTCTAGAGCATCCCAATTTGATCCTTCAAAAAAATCCACTCCTAAGGCTGAAGCAGCCTTTTGTAAACTAACAGAATACAGATGTAAGGCGGAAGAAGATATTACTAACTATGTGGCCGCCCTGGTATCTGCCAACATCCTTTATGAAAACACCCCTCTCAATCTCCTTGATCCCCATCCCATTGATCTCCCCACTGCACTGTTAGCTGCAGTAGAGCGAGTATCTTTTGAAATCCAATTAAAGAAACCTCCCCTCACAATCCATCTTCCCCCTCTGGTATGTCAAGATAAGTGTGAGCCTGTCTCGATATAACAAGAGGTTATAGTGGGTTTTTGGCTTATTTCTTTTTTACCTGCCTTTTTATTTTTTGTACTGGCAAGAAGGGTCCCCTGGTCCCCTTGCCTTGAATTAAACATACAACATTTCTCTCTCATGCCAAGCAGTTTTAAATTTTTGTTTAATTTAAAGTTGAATGAATCAAATGGAAAAGGTTTAATAAAATTGTAGTTTTATTTTTCCTGTCAAAATGCAGCAGCCACCAGACACAATGTCTGCATCTGTGCCAGCTGCTGCTCCTTCATGGAGCAGTGTGCCAGCACCATTGAGCATATATCAAAAGGCATCTAAACGTGCCAGGACTGGATTGGCCAGCCCTCCTAACATGATCATATGCTTTGTGCCACCAAAGGACTTAATGCTCCATTTAACTCACACACAGCCTATTTGTGTTTATAATATTGAATTGCCTCAGTCAGCCATTTGCTTTAGCCTCTGGGTGGAGTATGAGCGATTATTCCCATATGTGGATTGACAGATTTTGGAGCTGTCAATGGAAGCTTTTGCTTCCACTGGATTTGTTGATTTTCGCCCTTTCAAGGTCTATTTTGATTTAGGCTTCCTCTTAGAGGAAGCTGCGGCAGCCGCCACCCAAATAACCCTCATTTATAAAAATACGCCCATCCCAATCACCTGAACTTGATTACCTACAGACATGACAATGATCGTCAAGTTTGCAGGTCTCCCTTCCCATTTGCCCCCCCAGCAGCTCTTCGAGGAGCTGGTTACTGGTCTCAGCCAGTATGGGGGAATCCTATAGTCGATTTTATGGTCCTGCAGGGCGCCAAGCGCTGTGCGGGGCCAAGGGCGGTGGCAACCATCATTCCACATCATGCAGAAATTCACCCACCAAATTTCCCCCATGGAATCATTCCATCCACTCCCAACTTGCCCTTTTAGGTTCAAGTTGAAAATGGCCATGCAGTGTGCCTGCTTTGTTTTGAACTTGACCATTCAAAGGCAAAATGCCCTCAAATGGTGCCCCGTGAGCCCATGGACCTGGTGGCAGGGGCTGTTGGCAATCTTTGGCAGGTTGTGGTCCCCTAGTAGGGATCTATTTTGCCATCCCTACCAGCTGCTGATTTTAGTAATTGGCAACAAATTGGCCCAACGAATCAGCCAATTAAATCAAATAAAATTAATAAAACTGTTGGCCTGGCGGTGAGTTCTTCAGCTGGGGCCAATCAAGAGGCCCAATGGATGAATGTCAGTCATTCATCATCATAAAATGTAAATTCAGCTTAAACAATTTTAAAACATTATCAAAACCTCCTCCATTGATGACAAATCCCTGGAGCGTTTTGGAGGAGGTTGATGATTCGGATCATCCAGTTTTGTACTGATTTAATTGCCCATCGCTGGCTAGCTTTTTTGAGCTAGGTTTTGACAATTTTGCATCCCACCGATACCTTCCAAAAACAAAAAAATCAATTTTTATGCCAACACATTCAATTGCATTAAGTGCTACATTGAAGCCAACCAATATCCCTTCAAGAGTTTATTTAAGTAAAACGTCTGAAAACATTGTAAACGGACTTCCAGAGGTAAGATTTCCATCTGATTTTGAGGAGTCAGTGAAGGAGGATATCCAGCAAATGCACCAAAGTGCGAGTGTGGCAATTCAGGTGGTTGCCAGAGCATCCCAGTTTGACCCCTCAAAGAAACCCACTCCTAAGGCTGAAGCAGCCTTTAACAAATTAACAGAATACAGATGTAAGGCGGAAGAAGAAATCACTAATTATGTGGCCGCCCTGATTTCTGCTGACATCCTTCATGAAAACACCCCTCTCAATCTCCTTGATCCCCATACCATTGATCTCCCCACTGCACTGTTAGCTGCAGTAGAGCAAGTACCTTTTGGGATCCAATTAAAGAAACCTCCCCCTCACAATCCCTTCCCCCTCTGGTATGTCAAGATAGGTGTGAGCCTGTCTTGATATAACAGGAGGTTAAAGTGGGTTTTTGGCTTATTGCTTTTTTTGCCTGCCTTTTTATTTTTTGTATTGGCAAGAAGGGTCCCCTGGTCCCCTTGCCTTGAATAAAACATACAACATTTCTCTCTCATGCCAATCAGTTTTATAATTTTTGTTTAATTTAAAGTTGAATGAATCAATTGGAAAAGTTTAATAAAATTTTAGTTTTATTTTTCCTATCAAAATGCAGCAGCCATCAGACACAATGTCTGCATCTGTGCCAGCTGCTGCTCCTTCATGGAGCAGTGTGCCAGCACCATTGAGCATATATCAAAAGGCATCTAAACTTGCCAGGGCTGGATTGGACAGCCCTCCTAACATGATCAGATGCTTTGTGCCACCAAAGGACTTGATGCTCCATTTGGCTCACACACAGCCTATTTGTGTTAATAATTTTAATTACCTCACTTGGTCATGCAATTTTATCTTTGCATGGAGTATAGCCATTTATTCCCATACACCAATTGCCAGATTTTTGAGTTGGCGATGCAAGCTTTTGCTTACATGGGCTTAGTGGATTTCTGCCCTTTTAAGGGCTATTTTGACTTGGAATTTCTTTCTAAGGAAGCTGCAGCGGCTGCACCCAAGTTAAATTAATTTAAAAAATACACTTATCCCAATCACATGGACCTGTTTACCTACAGGCATGATGATCATCAAATTTGTGGGTCTCCCTTCCCACCTTTCCTGCCAGCAGCTCTTTGAGGAGCTGATTTCTGGCCTCAGCCAGTATGGGGGAACCCAATAATCGATTTTGTGATCCCACAGGGCGCAAAGCGCTGTGTGGGTTTAAGTGCAGTAATGATGATCATTCTGCATCATGTAGAAATTGCCCGCCAAATCCCACCCCACACCATCATCATATTAGCGCCTGACTCACCCTTTTGGGCTCAAGTCAAAAATGGCTAGGCAATTTGCCTGGTTTGTTTTAAAATTGACCATTTGAAGGCAAAATGCCCTCAAATGGTGTCACACAATCCCATGAACCTTATTACCAGGTGCGCTGGAAATTCACCCCCAGTTGCGGTCCCCCAGTGGGGATCAATTTTCCACCTAATGTGGCTGCCAAAATTCATTATTGGCAGAATGTTGGGTCATTGACCCAACCAATCAACTCAAACAAATTTTTTTTAAAATTTTGGCAAGTTGGCTAGCAATTTAGGCAGGGCCAATTAGGAAGCTTTATGAACAAACATTGGAATTTTGTCATCAAAAACATCAAAAAATCCAAAATTGAGCCAACCAATGACCCAGCCATTATCAAAACCTCCTTTATCAATGACAAATCCGTGGAGCATTTTTAGGGTTCAATGAGTCAGATTGTCCAGTTTCAGACCGTTTTGATTATCCATTTCCAGATAGCTTTTTTGAGCTATATTTTGACAATACTACAGCCCACTGATACCTTCCAAATTCTAAAAAAAGATATTTACACCAGCTCACTCAGTAGCAATAAATGCTACATTAACGCCAACTGATATTCCTTCAAGTGTTTACCTAAGTAAAACTTCTGTAAACATTTTAAACTGACTTCCAGAGGAATTATTTCCAACTGATTTTGAGGTTTCAGTTAAGGATGTTATCCAACAAATGCATCGAAATGTGAGTGTGGCAGTTCAGGTGGTTGCTAGAGAATCCCAATTTGATCCTTCAAAAAAAAATCCACTCCTAAGGCTGAAGCAGAATATTTTAAACTAATGGAATATAGATGTAAGGCGGAAGAGGATATCACTAATTATGTGGCTTCTCTGGTATCTGCTGACATCCTATATGAAAACTCTCCTCTTGATCTTCTTGATCCACATCCCATGGATCTCCCCACTACATCATTAGCAGCAGTAGAGCGAGTATCCTTTGGGATCCTTTGGTAGAAAACCCCCTCAAAAACCATTCTTCCCCTCTGATATGTCAAGATAAGTGTGAGCCTGTCTCAATATAACAAGAGGTTAAAGTGGGTTTTTAGCTTATTGCTTTTTTTACCTGTCTTTTATTTTTTGTATTGACAAGAAGGGTCCCCTGGTCCCTTTTCCCTAAATAAAACATACATACATATTACATACATATAAAAAATATTTGAGGTGGGTCGACCTTGGGATGAATATACCACACTAAGAATTTTCTAGCCAGTACAGGTTTTGAACTCAAAACCTTCACAAGGGTGGAAATAGTTTTTACCTGCCAGGCTAACCACCCTTTACATACATATAATGATTTTATATATATTAGGATGGTTTTGGGTTGGAGTTGGGGGATGAATTGTAATGTAACCAGAAGATGGACTTTCTTTGCTAGCCCCCTTGGTCAGGGTTGTTAGGAAAATCTTGAGGTTGAGGAAATCATCAGATTTATACGTACAAAATTGTAGATGCTTTGACAATGAAACTTCTGGATCAACTGCAGAGGTGCTTTAATCAATCCAAACTTGAGCATATTTTCTTAGATCATGCGTTTAGTAGAATTGGCTATAAGGGAAAACAATCTAATAGTTAATAAAAATAAAAATATCGTGGGATGGATTCTCAACTTGAATCATTGACCCGTGACCCAAAATTTTGTATATTGTGACCTGAACCAGGTTTCTGGCTCTAAGGCTTTTCCAAGTTTTAAGAATGATTTTTTATTTGGGGTAGATGGTGACAGGGGAAGGAGATGAGTCTGGGGGTCTTTCTGGTGGCCCCTGGTCTGAACCACCTCCCAACATACCCTTTTATCTTTTCCACAAATGTCTGGAAAGGGTTTCTTTAGGCCAGAGCAGTGACCCACCTCTCATCAACCAAATGTGCCAAGTCACCCAGATGAACCAAGGGCTCCTTAGCAATTAGGTCTTCTCTTGCATCTGTAGGGGAACGTTTCATTGTCTAACCCAAAATGTTAATTTCTCAGACTTACAAAAACTGCTAGGCACTCTTTCTCAGTGATACCGTAATTTTTCTCAGTCTTTTGAAAGTGTTTTGCTATAGTAGGACATTGTGTGGTCAATGCCTGCATTATTAAGTTGAGAAATAATAGCACCTACTGCTAAGTTGGAGGCGTCTTCAGTAAGAATTAATTGTGTTGGAATTTCATTCCTAGTTGAGGTCAGCCTTGGATAAGGATTAAGCTCAGCACTAAATTTGGGTTTGAGTTAGAGATTAGACCTTGCTCACCCTGGTTTATAGCCTCAAATGCTTAAAATTATAGGATTTGTGCAGTACAAGGTTGAGAGTTTATCAGAAAAGCAGATTTTATTCTATTTGGTCAAAAGTTGTTTATTTTATTTATTACTAATTTGGGTGCCAATCTAATGGCAAGTGGATTGTAATTACTGATAGATTTTATAATGTGACAAATTTACCAATTAAACTCAATATGTTAAGGCAATGGACACTGCCGGCCTCATTAACAAAGAAAACCAACAACTATACCTCCTTATTCCACATGTTGTTTATGCTTCTGCCCCAATGTTGTCTTCCATGGTCTGCCAGCTATTGCAGGTGCCGGACAAATTTTTCCCCAAAGCTTCCTCACCTTCTGATATGGCTTCCTTAGCTGTCAGCTGAGGTGCCATATTATAAATTTTATATATAATAATCCCTTTGTTTGGCCCATTTTCAAATAAAGATGCGTGGCGGCTCACCCTTTTTGGGTTGGGCATCACTAGTGCTAAAAATGAATTTACCAATTAGATTACCTTTTCAATAATTATTATTGCTAAATTGACAAAATCAGAAAATCTATAAATTGTCAAGTTGAATAAATAAAATCTGAGAACACTTTATCTAAGTTAGGAGGAGTGAGCGAGGCAATCTCACTTAGCTTTAAATTAATACACATTAAGCTAAAACCTCGCCAATGTTATTTAAATTATATTTTAATGAATATAATTGATTACCAATAAGCTGAAGAATGTCATATAATATAGCATTTATAAACCATCGCCACTGATGCAGCCTTGAGAAGTCTATAATCTCCAAACCCTTATTCCCCATTATAACTATCATGATATTTATACACAAGTCTGATCACAATATTCATCTTTTGGCTACCATATCTAAGAGTTGGCTTTTTATATAATAAAATACCTTTCTTTACCTACTTTTATCATTGTTTTAAGAGTTGTAGTGACACTTGACACATAAAGTTGGGTTTAAAAGTTCCCAAGGCTAGGTGCTGGGTTAATGCACTTAGGAGTGGTTAGCACTACCAACTACAACCCTGGATCTACAAGGATCCCCGGCAGGGACTTGCCTAGAAAGTGAACACAGTGAAGGACAAGCGGGGATTAACCATGAGGGTGGAGGAACAAGGGGTATGAGGAACACCGGTGCCCACCCAAGAGGGGTAAATCTACCAAGGTGAAGTTGTGGTTTACTGGATTAAAGAGTTGACTGTGGACTTGTAGTGAAAAGTGCATAAAGAAGGCGAAAGAGCAAGGGCAGCAATCTTTATAATGTTTGGCCTGGCACACTAATGGAGTTTCTATGGAAGCAAATTGTAAAATTTGCAATAAATGGCTTCCCATAGGCTTGATGTCGTTGAATTGGTCTTATTTTCAAAAAAAATCATAGTATTTTTTCTTTTCTTGTTTAAATATTCATATAAAAGAAGTTTTTAGGCAAGCAAATAAACAATAGATCTAGTAAGTTAAGAGAAACTAGGGTTAAATTGATGAAAATATCCCATCTTTTCTAAGTACACCTATATATCTTTGAGGCACTTTAGCTCATGCGTCTTGGAGATCACTTCAACCATATTGCACAAGGGTCAAATTCCTTAAAAAAATATGGCATTTTATAAAAATAACATTTTGTACTGAAAATTTACATTTTGAAGGCTCTAGTTTAATGTTGTTCTTTTTATATTGTTGAAAAATTGACTTGAGGTGGTCCAGATAATTGAAAAAGATTTTTTGAACGCTGTTATGTCATTTAGGTAGATGATCACATAGCTCAATTTTTGATCTTGCATGATCTGAGACATCACTGATCGAAATGAGGCGGGCACATTGCATAATCTCTGTGGGGTGATGGTAGGTTGATATGATCCCTATTTGCATGATAAAGCGCAAATTATCTTGGTCTAAGGGAGATAAATCCATCTGCAAATAGTCACTGGAGAGGTCCTTCGCAGAAAAAGAAATCTGATCTGAAGATTCATGCCAGAGTTTTGTAATTTGTGGAATGGGATAGCTTTCCTTCTTTATTATGCTATTTAGCTTCCTGTAATCCATCATTATTATGTGACCTCCATTTTTCTTCCTTATAAGTAACAGTGGGGACAGCCATGGACTCTGGGAAGGAATAAGTATTCCAGCATTCAGTAGTTGCTTAAGCTCAGTATTCATGCATTGATCCCTACCTTTGACTTCCCCTATGGCTTCCATCATCTTGGGGTTGAGTCTCTTATGCTGATAGTACATGTACAGCTCTTCATGAAACCATATTCAATTCTGATGTGGAGAAAACAACTTGATAGTCTTCAAGTAATCAATGTAATTTCTCAAGTTCCTCCTGATTTAACTTATCAGATATATGGTTTTGAGGAATTTTAAAAACTAAATTATAGGCGGGTAAGCCAAAGTCAATGAGAGTACTATTAAATGTATCTTATTCATTTCATAGTAGGAATTAATTAACCCTTTTTAATCTCTTGATGTTTCTTGACCAAGATATCTTGATTAGTCAAATTTCTAAGTAATAACTTAATAGACCGCTGATAGCTTAATTGAGGACTTCTGGTAGAAATCTTGATTAGAATCTAATGATTCCATAAACACTAGTGATATCTAGAAATCAGTTTAAGCATATACTCAGGGTTATATTGGTAGAATCCACTTTTTGTTCTCCTGGTTTAATTTTTATCTCATTGGTGGCATAACATAATATTACTTATTCTGAATTTACTGAGTTAGGAACTTTTTTATAATTCTTTTAGAAGAAAATATTGAAACATCAAAGTGGAAACAAGATACTTAGACAAAAAAATTCTCTTTCCTGGATTTTTTTCATTATCTAGTATAAAGGGAACTTCAAAATTAAGGAGTGAAAGATAACTTCTTTTCAGATCAATGACTCATTCATATTTGATCATAAAATGCATCCCAATGAGTATACTGTACTGAATATTGTCCAGCACAATTGTGGGAGCTGAAAAAAGCTAAATTCTAACTTGAATTGGCAGGAAAGAATATGCACCTATTGCCTTAATGTTGTTTGGACAGTCAGTGCTATAACTTGAGTGCTCTTAAGGTCTGTAAAAATGTGGTCACTTCACAGGTTTAAATGGATTTATTTCTTAACTAATACAGCTTTCTGAATGATAATAGAAAGCATGTTTCTGAGATGATAAAGATTCAGTGAAACTTGACCTTTAGTTAATTATAATATTTAGTCAACCAAACTACATTAAACTAAATAATTACTAGTAAAATCAAGCAAAACCAAAAACAAGATAATTTAGTTAGGGAAGTAATTTTAGTATGTTATATAATTTGTGATATGGCTAATAATCGCCAGAAGGGTTTCACAGGGGTGATTTCACTGAGCAATTGATGAATGATACGGAGATCATTGGTCTGAGAAATGAACTTCATAAACTTTATATTATGAATCAATCTCCTCAACCACACTACTTTTATTTAGATTAATAAAACTAGCAGATCCTTTCTGCTCTCAATGCCCTCTTCACTTATCCATTCTCTTTTTCTTTCTTTCAAAAGACCCCTCTTCTTGTCTTCCCATACCACTCAAATCTTAATCGCTTTGGTCAGTTTTGACCCTTCAGCTTAGCTATTATTCATTTGCCAAAATTCGTCTGATTCAGCCTCATCATTGATGCTCTGGTGGAATTAGCATTATTTGCCAAACTAATATCATCTTTATTGACTCACTTCAAAGCGCCATAATTGACTACAAAAATCTCAAAGCTCCCTTCAGCAACTTAAATACCATCTGCCAAACTAAATTTGGCTTATTGGCCAGTCATACAATCTCTTGACATTACCCCCCTTGACTGGACAATAAGTCCCTTATTGTTTATAAGGGCACAGGACTTAGAGTGTACTCAGTTGATAATCCAACCACCCGCAGGTTCTTTGATGGTATAGGAATTGATTCTAGTCTTCTCAACTAACTTATATGGTTGGTCCATATGTTTGTGAGCTTGTTCTTCCTTCCAAACCCATATAGTCAAGTAAAAAAACATAATCTCTTAATAAAAAACTGTGGGAGTCCGCTACCTCTACATTGTTCAGCCACCTGATCATGAATCTTCTTGAATAAACTGGTGGAATAAGATACTGTTTGAAGTTTTATCAGAATGTCTTTTAAGTTAGTCAAATAGCGCTGTGACTCTACTTCGCCAATGTCCTCCACACAGGATTTGAGCAATGTTGGAAAAGCGGATGTCTTCCATAAAGAAATTGAAAAGGGCTTTTCCCCATTGACAAATGATAGCTAATTTCTATGTGAGTATGGCAGTGGATAAGATGGTACTCCATTACTAAGAGAAATATCTTATAAGCTTGCAGAGAATGTTTACCAAGGCTTTGTTGACTCATTCAACCAACCCATTCTATTCAGGGTGTTATGTTGTAGTTGAGACCCAGTGGATAGCTGTTAATTCATTCAGCTTGGGAAGGACACACAACATGAAATTTTCCCGTTTTCCATGGGAAAACTGTAGACAGCCAATTCACTGTATGAAACACTACATAATAAACTTGGCAGTGGTGACAGCCCCTAAGTTTGATGGTTTTCCCCAACCACCTCCTCCCTGAAGTGCTCCACCAGGAGCAGATGGACAGTTTGGCAGCCTATGGCTCCAACCCCATCTTACAATTTGTGGTCTCAAATGGGGCCACACGACTCGCTGGGCCTTGGGCATATTCCATGATTAGCCCTGAATTTAGTAAAAACGCCATGTTGATTCCCCCTCACGCCGTTATTCCTTCAGCACCTGACCATCCATTTTGGGCCCGCTTCAAGGGCGGGCAGACGACCTGTCCATCATGTTTCAAGTTGGACTACTCAATGTGCAAGTGCCTCTCCTTAGCCACTTCCAACAGATCAGACTAATTGTCCGCCAACCTCCAATCTGCCACTCACCCAGTACAAGTTCTGGCATGAAGTATGATCCTACCTCCCTCTCCCCCAAAACCTGAAGCTGCAGCTGTACCTGCAGTCACCAATCAGCCTCCTCCTCGCCCCAATGCCACAAACAATTCCTACAATAAAGCATTGGATTGGACCCCAGTTCAATCTTATGAATTCTCCAATGAATCAACCAAACCTCAACCATACGCTGATTCCCCAATTTAATTAATCCAGAACCCGTGGGAATTATTGGCTGAAATTGACAAATCAGGTGAGCTCATTGAAGAACTATCTCTGCAAAATGAGCGGTTCATTAATGCAGAATGGGACGCCAAATACCCCTCTCAACTATATACCCCACAGAAAAATGCTGAATCATTTTGCAGTGATCACCAGCTTGCAGTCAAAGCAGCTGCAACAAGGATTGTCATCCCCTCTGCAAAGATGTTGCCAAATCAGTGGCGATGCTCACAGGAGGAATTCCACCTCCTTTTATCCCTGAAAATCTTACTCCAAAGAGTAAAATCACAGTGAAGAAGTTACACAAAAATGTCAACGATGCTATCCAGAACATGGTAACTGTAGCATGGAATCCAAAAGCTAAAATTACTCAAACCAATATCACCACGTTTGTTAAACTCCCAGATGCCCGCATTAAAGCTGAAAAAGCTTTAGCCAAGTATCAGTGCCATTTTCCTAGCTGGCAATTTCCATGAAATACCAATCATTAGCAATATTGAACCATATGCCGCCGATGCCCCAACACCTTTACTGTCTTCCTTGACATGATCCCTACTCTGGGAGGAGGAAGCTGCTGCTGAAGATGAGCCCCCTGATCCCCCTCCTCTTCCTCCATGGAGGGATAAGCGGTTTCCACTGCCCACCTGGTTGGTTGTTTTTGCTTGAAGTGTTTAACTCAATCCACTCATTTGGGCGCTTGTCTGAACCAAATAGTTATGTTAGTTCTTAGTTTTAATTTTTTGTTTTAGTTTTGGTAATGTTCATCCCCTGGTCAGCTTACCTTGAATAAATAGTGGTGACAGCCCCTAGATCATTGATCGCTATTACTTCCACCCACCTGGTCAAGTGATCTATTGCTACTAGCATATACTTGGTGCGGTATCCCAGTTGGTAGAGGCCCCACCACATCAAGGGAAATAGGGTTCCACGTAAAACGGGGCTTAATCAGCCGGTAGGTAGTTTTCTTGTGGAATGGTATCTCCACATGACACTGATGACAACAATCAATTGTCTTGAGAACGTCATAGTGCATGCTCTCCCATCAGTAATGTGGACACAAAACTCCAATGTTTTCCTCAACCCTCCATGACCTACCGCCTTGTGTACATCCAAAATAATTGCTGGCATGGCAGAAAATCTTTGGAAAATTCAGCATCAATTCTCCAATTTTCTTATATAGTTCCCTATGGCGCAAGAAGGTTTCCCATCTAAGCCTATCAAGCACTTTGATCACCTGTGGCAGCTCGTCGTGGTATTTGCCAAAAATTATCTTCTTGTACATTATGTCAGATAAATTTGTCATAATGGCGACTTTAGGTAATCGCTAGAGACAATCCACACTCTGTTGTTTAGCCCCACCCAGTGTACTATCTTGAAGCATAAGCTTGGAGCTTCAGTGACCATTGCTCAAGCCGCCCTTCAAGTCCCCAAAGATTCTGCTGCCAACGCAAGGATGCATGAGATTAACACTTTAGATTTTACTCTGTGGAGGTATACCCAAAACTGTTTATATGCATATATCACCACTAAGCCTCCTGATCAGTCACAATGTAATTCCATTCATGGCAATTTAGGCATTTTTTCAAAACGCGACGGGGTACTCCACAACACATCGTCCTTCTAGGATAATACTGCCCCTAAAGTGGAAAGTAAAGCGTCCGTTTGCACAGTAAGTTCAATTTTAAAATTAGTGTATTATAAAACTGATGCACTAGCCAATGAAGTCCATAAAACACCAAAAGCATTTTGACAACGGACAATCCAGTCAAAGGTGGCGTTTATTCTTCAATAACTTAAAGAGTGGTAACCCAACATAATTGAAGTTAGGAATGAACCATCGGTAGTACCTAAAAATCACCAAAAACACCTGGATATCCTGCTTATTGACTGGCTGAGGCATATTATGTGTAGCTTCTACCTTCGCCAGCTGAGTTTTGGCCCTTTGTAGTCTACCATAACCCTGAGGTATTCCACTTGCTCTTAAAAAGTGACACTTTTTAAGGCTTAATTTTATAGCAGCGTCAGCAAGTCAGCAGAACACTTGTTTTAAGTGGTTGAGATGCTCCATGAACGTACACAAGAACACATTGATGTCATTGAGTTAGACTAGAACGCAGGACAGCTTCAGGTCCCTCAAGACGGTGTCAAACTCCCACTGGAACGTAGCCATGACGTTACACAACCCTTGAGGCATATGAAGAGAGCTGGAACAACCCTTTGAGGTAATTGTGGTGCATTTATTCTCTTCTACCCACCAGAAACTTGATCTTCCAGTACCACAATATCAAGTCCCTGGAAGAAAAATAGTTAGCACCTCTCAGCTGATCTAAAGCGTCATCAATATGCTGAAACGGATATGAACCCTTTTTGTGATGTTATTAAGCTTCTGGTAGTCAATTGCTACTCAGTTGGTGCCATCATTCTTCTTAACAATTAGTACCAGCAACGCCTAAGGACTCTTTGATGGCTCTGACATTCTTTGTTTGATCAATTATCTACCTCACCATATACAACTTTTTCTGCAGCTTTGGAACGACGGATAGGTCATGACTGAATGGGGAGTGATCTCCTGTATCCACATAAATGCACAACTCTGCATATGCATCCCAAGTTGTGGTCATCTGAAGCGAAAATGGCTCGTTAAACTTCATACAGAGCCATCAACCATCTTTCTGTTTGCCTAACAGCCCAGTTAGAGCATCCTTCAGAACCATGGTCATTATGCCAGATGAGGTTATTACCGGTAAGCCAAGGCCCTCCAAAGAACTAAAGTCATGAATACAGTGAATCTAATAAATAAAAATCAGGTGCAGATAAGCCACCGCTTGGTGCCTTTGGACTGTCATTGACTCTTTCTGTAGGTTCTCTATCAATACCTTTACTTCCCCCTGCCCAGTAGCAGTAGTCCAGGAGCCACATGGGTTCAAACCGTGATTTTTGGTAGGGTCCCATAAGTTCACCATACAGCCCTTCAGGAATTTCTATTTTGAGCTCCATTCCTACTATGACCTGATGCTCCAAAGGAATATTTAAAGCATTTGTAGCCTGTAGCGGAATTCCATTATACAAATAAATCTGAATTAGTAGATCTCTTTTCCTTTGCTCATCTGCCGATATTGAACAGGAATCATGCCATCACTATACGCAATATTAATTTGACTAAAGTGGATGGGGTCCTTTGAGACTCTGTTGGAGGTGAAATAGCTGGAAATTTGTTTCCCCAGAATACTAGTGTTTCTTCCAATATATTGTCCACTGCCCCAAATTACCTCATGAACGCAGCCCCAATCAACATGACATGATTATTATTAGGCAGAATCACCGCTGTGGTGGATGCACCAACTGAACCAAACCTCAGAGGCAACTCACTGTAAGTGCCTCCAACACAGTGCTCTTCACCCCCGTGGTCCATTACACTACTTGATGCTCCACATAAGTCTTCAGTGAAAGCTTAGTCACAAGCTTGATAGATATTATTTTAACTGGAGCGCCAGTATCTATAATTGTTCATATTTTTGTATTTTCTACGAAAATATCACAGTATTTAGACTTTAAATAAAAAGAACTGTTGATCTTTATCACATGCACGTCCAAGGGTTTTTTCTTATTAAGTGAAGTGAAAATATTAGCGCCAACGTGAGGATACTCCTGAAAGATTTTCTATACTGACATTGCAACATTCACACACTTTAGTGCGGCAACATCCTTTGAGGGTCTGACTTTACCTATGATGTTGCATTTAAGATCTGAAAGTCCTACAGTTTTTGTACACCTCACTGAAACTCCAAGACTTTATTCGTCCTGTCTACCTCCAGGGGGAAGTCTGAGGCATCTCTAAAGGTTTGTTGGTATAATAAATTGTTGGGGTAATTACCAGGGCTGATAAAAAGGGACTTTTTAGAATTATCAAGAAAATAAATTTGGATCAACGGAGTTACAGCATCCCATCTCTACTCCACTTGAGATTTTCCCTGTTCAGTCGCACTGGTGGTAATGTACAGGCATGTATGTTGCTGAGGAAGTTAGCTTCATAATGACCTCATCTGATACTAGAGAATCATTCGTTTGTATATGGATCACATCTCTTTGTCAAACCCCAAAAATACAAGTCAAAAATTAACTAAAAGATTGTAATTCAACTGAGGATAAGCCAGGTGATCATAGGTAGGATAAAAAGGACCTGGCAAAAAAATTGAGTGACTGAGTATTATCCAACAGGTAATATCCATTTTATTGTTGTCTGTTTCCAAAAGAGTATTTGGTAATATTTTCAGGGGCTTTTCATTCTGCATTGGGCGCACTAAAAGTGACGGATAACTGGCTTAAATATTTAACAATTTATAATATTGCCACATCTTCCTGAGGAACCGGAGCCATAGCACTATACAGCTCCCAATATGGCTTACAGCCACTGGCATTGCAATACCCACATCTTTGTTGGTTAAAATGTTTTCTCCCACTAGCACGTGGGCCTCAAATGTGAATTTCTCTGTAAACTCCACCAAATACTCTTTTTGTTGAAATTTTATTGCTATAAAATTGACCTTGTGCTGCACCATCTTTGCCACACCCCCAAACAGGAGGAACACAATTTCCGTCAACTCCTGATATGTTACATTCCTATTCATTAGGTAACATATAACTTGGTCTGCACTCTTGACATCCAGAGCAGACAACAACAGTTTAGCCTTATACCAATATGACGCCCCTCCACTGCAAATTTGAACCGCTTAAAAGTCCATGTATGTTTCCATCACAATTACACAGTGCAATTTGTCATTACAGACCTCTTATTCTCAAGCACAATATTCAATTTACGCTCCATATAGTGTAGCCAATTTAATGTCAAGAGAGTGTCTGTAACTCTCTCATTCCCAGAGAGGTGGTGTGGGATGCAAACCCACACTGCTGAGGAACTAGCCATTAGGAAAATGGGAAACAAGGCACCTCAAACGGTTCCTGTACAAAAGGGACCCAAGGCAAGGGTGTAGAGCGCCATATACAGTACCAGGTAAGCTAGAAACAACACAGCTTGAGTGGACCCCAGAGGGGAGTCCATAATCAAGTGTAACTCAATTCCATTAAATTTGGGCACCTCAATCTAGAGGGGACCGGAGCAACCCAAGGGAGCACCTGAAACTTTATTAAATTGTAAAAGTATGTAGTGGCCAACATAGTTAGAGACCTCCTTGAAGAGGCCCACACCCAAGTTCGCCCAAGGAACCATAACAAAATGTAGAATAAAATGAGTAAATTTATTTGTGGAAAGTCGACCAACAAGGAATGTTGGTTGCAAAAACATATTTAAAGTGGGTCAGGGTAATCAGGGTTCTGCAGAATTGTGCCCAAGCCTTGACGCTCCAATAGACAAACGCTTCCATCCGTTTTGGTAATATACACCAAAAGTGCCTTCACTTGAGTGATCAATTGAAGCTGTATTCTACCCAAGAACATTATTTCATAACTTGAATGGGATCCAAACTCTCGTTTTCCAGTTAACCAAATTGAACCATCTTCATTTGTTATGTAGATCATTTGTTTCAGTGCCTGGGCTGAGATAAGGGGCTGGGCGTTTTGCACCCCATTAGTACCAACCTGAGCATGTTTTGCTTGCACTCAGCGTTGGTCTAAGGTGTGTTTCAGGTCAGGAAGAGCCTGAAGTTACACCTTCTGGGCCTCCTGTCGCCCAGCCTTATCTCTGGCGTTGGTTTCCACTATTAAGTCATCCAACCATTATATTCCCTCTCTTCCTTCTTGGGCTCCACCCCTCCTCCAGGGGCATTCGCTAAGGATAAGTTCTTATGTGCGGGTGGCAACTTCATAGCAGCAACGGCTGACTTGGGCTTAGATCCTGCAGCCTCAGGGAAACAATTATGGAATGATTTGATCAGGTCTTGGGCATGTACACAGTCTCAGGCCGGCACCTAACTGTTCTTGGCCGCGTCAAACCCCTTCCAGGATACCAGGTACTTGAGACATCGCTTAACCCAGTGAGAGGCTACTATTTCCTCCAATTCCCATTCTAACGCCCCATCCACGAGATAAGCCTTGGGAGTCGCAGGTGGGGGGCCCTCAAACAATGTCAATTTACTCTTATAAAAGAAGTAGAAGGTCTGGAACGCGTAGGGAAGATTCAACTGGTATTAGGCATGACCCATTTTTCTAACTACCCGGTAAGGACCAATCCTCTTTGGACCCAGCTTTTTGCATGACTGCTTGATATGGATGTTGTGAGCATCAAGCATCACGAGATCCCCTTCCTTGTACGCTGGACCCACTTGCCGCTTTCCATTGGCGTTCTCCTTATAAACTAGCATAGCCGCCTCCAAACTTGTGGACACTACCTGGTGTACCTTCTTGATTGTCTTAGCAAAGTCCACCACCGCTTCCACTTTGGAACCACAGCTGGGCTCCATGTTAAAAGCAGGGTTAAGACCATGGTTGGCGAAAAAGGGTGAGCAGCCAATCTATAATGCAAAGTGTTGTTGTAGCTAAACTGGGCCATGGGAAGGTGAGGAACCCAGTCTGAATGATCTACGGTGGTGTAACAACGCAGAAATTGTTACAAGCACTGTTTCACTCGTTCAGTCTGCTCATCTGATTGGGGGTGATAGGCCGTTGAATAGCAGGGGCAAATCTGAAGAGTTTTACACAACTCTTCCCAAAAGATGGAAGTGAACTGAGGTCACCAGTCATTAATGATTTCTTGAGGAACCCCATGAAGCGCAAATAAACGGGTGACGAAGAGCCTGGCCATTTCAGCAGTGGTTATGGTCATTATGCAAGGAATGAAATGGGAGAACTTTGTAAAGCGGTCCAACACCACTATTATGGCATCATAACCATCCAAAACGGGTAACTCCACAATGAAATCCACTGATAGGGAAGTCCAGGGCCCTTCAGACTTTTGTACTGGTACCAACAACCCTGCTAAAGGTTGCCGATTGGGTTTCATTTTATTGCAGATCAGGCACTCTTTACATTACCGCCCCACCTGAACAGGCAAGCCCTTCCAACTTTAAGTGCGTTGTACTAACTCCAAGTTCTTTTCTTTCCCAGGATGACCAACGGTGATTCCATCATGATGGTCCCAGATGCTTTCCAGACGCAGTGGTCCAGCAGGAACCCATAGGCGCCCCTGAAACCACACCATCTCATCCTTTACATTATAACCCCTGGATAATTCCTCCTGATTCAGGGCGCACTTAGAGAGAACAACAGTATATTCAGCTGATAATGGCTGAGGAAGAACTACCTTTCTGAACATACTATATTCTGCTAAATTTTCCAGAGGTGCGAGAGCTGGCGTATGGACCATGGAATTAGGAGGTTGAGGCAGAATCATACTCGGTGGAATCATCAATTGGGTGTTGTGAATTTCTACCTCCTTTGGATCAGGAGCCAAAGAAGGGTCGCGGCTTAAAGCATCTGCCATACCATTCTCTTTGCCCTTGGTGAACTCATAGAAAAATGCAAATTGGGCAAGGGTCTCGTGCCAATGGGTCTGACGTGGGTTTTAGGACATGAGGAGCGCAGTAGTACAAGTCTGGTGGTCTGTGCGTACATGGAATGGTTGGGAGGAGCCATGTAAGTGCTGACGCTAATAAATCAGCGCCTCCACCACTACTAATAACTCCTTGTCATAAATGGCGTAGTTTAACTCAGGCAGAGACATTTTCTTAGAAAAATATCCCACCGGATGCTCAGTCCCATCTTCACCCACCTGTAACAAGGCAGCTGCAATGGCAAAGCTGGAAGCACCAGAAGACACAAAAACTCCTTTGAAGGGTCAACATGGCGAAGAATTGATGTGGATAACAAGGTGCACTTCACAGCTTGGAAAACATCCTCCAAAACGGGGGAACACTGAAGCACCTTAACACCGCTGGCCTTATATAAGGGTGCTGCCACCTCAGAGAGATTGAGCGTGAACTTCTTGAGGAACGTACACGTCCCAAAAAGCTTTAATTCCTTGACTGAGGTGAGGGTGGGCCACTCACAAATAGCCTTCTCCTTGTCTGGAGTTATCATATGGCCTTTGTCAAACATGAAGTTGCCCAGAAAAGTGACCAGGGACTTGAATTCATATTTACTAATCTTGAGCGTAAGGCGATTGGCCCTCAATCTCTCCACCACTTGTCGAAGGTGTACTGTATGGGAATCCTGATCAGGGGAAAACACCAGGATATCATCCATGTAGGCAATTGCGCATACCCCCAACAAGTCCCCCAACTCAGCATCAATACGGCATTGAAAGATGGCAGGGGCATTCTTAAGCCCAAAGGGCATGACCTGGAACTGGAAAATTCCTTTTCTGGTGTGGAATGCGGTTAACCACTCCTGGCCCTTCTATATCCAGATTTGATTGAACGCATTGAGGCAATCCAAATTGGAGAAAACTTTTGCCTTTTCTACATAACGCGCAATCTGGGAATCTAAAGGGATGGGATGAAGCTTGGGTACAGTCACGTTGTTTAAATTTCCATAATCAACACAAGGGCATAAAGTTCCATCAGCCTTCTCTACAAAGAGAAGGGGAGCAGACAGGGGAGGTACACTGAAAGATGGAACCTTTGGCCAATTGCTCCTTCACCCACAAATCTAAAGCCTCTTCCTCCTGGACAGTCAATGGGTAAATGGGGGAAGAAATATGCATAAGATCCACAGTGAGTTTAAACTAACAATCAAACTCTGAATGTTCTGGTAGTGTACTAGCTGAAGCTGCATTAAAAGAAGATGCCAACGTCTCCAAACAGGAAGGTAAGGAAAGTCCCACGGAGGGCTTCAGCAAAGGGGCAAGATAAGGAGTTGGAACATTGGGCCAATGGGGTAATTAGCCCTGGGCGTTATCCTCCAACAAAGGAACAATCAACTAGTGACCGTTTATCAAAGACAAGGATAGAGTGTTTTCTTTCAAATTAGTCCTGACGTCAGACTTCCGCCACCACTCTACACCCAAAATAATGGGGAACAAGAGGTTTCTGATAGCTTTAAACTGGTCGGACAAAAGATAGGAGCCCACCTGGAAGTCAACTAACCCCATGACGTTCAGTGTGGGGATACCTTGAGAAGCCTCACCTTTAACCATACCACCTAGTGAGTAACTCAACTCAAGGTGGTCAGCAAGGTCTTGGTCAATAAAATTATTTGAGGCACCAGTATCCACTAAAATAGTTGTACTGAACTTTCCAAAAGAGGATGTAAGGGTAGCAGTCAACAATAAGTATCCAGAATGGGATTTATTCAAAGCAGAAAACGCCAACATCTCACCTGAAAAATCTTCCTCTGGCTTGAACAAGCCATCAGGGTATGTATTAGAATTATAGTAGGGGGAGGGATAGTGGGCCACTCTTACTACTGAGGCCAAATATCCCACCCCACCTTCTGCAGGTGCATATACATTATTTTATTTAACACAAAGCTCCTTTTCCACGTCCTGAGTGCCCCAGATCATGGTAGGGGTCAAATGAGGGTTCTCAGGGGTAATCTGATAAGCTGGAATAGGGTCCTCATCCAGGCCATATGATCTTATAAACGGCTCATTTTGTGATAAATTGCTCACATTATAAAACGCGTTTTCAGGCTCCAAAGAACCCACAACTACTCTGATGGTTCGGTGTGCTATGTTATCTGGGGCCATCACCCCCAGGCCCAGAACTGATGTGTTGGCATGCCCCCCAGAAATGTGGTGGGGAGAAAAACGTTAGCAGGGTCCCTTTTTGGATAAATTAAGGTCTGGACCCTCCTAAACCCTTGATTTCCGCTGAGATGGGGAGGAAATCAGTGGAATGCTCCTCACAATTCAAGGGAATATCACTAGTCAAGGACGCGGTATTTATAGGGGCGACCATGGGTGACATTATCGCAGCAGAATCAGCTGACACATTTAATCTAGACTTGGTTTAGAACCCCGCTCAGCTTTGAATTCCTTGAATTTGAAGGTTTGGAAGAATAAGATTTCATCGTTGTGAGAGGCATGTGTGACTTTTTGGTTCCCATATTTATAGGGGCCAACCCAGGTGCAATTATGACGGCCAAATTACGTGGCCCCTTCTGGGTTGGGGCGAAGAAACTTACCCAAAGGGCTTCAATCAGAAGATCAAAGTTGGAAGGGGATGACAGCCAAATTGGGGAATTACGCACAGAGAGGTCCATGGAAGAACGTAGAAATGACATTTTCATGAGGTTGGGCAAAGATAAAGCCTGGGCTTTTCCACAAAATTCATCCAAATATAAATTCACTGGCCAACCCTCTTGTCTCAATGAAAAGAACTCGTAGAAGGATTGGATGGATGCTCCATCAGGATGACATTGCTCCAAGATGCGCTCCAAGCCCTCCATGGATTGCCACAAGAGCGGATGTTCACAGAATACTGCAAACACCCAGTCAGCCGCTTCTGGAGACAACCAATAAAACAAATCTACTCCTCATAAAAGCGGATGGGAACCTGGTAGATTGTTCTTTCCTAAGTAAGGTTTTGACTTAAGGGTAGCCAAGGCCTGTTGAATTTCTGAGTAGATCTTAGGAGAAAGGTGGGGAATCATGACAACAGGATCATGAAAGGTCTGATACCACCAGGTATGAGCAGAAGGGTGTGCACTTCCCAATTGGTAGTTGCAAGAATAACTCTGAGATGCACCAAAACAAAACCAAATGAGAAAACTGTGGTGAGCATTAATGTGGCAGTAAAAAACGGCCAGCGCACCCAGTTTATGAATAACGAAAGTCCCACACAGATAATTCTCATGCATGTAAAATAAAAGGGTTGGTCAACTAATGTCAAGAGAGTGTCTGTAACTCTCTCGTTCTCAGTGAGGTGGTGTGGGATGCAAACCCACACTGCTAAGGAACTATCCATTAGGAAAATGGGAAACAAGGCACCTCAAACGGTTCCTGTACAAAAGGGACCCAAGACAAAGGTGTAGAGCGCGATAACAGTACCAGGTAAGCTAGAAAAAACACTGCTTGAGTGGACCCCAGAGGGGAGTCCATAATCAAGTGTAACTCAGTGCCAGGAGGTTTGGGCGCCTCTATCTGGAGGGGACCGGAGGAGTGGCCCAAGGGAGCACCCAAAACTTTAGTAAATTGTAAAATTATTTAGTGGCCAACATAGTTGGAGACCTCCTCAAAGAGGTCCACACCCAAGTTTGCCCAAGGAACCATAACAAAATGTAAAGTAAAACGGGTAAATTGGGACCATCTAGTACTAAAAAAAACGGGTAGATTTATTTGTGGAAAGTCGACCAACAAGGAATGTTGGTTGCAAAAACATATTTAAAGTGGGTCAGGGTAATCAGGGTTCTGCAGAATTGTGCCCAAGCCTTGACGCTCCAATAGACAAACGCTTCCATCCGTTTTGGTAATATACACCAAAAGTGCCTTCACTTGAGTGATCAATTGAAGCTGTATTCTACCCAAGAACATTATTTCATAACTTGAATGGGATCCAAACTCTCGTTTTCCAGTTAACCAAATTGAACCATCTTCATATGTTATGTAGATCATTTGTTTCAGTGCCTGGGCTGAGATAAGGGGCTGGGCGTTTTGCACCCCCTTAGCACCAACCTGGGCATGTTTTGCTTGCACCCAGGGTTGGTCTAAGGTGTGTTTCAGGTCAGGAAGAGCCTGAAGTTACACCTTCTGGGCCTCCTGTCGCCCAGCCTTATCTCTGGCGTTGGTTTCTATTATCAAGTCATCCAACCATGACACTACAGTTCAGGCAAGCAGTTAGCTGGTTTGGCCACCAACTAGGTGCAGTTTATTGAAGTCATTGTCATGCTGATCCATAATACCCTTATTTTCCTGAAAAAGCATTTTTTGTCTGGAGTAGTGTATCCATGACAAGTTTTATTTCCGCATATTAGGATAAATTAATGGAGTTGCACTCCGTTGAGTTGAGCCTGCTACACCATTGCTTGGCGGACATGGAGCTTTCAGGGTGTTGATCAATAGGCCCCCTGTATTGAGCACCACTGTTAAAACTGGCGAAATGGTTAATGTTTGTTGGAAGGGTTACACATGTTTGAGCCCAGTGAGCAATGGCTGAACGATATGGAGATCATTGGACTGCAAAATGAGCTTAATGAGCTTATATAATATGAAGCAATAGCCTCATCCACACTACTTAATTTAAATTAATATAACTGAAGATACTTTCTGCTTACAATGCCCTCTTCCTACTATCTATTCTCTTACTCTTTCTTCCAAAAGACCCCTCCTTGTCTTCCCATCTGTCAAGATTCTGATATGACTGGACGATAAGCTATAGTTCCAGTGGATTGTAAACTAGATTTGAAGCAAGCTTCGATATTGAGTGAACAATTGTGTTGTTGCAAAGTGAGTTTAGTTGAAGAAATAATGGTTTAGCGAATTTTGGGAATTCCACCAAAGCCTCAATATGTGAATGAAGCCCTTATATTTTAGTGAATAGAGAATTTACTAAGCAGAGCATCTTAAATCCGCCAAGGAATACTGATGAGTAAGAGTTGAGCGTGAGAGCAAGAAGGGAGAGTATTTTATGATAAAGAGAGGACTATTAAAGAGTAACGGAAGGAGCCATTAAGATTTTTATTAAATATAGTGTATCATTGGGGCAATATCTACTTATTAAACACTTTATTATTATTATTTATTATTATTACTATTATTATTATTATTATTATAATGGGCATTGAACCTCATATTTCTCGTCCGTTGCTCAGTGGGTTTACCTTGTGCAACCAGTTTGATGGAATCAACCTAATCTTCCAAAATTTAACGGTGGTGCTCATTACAGAAATCCCATTAAACATTTTATTAAAAAAGTTCAAATTTGTCACTCAATGGCGCAACTGTTCCCTTAAAATGAGGTACTGCAGTTTATTGAGTTGTCCCAATATGCAGAACTGAAGCTTGCCTTGGATACACTACTTCAGGCTCAAAAAAATTTTTCCACGAAAATAAAAATATATCAGATCAGCTTACCAACGCTTTTCCCAACTGTACCTGGTGAGTGGCTGAACCACCCAACTTGCTGACCTTGTGGGCAACACTACAGAATGGCTACAATGTTCAGAGTGTAAATTAAATGAAGTTGTTAGGGGGAGGTTTGCAGCGACAAGCTTCCCCAATTTAATCATGATGGAAATATACATGGAGTTTTCAAGCAGTTTGAATTTGATATGTAGGGGTTTCTTATTGGTAGAAAGCTAAATTTGTTGTCTGCTTCGGATGTTGTAAGCGCTGATCAAGCCACATGTTACCTTAAAGATAGTACTGTAGCCTACCAAGAGGTGAAGGAGACTGTGATCTGTCTGTTTGGGGGTAAGGCGAAAATGTATCAGCGCAAAGCAGACTTTTTGACAATATCATTCAGAAATTTTGTCCTTAGTAAAGTTTACAGAGCAATTTACAACTGAGGCTCATGTATTGTTGGGAGAGAATATCTTATCAAATGAGGAGTTGGGCATAGCGATGATAGCAGCTGTCAAGCCATATTGAGAAATGTATAATGCTATGTCATACATTTGTCAGGAGGATGCGGGGCTACTGAAAATTGTCAGTAATTTACGCTATCTATCCATCACCATTAGTGCTCCCAATGTGGACCGGAATGCTCCTTCATCCACTACCAATTTCTGTCAATATAGGGACCCCAACGACATGGGCATAAAGCGTTGGTTAATCCTTGTCCACTTAACGCTTTGGCAGTTCCTTTCCATCCCCATTTTTATCATCCAGCTTATCCTTGGCCTAATAACAACCCTCATTATTATGTAACCCAGACCTTTGGGGGTGATACAGAGACAAAGGCCATTTATGAATGCTTGTTTCTCATGTGGCCAAAGAGGCCATTATGTGGCTAGCTATTTAGTTAGGCTGAATGCTCATGCAGTAATGGCTGCTCTGATCAAACAGGGAAAAAGTGAGTGGAGTATAGAGATGGGACGCTTTACTTCTGCTGATTATACCTATTTGTCCCTGATGATTCTCATGAGTCACTTTATGTCAGTCCCAGTACACTCCCTGATGATTTACTATTTCAACGCATCCCCTATGATATATTGGCCTCAAACTGAGGGAGAGATCCAAATAACGTAGACTTGGAGATTTTCCGAGATTGAAAAAGCCTTACACCTGGAAAATCCTTGAGCATAATGGTACAGTTGACGGTGAGCCTTCATCAAATCTTGTAACCCTAGAGTGGGTGACTGTGGCGATCCCAGTAGAACAAATTTCCCATGAGTATCCTCATGTCAGTGCTGGTATTATCATTTTTATGGATAACCAAAATTCCTTGGCTTATATTAAATAAACACCAACAATTCCTCTTACTCAGAGTGTACATATTGTGATATTTTTGTGCATAATAGCAAAATCTGGGCAATAATAGATACTGGCGCTCCCGTAAATATTTTATCCACCAAGCTTGTGGATAGGCTTCCGCTGAAGCTTGATGTGGAACACTGAGTAGTGTACAGGACTGTGGGAGCACAGAGCACTGTGTTAATATTCGCTTACAGCGTGTTGACTCTGAGGGTTGGTTCTGTGGATGCATCCACTCTGGAAGTGGTTCTGCCTAACAATCATTATGACATTTTGATTGGAGCTGCGTTTATGCAGCAATTTGGGATGGTAATTGATACGGTGGAGGGACACTTGATATTTTGGGACAACATATTCCCATTTACTTTACCTCCAGTAGAGTCCTGGAAGACCCAATCCGCTCCAGTCAAATTAATTTTACATATAGTGACAGGGTAAATCCTGTATAAATATTGGCAGATGAAGCGGAGAACCTAAGCCCTTCCTAACTAGATATAAAAGTACAGTGGTATTCCTTTATGCGCTGCAAGTGCTTTAAGCATTTCTTCTGGGCATCAGATCATAATAGGGATGGAGCTTGAAATTGATATACTGGAAGGTCTATATGGTGAGATTATGGGGCTCTATCACCAATCGCAGCTCAAACCTCATGTGGCTCATGGGCTCCTGTTACCAGGGCATGGGTAAATGAAGGTGTTGATAGAGAACCTGTAGAAGGAGTCTATGAAGGTTCAAAGGCAACAAGTGGTGGCTTATCTGCATCTGGTCACCATCAATGAGATCCACCATATACACAATTTTAGTTTGTGGGAAAATCTCAGGCTACCTGTAAAAACCACATCCAGTTTAATGACTGTGGTTCCACGTGAGGCACTGACTGGTCTATCAGAGGACCAGAAGGACAGGGTGATGGGTCTGTTTGAGAAATATAAAAGCATTTTTGCATCTAACAATCACAACTTGGGATGTGCTTGCGAGATTATGCATTTTATTAGACATGGGAGATCACCCTCCTATCAAGTCATGGCCTATCCGTTGCTCAAAGGCGGTGGAAAAGTGTATCCTCAGAAATAAAAATTGGTGGAATAGTGAATGTTAGAGCCATCAAAGAGTCCCTGGGAGTCCCCGGTGCTAATGATCAAAAAGAAAGATGGCTCCAATTGAGTAGTAATTGATTACTGGAATCTTAACAGTATTATGAAAAAGACATATACCCGCTTCCATGAATTGATGATGCTTTAGATCGGCTATAAGTTTAAATATTTCTCCACTATGGACTTGATATTGGGGTACTGGAAAATCTATTTGGCAGCGGGGGAACAAGAGGAGTTTATTTTATTCACCTTGAAAGGGTTGTTCCAGCCTATGCATATGCCTCAGAGGTTGTACAACACCCCAGCTACATTCCAGTGAGCTATGGACACTATCTTAGGTAACCTGAAGCTGTCCTGTGTCCTAGTCTACCCAACGATATCAATGTATTCTTGTGGACGTTCATTAAGCATCTATACCACTTGGAACAAGTATCTCACATACTTGACAATGTTAACATAAAAAGCAAACCTCAAAAGTGTCATTTTTTTAAAGAGCAATTAAAATCCCAGGGTTGTGGTAGAATTTAAAGGCTTAGACCTCATCTGACAAAGGTAGAAGCTATATGTAAGATGACTTTTCAGGTAACAAGTGGAATATCCATGTATTTTTGGGGTTGGCCGGATACTTCTGGCGGTTCATCCCTAACTTCAACTTTATTGGGTCTCCACTCTTTAAGTTATTAAAGAAAAACGCCACCTTTGAATGGACTGAAATGTTGTAAAACGCTTTTGAAGCTTTCTGGACCTCATTGGCTAGCACGCCAGTCTTTCAATACCATAATTTTGAGAAGGAATTCATTGTGCAAATGGAAGCTTAATTTTCCACTTTAGGTGCAGTATAATCCCTTAAGGATAATGACATTGTGGAGCACCCTGCTACGTATTGTAGCTGGAGCTTAAATTGCCATGAATGGAATTACTTTGTGACAGACCAGGAGTGCTTTGCTGTGATCTATGCATATAAGCTGTCCTGAGTATACTTCACAGAGTAAATTTATGGTTGTGATTGGTCACGCATCAAAGCATTGGTTACAGAATCTTTGTGAGCCAGAGGGGCGCTTTGCTAGATGGTCCTTCAAGCTTCAGAACTAAAATTTTGAAATACTTCACCACCCTTGCGCAAAGCACCAAAAGCTGACTGCTTATCTCAGCTACTGAAAATCATGGTAGTGGTGAATTTGGGCAATTTTCTGTATAAAAAAAAGGTCAGTGGAGATATGCAGATGAACCGCCTCAAGTTATTTGGGCACTTTGACCGGATGATGGTCAATATGGTCTGAAAAAACGGGGAACTATACAAGCAGATTAATAACAATATGCTAAGTTTTCTGAAACCCTCCACTCACCAGCCATTTTTTGAGTGCGCACAAGGTGGTAGGTCTTAAAGGGTAACACAAAACATTAAAGTTCTAGTGACTACACTACTATTGTGAGAGTATGCATTTTATCGTGCTTAAGTGAATCTTGTTGCCATCAATGTCAAGTAGAAGAGTCATTCCGCCAGAAGTCATCCTATTTGTTAGTGAAGCCCCAATTTGCATGGCACATAGTGTCCATTGACGTCGTGGGCCCTTTACCAATAGGCACAAATCGCTCCAAGGATATCTTGGTAGCCAAAGATAATTTAACCAGGTTGGTGGAGGCAAGAACGATAAGAGATTTGAGGGCAGTCATCATTGCCAAGTTCATAATGTAATGCACAATCCAATGCACGGCTGTTCACAGTTCATACTCACTGACAATGGAACTAACTTTCCCTCACACATTCTCCCCACGTTGAACGAACTTATTGCCATATACAGTGCTCTAAAAACCCCATACCATCCTGAGACTAATGTCAATGTCGAAAAGTTAATGAAACGCTGGTGAATATTTTCAGGAAATAGTGACAGATAGATCGTCTAATTGAAGTATCCTCCTTTTCACCACCGTTTTCATCTACAATATCAGTTATCATTCCACAACTGAAAAGAGTCCTTTTCAGCTGCTTTATGGAAAGCATCCCGCCCTTCCTGCATTACTTTATTGCTGTATATAGGACGCTGGCGGAGTAGATCCACAACGCTACTTAATGACTTTGACATCCACGTTAATCAAGCTCCAGACTGAAGCTACTCACCCAGCCTGGCATAAAGATCAAGTATTATGGTTGAAATAAGTTAAAGCTTAATAGAATCCCCCAGTTTATGATAGGGGAGCATTCTCTTCCACGATCAGCATGGGTTTAGGTGCGGAATAAGTTGGCTAGTATATGGATTGGGCCTTTTAAGATAATTCAGAAAACTATTGTGGATGCCTACACCATCAAGGACCCAACAAGTGGTCAGATTATCAACCAAGTTTACGTTAAGTTCCTTTAGGCATATAAACAATAATGGAGATGGAAAAAAGAAAAAATATAATTATAATAAATAAAGAAGGATAAAAAATAATAATAATAAATATAATAACAATGATACAACTGGATGATGTACAATGGAGAACTGTTCAGTAAAGTGAGTATATTGGGAACTGAAGCATAACATACTTTTGGTCAAGACGTCTCAAGATCCCTTTGCCCCATCTAATTTTGATGGTGGGCCTTGTGTTTCAACCAATGGGATCCACGTTTCTTTTTTTTCAGCCACTTTATGGGTAGCTCAGTCCCAATGGACCCTTCACAGGTTGGAGGTGGAAAAGGAGGCTGCAGTGTTGGGGGTGAGGGGGTCAGTATCAGCTTAGGGGACGCTGCACCAGCGGACGGGGGTGAGGATGCAGCATAGGAGCTAGGAGGAGATTAGAAACTGGGTTTTCAGGGTAAGAGTTGTGGAGGTTACAATTTGGACAGGTGATCAAAGCAAATGAGCTCTTGTCTCATCAAGAGTAAGTCCCACAACCGCATTTGCTGATAGTCATGGGATATTAAAGAGTACAATTGGAAAGGGGGATGAAATTGGAGTGGCCTGAGAATAAGGAGATGAGTTCCAGCTTTTGGAGAAAATATAGCGTTAAACGTCATGAAATTCATCAGGAAGTCATCCATTATATAATATACATGTGGGAAAGGAGTAGTCACTGAATATGCTGCTTGACGGGCCCACTAAAAAGCCGCCCAATGCCATCCCATCACTGATCCTAACTCACCTGCTGAAAGCAAAATACCATGTTTCCAAGGAGCGCCATCATGGTGAGGTACTAAAAAGAGTTGCCATTAAGAACTGCAAACGCTGCGGCAGCCCAATCACATATGGTTCAGAAAATTGTTCTAAAAATTCACCTCTATTGACTGAAAGTGGGTTAGAGCATGGGGAAGGACCCCAACCAGCTTGTCAGACAATTACAAGTCTGCTTATGTAAAGATAGTGTTTTAGTTAAGAATAAGGACGAAATTGAGGATAAATTTGGCCAAAAGACCCTAGCTGATTCTTGGTGGAACCCTTTGAATTGGAGCATTACATTTACTATAGTACTCGGCCACATAGCTCGAGTTTGGGTAAGCAAATTTTACAAACTATGCGGTGAAATCAGGGGAGTCCATTGGAGGTTTCTCCCCAGCCCACTTCTAGTTCATTTCAAGCACCTAAGCGGGGACCACCCTTTTTTAGCTTGGTGGGAGTCCCCCAAGGTGCAGTTATCTTCTCACAGTAATTATTTAAAAAAATCAATTCATTACCTCACAGGTTTTCCTTGCCTACGATTGACCCTCCATCCACCATTTTAGCAAAGTGATGTGAGTTTGAAAGCTCTGATAGGTCAACAACCCATATTTACTATATAGGCTTAAAGTTAATATAAAATAATGCATATCTTGGTCCAAGCCCAAGTTAATCTAAGTACTAAGCAGTATATTGTAATAGGGTTCCCTTTTCACACTTTTTCCTCTTCTAATAAACTATATAAAAAACCAACCCTTTAGCTTAGATTATTGTTTTGTTTTTATTATAGGTGGTGCAGAACTACCCTAAATTAAATCGTTGAAAATTAGGCAATAAAGGCACCAGTGAGCATCTTCCCCACCTAAAATCCAACAAGTGGTGCCCACTAAAGGTGGTACCTGCAAACCACAAAAATCTTTACCAAAATGGAGGTTGGTAAGGAATTTAACCCTCGCAACTTCCCCGCTGAAAGTAACCCTAGGCTAGCCACTCTGAAACACCAGCTAGCCAGTGCTTTGTCTTACCTCAAAAGTCTTGAGTAGCATTTTATTCTAATTCCCCTTTCAGAGATAAGTTTCCCCAGGTGAGTGCAGTATTGACTCCTTCCTCTTCATTTATGAATCTGCTATGGAAGGAGCAACTGACCAACAAAAAACCCAGTACATCCTTCCTTGCTTGAGTCACCTAACTCGAACAATAATGGCTCCCACCATGATCAACCTCAGCACCTGGTTGGAGGTTAAAAAAGTGCTTATTGACTAATTTGGCTCCCAGAATAGTTCATAATGACAAAAGCAGGCCTCTATGTGCCTTAGTCTTCAAGAGGTAGAATTAATCACTTCTTTTGTGGAGCGTTTCTATAGGTAAGCTTAACCTCTGATGCTTGCCAAAATGCTACCTCTTGACGACGCCATTGCTGCCATTCTAAGCGAGTTGATGTCTCACCCTTCTATAGTTCAGCATCTTATCTCTGTAAAGCGCCAGCTCCAGAATATCTGAGATATTAAAAAACTCTGGTGGAGGTTGCAGATATGTATAATTCTGGAGCTACTTCAGCTGTTGGGTCAACTCCTCAGGTATTTACCATTGAGAATTGTTCAACCAAAGCCCCATTGACAAACAAGATATGATGATCCTATGAGCCCCCCTACGCTGGTTACTACTCTGAGCCCAGCATTTGCGGTGCAGCTCAAACCGAATCTTCTCCACGCAGCAAACTTGAGGTTCTTAAGCCAGTAAATCGGAGTACATCTTTGTCAATGGGGCTGTGCTCCCTGCCCTGACCATCTTTTTCTCCAGAGCAGCCTTCCCAAGTGGTTCCAAAGCTTGCTCATAATCCTAAACCCCTTTATTGGGTGCCATTTGCTCCCACTAACCTTGGGGTGAATGACCAGGCCACAAAGGCTAAACTGCCTGTTTCACAAAAGAACACAACCACTGATCAACCCAAAGCAGGTGAAGGTAAAGCATCCACCTCTACAATGCCATCCCCCTTGACCTCTAATCCAACTAACTCTAGTCTGGAAACTGTCTCCGTGAAACAACTCAAACTCCCTGCTTTGAAAGTTAAAAAAGAGCTGTGATAACTCCAACGCCTTTCAAAAAAGCTAATAGGGTAAATGAGTGGCCCAGGGTCTCTCTGGAAAACAAAGATGCCCTAACCTTACCTCACAACTGATGGACTCCCTTATGTGCATTAATAACCCCTCTGATGATAAATCTGAAGGGGGTTGTAAATATGCTGGCCATTATGTTTTAGGAGCTCCAGGTGAAGTGGATGTACCTGATTGATTGAACCTGGAGAGAGTAATTGGCCTAGGTTCCCCTAACAAACTTATCTCTGACAAGTGTTGAGGGGTCTTGAGATTATTGACACTGCCAGCAACGCTGACCAGCTCATTGATACCTTACTCTGGCCAAACCAATTTGTTCATACCCTTTAGTCTATTCAGGAGAAATATCCTGAGAAGGCTAAATGACATTCTTCTACTCTCCGTTTAAAGGTAGTCCTCACTTTTTTCCCCAACTTGGAGGGATTTATAACCAAAGTTGAGGTTGTCATCAATGGAGTCTGGGTTAGAGAGATCCTTGACACTGGGTCCAAAGTAAAAGGTTTGTCATCAAAACTCATTAAAAAAATTAAAATGGCCCTCAATCTTGATATACTTAAGAATTTGGGACTGTAGGCCCATACAACGCCTGCGCCATCAGAGCATACTCTTCTCTGCCCATTCATTTTGGGAAGCTCATCTTGTTAGCTCCAGTTGTGGCTTTGACCAATAATACCTACTATTTACTCATTGGAACCCAATTTATGCTCGAATATGAAGGTGTTATTAATTTGAAGCGGGGTTATCTCTCCCTGCTTAACTATGAGGTCTTCCTAATTTTAGCAAATGATGAGCTTAATTAAAAGGATTATGTTTGCACAGTTGAGTATCCCTCTTCCGCTTTACCCATACATTATACCACAGCAAGACGACATCAAAATTATTGCATCAATCAGTGGACGCCATAGAGGGTATCCCTTTCTATGATTCTGAAGAGGTGGTTATCAAGGCTGGTGAACAAATGGTATTTGACATGAAGATTACCTTGCAAATTCCACAAAACTGCCTACTGCACCTAATTAGCATTGATGGAGTTAGCCCTTTGGAGACCAGGTTTTGCCAGTTGTGTTATACCCTGCCTATCAATGACCTATCAATCTTCTTTTAGAGAATCTCATCAAGAAGGATATTTTGGTAAAAAAAGCATCAGGGGATTGGAAGAGGCATGGTGATTCTCCTTGAGGAAATAAAGCAAGTTTACAAATTGGAGCTATGGCGTATATGGGTTTACCCGCTGACCAGTTAATATGTACACTACCTTCCGTTCATATCTCTGATGAACTAACCCCAGCTGAGCTGGAAAAAGTCCACACCCTTCTTGAGGCTACAGCAACATTTTATCTAAATCTGACGCTTACTATGGACACATTAAGGGTTAGACTCATACCATTGGCATTAGTGATGCTTGGCCTATCCACTCAAAACCCTACTGCAAATCAAAAGTTAAAGGAGCTACAGATGCAGACGGAGCTCAAACAGCTGCTGGACGCTGGGTCATTGGTGCCTTCCCAAAGCCCTTGGTCGTCCCCACTCTTATTAATTGAAAAAATGAAGGTTATTGGGTAGTGATGGACTACCTTAAGCTGAACAGACTCACCTAGAAAGACAGCTATCTTATCCCCCACATCGATGACGCTCTATCCCAACTCTCTGGGTCTAAATCCTTCTCTGCCATGGACTTGGCTTTTGGGTATTTCAGATGGACCTTTTTCCACAGGATCAGGAGATGTGCGCCCTTATCTGCAGCGAGGGTTTGTTCCAATCCACTCAGCTACCTCAGGGGTTTTTAATGCACCTGCTAATTTTCAGCAGGCGATGGATCACATTTTCCAGGACCTTAGGCTGAGCTTAATGATTGTCTACCTCGATGACATCACAGTCTTTTCTAAGACTTTCACTGAGCATCTCAAGCACCTAAAGGAGGTGTTTCAACGCTTGCAGGCATTTAACATCAAATTAAAGCCTTCCAAGTGTACTTTCCTCCAGAAGCTGCTGGATTTTCAGGCACGCCATCTCTCAAGATGGGATAAAACCTCTACAAGATAAGGTCAGAGAAATATCCAAGTTTCTCACCCAAAACTCTTTGTGATATACAAGTATTCTTGGGCATGATGGGGTATTACCATCAATTTATCCTAAAATTCTCCCAGCTCAGTGAACCCCTTGTCCACCTCCTAGCTTAGAATGCCAATTTCCATTAAGCTTAACAAAAGGCCACATTTGAGACCCTAAAGAAGCTATTACAAAAAAGGCTGATACTCCACCACCCTGACTACAACAAGCCCTTCATGTTATTCATGGGTGCCTCTGACTAAGCTGTTGGGGCCATCTTGGCTCGATTATATGCATGGTGTCAATCATCCTGTGTCTTACTTTAGTAAAATGCTTTCAAAAGCTGAGTGCAATTAAATAGTCACCAAGAAGAAGTGACTGACTGTCCTGCTCCCTGTCATATACTACCACCCATTCCATAAGGGATGTCGTTTAAAGTGGTTACCAACCACGCCTCATTAAAGTGGTTACAAAATATAAAAGGTCCCACCGGGCGGCGGCTTGTTGGGCTCCTAAGCTCCAGCATTATGATATGACTATTGAGCCTTGAGCTGGAACGCGCCATATGAATGTTGATGGATTGACGCGGTTGCCTGTCCTTCACCTTGACAGTAGCCAAGCTGAGAGGTTGCATGACCTCCTAATGATTCCTGACGCATGGGGTGATGAAGATGAACCAGTACAGAAGATGTTAGCATGGCACTCCCACAACACAAAAGTGGAGAACGGGAAGCTATATAAGAAAGTAGAGGTGAATTGGTTTCCCTATCTCAGACATCAGATCTAGTACCCGTGATTTTGGAGTCCCATACCCTTCTAGGGTTTATTAGAGTACAGAAAACCTATTAGTGGTTAAAAAGCGATATTACTGGGAGGGTATCATGGAGACAATAACTGAAGTCCTGGATGGATGTCTGACCTGCAAGAAGCAATCCAGCTATAAGACCAGGTGTCAGTACCAACCCACTACACTCCAACAACCCTTTTACACAATAAGTCTAGATGTGGTAGGCCCTATACCTCAGACTACTGGTGGCAATAGTTATATAATGGTTGGAATTGATCATTTTATCAAATTATTTAAGGCTGTAGCTCTTCCTGGTCAAACTTCCAAAGCCACAGCCACATTCCTTCATCAATATATATATTCTCTCCATGGTTGTCCCCAAGTCCTTCTTTGTGACACTGGGAAAAATTTTACCTCCAGAGTGGTCAAGATCCTCGCTACCTCTATGGGAACACAGCAGCTTTTCTAGGCTCCCTATAACCCTTTGACTAATGGTACTGTGGAAAGAGCCGATGGGACCCTGGTCTCTATTTCAGAAAAAATGACCACTTCCTACCCTCTTTACTGGGATCTTTACTTACTCAGTGCTCTCATGGCTTACATATCAGCTATCACCAGATCCTTAAGATGTTGCCATTCTGAGTATTGTATGGTGAGAACCCGGGGTGCCAGCGTTACTAGCCAAAGATATCTTCTCCAATAATATTGATTCTGAGCAAGCTATAAAGAAAATTAGTCCAGCACATCATCCAGTTGCAATCAGAAGCGATGACCAAATTGGCAAAGATGGTCACCAAAGAGGTTCAAGCAGCTATCAAGCTCCAGCCTTCTCTACCTACCTTCCAATTGTTAGACTTGGTGATATAGTACCATAATCATATCACTCCTAGAATTGAGAAGCTCAGGTCTATCTGGGAAGGCCCTTTTGTCATCACTTATAAGCAAGGGGATGAGTACTCTATAAAATCCCTGGCTACAGGAGTTAAAGTTAACCGCATCTATGGCCAGTTCTTGCACCTTTACTCTTCCCCTAACACTCTTGAAGGGTGTAATGTCAGACAATTACAAGTCTGATTATGCAAAAAGAGTGTTCCAGTTCAAATAAGGATGAAATTAAGGATGAAATTGGCCAAAAGACACTGGCCATTTATTGGTGAAACTTTTTTGAATTTTAGCATTATATCTACTAATAGCACTCGGCCAAGTAGCATGAGTTTGGGTAAGCAAATTTCACAAACTATGCGGTGAAATCAGGGGAGTCCATCAGAGGTTTCTTTCCAGCCCACTTCTAGTTCATTTCTAGCACCCAAGCGGGGATCACCCCCTTTTATAGGCTTGGCGGGGGTCCCACAAGGTGCAACTATCTTCTCTCATGATGATTGTTTAAATTTATCAAATTATTACCCTGTGGGTTTGACTTTCCTACAATTGACCCTCCATCCTTATTTTCAGTAAAGTGAGGTGAGTTTAAAAGCTCTGATATGTTGACAACCCATATTTCCTAAATAGGCTTAAAGCTAATATCAAATTATGCCTATCTTGTCCAAGCCCAAGTTAATTTAAATACTAAGCAGTAGATTGTAACAGGGTTCTCTTTTCACCCTAATGCCTCTTTTAATAAACTATATAAAAAACTGACCTTTTAGCTTTTATTAGCGTTTTTTTTATTATAGGTGGTGCAGAACTCCTCTAAATTAAATTGTTAAAAACTAGGCAATAAAGGCACCAGCGAGCATTCTCCCCACCTAAAATCTAACGCAGCTGTCTAACACCCACTGCACAAAGAATAACATCCACCAGACTGTTAATACCACAGGATGAGGCTTGGTGATAGGGGAAAGCACTAAACAGCTAAAACTGTTCACCAGGAGCTGTGCCACTTCGTTAGATGAAGGACCTCTGCTTCACTCCTCACCCCAGCATAACTGTGCCATTAGGTTGCCATAGGGCACACGCAAGAATGCCATATGGCTGATGAAGTTGGGGAGGAGCTTCTGCTGGGCAAGAGAATCATGGCGTCTACCTCTGCCACTCCCTTGTACTTAGGGGTGGGGGAACTGTGGAAGTGAATTTTTCTTGGATTGCCCACATCTGCTCTGTATCATATTTTAAGGTAATAAGAAGGGGCTTGGGGCATTGGTTGTTGTTGTAATTCAGAGAACATTGGGATAACGTTTATAGACATGGTGCTGAAGCTTACCATACAGTCAAGGGGTGATAATGTTGGGAAATTTATATGGCTAGACAACAATCCTAAGTAACTATTGGCATATCATCACTTATCTGTCAAGATTGGGTCAAAGTAATTATTCATCAATTTTATATAGGTTGACGCTGAGTGAGTCAAACTTAGTGATAAGAGTAGATTCAGCTGGAGCCTCAATAATGAGGCAAACCCCTAATTTATAGTAAATAGTGAGTAAATAAGCTGAAGGGTTGAAACTAACCAGAAATAACAAAGTTATGAGCGGAAAGTGAAGTGAAGGAATGGGGTCAGTGGATTAGAAGAACAATAGTGGATAGTAGGGAAAAGAGAGCAATCAATAAGTATAAAGCTGCTCAATATATATAATATATTTTTTAAAGTGGTGTTGCCAAAGCTATTGTTTCATGTTCTTATTGCATTTACCAAGTTTATTTTGGAGACTGACAATCTCCATATTGTCCATCTGTTGATCAGTGAGCTTAACCCTGCGCAAGCCTTATGGCAGTTATTAGCTATATCACCAATTTTATAACAGGGGACGAAATTTTGCTTTCAAGACTTATCAGAAGCCAGAGAGTAGAAAAATCATCCAAAATGAAATTACTTCATATCTGACTGATTAGATAATATTAATATAATCACTACCAAATGATTACATTATTTGAGCATCTGATTAACTAATGACTGCTAATTTATAACAAAGTGAATACTTTCAAGAGATCTGATAGTCTTTTATCTTTATATCTTAAGTTGCTTCTCAATTCAAAATGCAATAGATTGTATCAGATATGCATCAGTTTGGAAATGACTTCAGAATAAAATTGAGATGATAATGATCAAGAAGCTCCCTTTGGATTCAGTAGATTAACACAAAAATCTAAAGTATATAGTTGGAATGGAGCTTTTCTTTCCTGTTACTATCACTTTTAGTAACACAATTCTATGCAATTTCTCCGAGATTGACAATCAACCAGGAATATGAGCAAATTTGTCTGCAACAATACCAGTTGGGCAAAAGTGGCCAGCATGAAAGGCCTGAAGCCCTCCCAACCTGCCAGGGAAAAATGCCCTGGCAGAATGTTGACACACCCTCCCACCAAAAAGGGTGAGTACAGCACTGCACCCAGAGTTTTGCAATTCCTGCAAAAAATGGGCGCATATACCAAAATAGAACACTCCCAACCCCTGTCCTCCCTTGAGCATGGCCTTAGAATTATGGTCAGCAATACTTCCCTCAAATCATGGGAAAAAATGGGGAGGCCTTCTCCACAACTTTCCCAAACACCATCTCAGTAAATTATAAAAATTTACATAGAGGATGGGTGGACATCAGGTTCATGTCCATGGAAGAAGTGGCAGAAGCAGCAAAAATCATATTCTCCATAAAGATTAACAATGAAGACCACACCATACACATGGTGCACACATGATGGAATGAGGCAAACGACCTATTCATCATATTTGACTGACTCCCAAGCACCATGCACCATGATATCCTTGTGGACAAGCTCTGTGGGGGCCTTGAAGGTTACAGCGTAATCAAACAGTTTGAATTTGAGAAATTCCCCTCCTGCCCCACCTGTGTACAGGGAAGGCAATAGCCATTATTGAACCCAATCAGGACGTGGTAGAGGATATCACCCTCATTCCCCAAACGGTGACCATCAACCTCCCCAATGGCAGCATATCTCGCCCCTTCCATATCACACCAGAACACACCCCACCTATCTGCAAATTCTGCTCAGCTATAGGCCACAAAGACCACGCGTGCCCCATCAAGTGCAGGATTGAAGCACCGGAATTTTGTGAGGACAATATGGATGAAACAAGCCCAACTTTTGGCAAAATTAAGGACTCCACTTTTGCCTTCTATTGGGGCAAAAGAGCTGATGTCACTTTGGTTGAGCCCATTTTGCACAAGGACCGCCGTCACGCACAGACTGCCCGCAAGCAGGCCACAAGTTCTGCTGAGACCCAAACCCACACCACAATTTCCCCAAAACAGATTCAGGTGGATGCCATGGCAGCACAGCGGAATAACCAATCAGATCCCCCACATATAACCCAACGCAACCAAAACAATGAATTTTTTGGACACAACCAATCAAACACCTCCAACCAAGTGGGAGCAGATCCACCTTGCACCACTGTGGATCCTCCCAGCCAATCATGTGTGATAAGCGATGATATGGAAGACCATTTCAGCCAATCACAATGTGACAACACTTATGCACAAAACCCAACCACCCCAACTCCTAGTTTCTGCCCATCAAACCCACAGGCAAGTGGCAAAATTTTTTTGCTGATGGGGCAAAAGCCAACCCACACCAGACCCAAACTCCACGGAGTAATCCGAGCCAGAAGAAACCAAACAAATCCAGTACTAAGACTACCAACCAACACACTGGAACCAATCTGGCTAATCGGCCCCATACTTGCAGTATGACCTGTGATAAGGAACTGGGTGACCTCAGTGGGTCGCCCCAGCGTTCCTGATGTGTGGACTACCGCAATCAACATAGGGATGCTCAACATCGCGGGAGCCAAGGCCCCCACATCCCAGGCCAAAAAAATGGCTTTCCTGCACAATATCCCCGTGGACATCTTGGCCATCCAAGAACCCCACTGTCCACTGGGAGAGGAGGAGTCATGGTCAACCATGCTCCTTCCAGCCAAATCCTTTTGGACATACCACTGTGGGGTGGTAATTCAAACAAATTGTAACCCTCCAGTAAATATCTGAAGCACATCCTCCCACCTGGAGGGATGGCTGCTCCTAGCAGACCTCAAGTGGAATGGAGAAAATTTTGCCATGGCATGTGTGTATGCCCCAAATGATCTGAATGACCACCAAAAATTTTTCTCTGATATCCTCTCAATCCCTTTCCCTGAGGCAACGTTTTTTGTGGGAGATTTTAACTGCTGGCTTAACACCAATACTGACTGCTGGCCCAAGTCTAAGGCTATACCCTGTGGCCACACAGAACTACACATACTAAAGGCAACGCTGGGCCTATGTGACACCATTCCCAAACAAGCCCCCACCCTGGCCAACATGACGAGGCCCCACCACAACAATAACCAGCTGGTCTCAATGACCCAGATTGACCTGATGCTCGCCCCTATAGACTTCTGGCACCGAGTATCAGACTTTACAACAACAATTATCCCTTTCTCCAACCACCGGATGGTCTTGAATAGCATTATCATCCTCAGAAAAATACAAAAAGCCACCAACCTGGCACAGAGTTCACCCGAGCACCATCCATCTTCTGGAGCTTAAACTTTGGATTGAGATGGTGCTAACAACACAGCAAGAAAGATGAACACCCAATGGGAACCCTATTGCCAAGTGGGAAATATTCAAGGCTCATGCAACCAAGAAAGCCTGCCACCTGAACTCCAGAAAAACAGCCGCAATGTCTGCGACAATCAACAAAGCTATCAGACAGCTTCAACACTTAGAAAACAACACACCTCGCGAGGGATACACCCCCCAATGGGGCCGCCTGTGGTTCCAGCTATCCACACAGGTAAACTCCCTCTTTAGAAAACACCAGCATTACACCGAAGTATGCTACAAATCAAAATACATTTTATCTGGAGAAACTCACATGGCCCAATTTTTCCGCCATTTTAAACCAATTTCAACTTTGGCGACTTGCACACAGGTCCGCTGAGCAGATGACACACTGGCATCCACACCATCAGAAATATGGCTGAATTACACCAATTTTACACTGACCTGTACATGGCGGATTTTGCATCACCTAGAGAAATTAAAAAATTTTATCATCCGCTAATATTGACACTATAGCTGGTCAACCAGACCTTGTAGCACCCATCACTAAAGATGAACTATGGGAGGTAATAAGATCAACCCCATGCAACAAATGCCCTGGGCCTGATGGCCTACCATACAAATTTTTCAAAAAATATTTTGAATATATCGCACCAATACTACTGACAACTATGAATAAGTGCCTGGAAGACACATCCCTACTACCTGGCGGCCAAGACGCATATGTGGTCACACTCTTCAAAAAAGGAGACCAGGCAGACCTAAACAACTGGCGTCCAATCACTCTCACCAATACTGACACCAAAATACTAACTAAAATCCTAGCCAAACGTCTGGGTTGCATTGCTCAGACAGCCCTCTCCCCCATCAGTTTGGCTTCATCCCAAATCGCTCAATTTGGGATAACATCCACACAATTGCCAACATCTGCCAAGCTAACCCCACAGGCGCCCTTGCTTTCCTGGACCAAGCATATGACTGAGTGCACTGGGGTTACCTAGAACAGTGTCTAAAGGCTTTCAACCTACCACCCCGCTTTATAAACTGGGCGCTCCTCCTAACGCGCTCAGCCAGGTTTGCAATCAGAGGCCCAGGCTTCCTAACCGACACCATCACCCCCAAAGGGGCCTTAAACAAGGTGACCCGCTTAGCCCCCTACTATACAATTTTACCCTTGACCCCCTCCTCCGCATTGCAAACTCAAAGCTCACTGGAATCAGGTTGGAGGGACAACTACCAACCAAAATGCTAGCCTTTGCTGACGACTGCGTTGTTGGAGTCTCAAGCAATAGGGATGCCAGGGCGATTGAGCGCATTATTCACCAGTATGAGTCAGTAAGTAACGCCATGCTGAACAAACAGAAAACAGAGGTAATTGTAATGGGCAAATTCAGTTCAAACTGGGCCCCACCCTCCCACCACCACACAAACCAACCAACCACACATCCAACCACACAACAACGATCCAAGCCAGTAAAACCACTGTGTTTACCCTTTGCACACCACCCCGCCACCAACCCAGTCCGTCATCTGGGCATATGGCTCAAAGCCGGTGGATATGCACTTGACACCATTGAAACCAACATTTTGGACAACATCACAAAAAGAATGACATGTATGCGGAGGAGTAAAGCTAGTTTAACCGGAAGAGTTGTGTTAGCCAACTCCCTGATCTTGTCAAAGTTATGGTTTGCTGCCCACGCGATTCCCTTTTCCGCCAACTTTACCAACGCAGTCTACAAGCTCCTGCAGAACTGGCTATGGTCTGGATACCGCGCACCTGTCAGGCTGGAGACCATGTACAGCCCACGGAAGAAAGGCGGGATGGGGCTGCTCAACTTCACAAAGAGCAACGCAAATCCTAGGCTCATGGGTAGCTCTCACAACGTCACCCAACCCACCATCCCCCCACTGGGCTAAGGCAGCCCAAACCAATTTCGCAAGGGCACTACATCTGAGGTCCCCCTCCAACCCTGCAACTCTGATGAAGTACCTTGCAACACATCCAACCGCCACTGGACCACACAACACCAATCAGTATTTCAAACGCATCCTGTACAACCTAAGACAAGGGGATTGGAGCTTCTCCTATGCACAGCAATCTGAAGACATTCACCCTCAAACTGGTTATGTGCAACTCCACAGGGGACAAACGGTGTCTAACGCGCCTGCCCCACTACCACCCTTTCCTATTTCCCAGATTGACTACCTAGACTACCAAGACGTCCCATATGACTTGCGCACCCAAAAGCAGGTGTGGGACCTCGTCACCTGCCCCCTCTTATCCCCACAAGTGTGCTCCACAGTGTGGCGATACATGCGCCATACGTTTAGAACAGCTGACCATACTTTCTCAATGTTCAAGACATGCGCCATCTGTGGCGGACCCAACACACTAGCACACCACCTGGAAGAGTGCCCGCCATCCGCGCATATCTGGGCCAACGTGATGCACTTGTTTCAACAATCACCTACAACCAAATTCTGACTATCCCGCGATATCCTGGCACTCAACATGGCCTCGCCTATCCCCCAGACACTAAGGGCTCTAATTGTGAGCATTGCAATATGGTCCATTCACACAATTACCCTTGACGCCTTCAACGGGATCCTCCACAATTTCAACCAAGCCATCATCAGGTTCCACAGCCATTTGGCTGACCACTTCCAAGCCTGGCTGTTCGGCTCACTCCAACACAAATGGAAGAAATGGATGGGCAACTGGATTCCAATCTGGTTCCTTTGTTATGACATTGAAAACCTCACAGTCTTCATAGGCGGTACAACCTACTAGCCCCTGAGCTGCCATGCCACTTAAGGTCTAGTCACCCACCACCTGTGGCCCCCAGCCACACCCAAGTGTGCCAAGTCAGATCTTTTGAGTTCCTTTGTTTTGCACTCTCTTCCCTTTTTGTCTTCCGTTTCCCTCTTCCCTACATATCAGATGTGTCTGTCCCCTGGTTGGCCATCCTCATATAAATACAAAAATATATAGTTGGAATGTCTTATGATCATAGTCTAGATACCTAAATAATTTAAGTTTTTTTCATGATTTAAAAGGAGTATATAAATCCCTCTCTATTAGGAAATAAAGTATCATTTATCATATCTATCATTCTTGACTTAAGTCTATTTGTGGTTATCTTTAGGTCTAAGAATTTTAAATAGTTGCCAAGTTCTTTTACTTTCACAACTATCTTTATTGCTGAAATTCTGATGCTAAGCACCTGCAAGCAGCACCCTTGTCAGGATCTAAACAAGAAGTCCATACTGAAGTACCTCTTGAAGGGTCTAAAAATGAAACTGGTGGGGTTGAACACTGCCTGGGCCATTTTGATGATGACCACACTTGAATGAGGAAAAAAGTTTCCATACTCAATTCAAAGGCAAAAGATCAGGCAGCTTTGGGGGAGCACCAGGGAGCTACAAAGCACTGCCTGAGGGCGAGAAAGATATTGAGCTAGGTTTTGAGGGGGTCAAAGTGAATGGTTTGATGAGGGTGCTAGTGAAGCCAGCCTGGGCGCACTTTGTCAATATCCAAAATATGCCAGGAGGTGGCGCACCACCACAACACATGGGGGTAGCAGGTATTGAAATAAATAACATCTGAAATTTAATTTGGCAGAATAGCAAAGGGTTGTTATATATAGGCTTACAAATTTTTTTGATAAATTTAGTGAACAAAGTGAAAGATCAATATTATATAGTATAGATTAACTAATTTAGATAGGTCTTGAATACCAAATTTGGTTTAGTTGCTATGTTTCAGCCCTGGGGAATAGTTATACTATTGAGAGAGTTTTGAATAGTCATCCATTGATATAATTATTATATTTATAATCTACAATTACATCAGTTTAATACCAATTTGCAAATTTTAACAAAAAAAGGCACGTTCTAAATTTAAAAAGCACAATGTTAAGAAAAATAAATTAATTTACTTTATATTTTGTGAAATATTATATAGACTCTATAATAAAATAAAAAATGTATTTGAATAGACAGGAGAAACCTCAACCAAACACACTTTCATAGGCAAGAGTTTAGAATTATTTTCCTTTTGATTTGTCATTAGATATTAGTTTATCTTGGAAGTCCTAAACCTGATTTACTATTATAGTCAAGGGTGAAATTGAACCTATACCCTTGTGGTTGGAACGATACCAATTACCCACTGAGCCACTGGCTACCTATAATGAACGCAAAAGAATTTAAAATTGTATACTAAAATTGAATAAATGACTTTTCCATAGTGAAAATATGTCTATACTATTGTGAAAGCAAACTGCCCAACGTACTACGTATTGAGATATTACAAATGAAAAGGGGTTTATAAATTTTTATTAAGCCAGATTAACCTAAAGTTGGTAATTATTCATAAAGTTTTTATATACAATAACAAGAATAATTGGTAAATATCAATCTAAAAACCTAATGAACTAATATCAACTAAAAAATTTCTCACCTCCAACTATATTGAGATAAAATATTTAAGTTCCCTCTGTCTGGCTGTTAGTTTTTGTATCATCTTGTATAATACCCAACTCGTAGGAGCTACAGCCTGGAACCTCAACCCCATATACAAAAAATGCAGATTGAACTTATGCCCCAGCATGATGATAAGTCACTTTTACTAACTAGATCAATTCTTGTTATTAGTATCAAAAAATCATTAATAATAGAAAAAGAACTATGTATTAAGTATATTGAACCAACAATATGGTCGCACAATTTAGCGTAACTGGCAATTAATTTGCAGTAAAATTAGTTTCAAGGAGAATGCTGTTAAACTGGAATCAAGCAATAAGTAGTCTTGTGTCTCAGTACTTTTAAAAATATCGTATACCCGCGCTGATTGATATTTTATTTTATATATCTTTACAAATAAAACTGGTAATAAACTACTCAAATAACTAAAGTGAAGCTCATTACGTAAACTAAAAAATTGGCATTCTAAATGAATTGTGCGTAGTGAATTATTGACACAATGATTCCAAACTTTATGAACAGTGTATTATAAAATCATAGAAGTACTTCTAGCTTGTTTTAAATAAGCACACAGTATTGCCCGACCTTGGGACTGCCTTACCTCAAATGAAATTTCTTTTAGTACTAAAATCTCAAGTAAAATTTCAGTTTCAAACAAGGTTAAATGTATTGTAATTGAATTAAAAATAATCAAAGGCTTGTAAAAAGTAATAAACATGGAAAAATTAGAACAGTAGCGAAAATAATTAAGAGCTTAACTTTTAGCAGAAAATAGATACGTAAATTTAAAATAAAGTACTATTCTAGCATATAAAGCATTGAATAATTTATAAACTAATTTATGAATTTCAAGTTTAGCCTTATATAAAATTAAGCTATATTGAAACAGTTGAATTGTCAAACATTTCTTTCTTACGGCAGATAGAAATATGCTGCGGAGCAAAGTAATACCTAGGTAATATATGCTCTGGAAATTTAAATATGCTTAGTAGAGTTATAAATAATGTATTGAAGAATTTAGACATGTTTTGCATTCTACCCGAAAAAATTGATAAATTAGTATTAATTGTGAATTGAGTAAAAATCATAATTACCATCATTTTAGAGAATTCATCGTAGCTGATTTGGCCATCGCCGTCAAGATCAGCCTCTCAGAATCATTTCATCAAGATCGGCTTCCGATAGTTTCTCGCCTAAAGAAGTCATAACCTGTTTCAACTCAGCTTTTGAAATGTAACCGTCCCCATTTTGATCAAAAACACGAAAAGCGGCTTGTTGTTCCTGTTCAGAGTCACCTCCCTGAAGACGGCGAGACATGAGAATATAAAACTCTTCTTTATCAATTGTACCATTTCCATCTGCATCAGCCTCTTTTATCATAGCTTGAAGCTCATCATCAGTCGGTGCTTGGCCTAGGCTCTTCATGACATCACCAAGTTCATCTACAGAAATATAGCCATCTCCATTTTTGTCAAATAAGGCAAAAGCTTCATTAAGCTCAAAAAATTTGATCTTCAGTCAATTGGTCAGCCTAGTTTACATTTTAAACAATAAGGGTACTTGTGCAAAAAGAACTAAAACAAAACATAAAAGGATATATATATTATATAAAAAAATAACTAAAAATGTATAAGTTTTAATGGTTAACTAAATTTGATAAGCAAAATTTGAAACAGAGCTATAAATAAAGTTACCATAATTGTTGTCTAATACAAAATACGAAGTGTAATAATCGGCTAAGTTTTTGACAAAAGTAAAGTATTTAATGAAACACTGTATTCGAAAATAGGAAGGCTGAAACAAGCTAACTTACAAAGCAATGCCCCCTTTATGGTTAAGGAGTGCAAATGTCAGTTCAAACTAGGCCAGCGACCCCGTTTTTCATGTGGCAATTATAAGGGAATTTTTAACGTTATCAACTCACACCAAACTATATAATGAAACTTCCTATTTTAGTAGTTGCATACGTATTGCTTCCTTAAGCATCATAACCTAATTTTAGAAACTCCTCTCAGGCAAATCGATTTTATTAAACACTTTTGTTTTACATATCAGTCTATATATATTTATCGAAAGAATATATGAATGCTTTATTCTCGTAAAGTTAAACAAGCACGAAGCATCAATTCTTTAAATTTTTCTGGTGTATTAATTTTTCTCAATTTTACAAAAACATTTTGTTGAACATGTCCATGTACAATAGATTGATAGTATGAAAATTACATCTCTATATATAAAATTGAGATTTCGTTCGTTTTTTAGAAAAATATCTTTACACCAAACTTGATGCAACCTTTTCCAATAAACAAAGTATTCTTGGAAAGCTTTTGCTTTACATATTATTAAATACATTGATAAATAAAATAACAGTGAACTTGGAATTGGAGTTTATATATGTATATAGTAAGATAGGAAAAACTTTATTTCAAACAAAATGTAAGTTTCTGTTGCATACTGCCAGTATTTTTATTCAAGATAAGAGTAACATGAGAACCTTGTTATTAGAAAATAAAATGGCGTAAAGTATGCATAAAAAACCTACTCTAACCTCTCACCACCTCAGAATAGTCTCCCATATACCTTGATATAGCTGAGAAGAATTTGAATGTGGAAGGCAGTTAGCCCCTGCATATGCTCTCATAGAAAATCATTCCAGAGCTACTAAAAGAGTAAAGCAGTATTTTTGATATAGGCTGTTGAGTTGCTTTGATCAACCATCAGCTTATGCAATATTTATTTAATGATAATTTTTAACTAAATCTAGATATAGGGTTCAATCCATTATTATAATTGTACACCATGTGGCTCAAAACTTTACAGGGAGTTTCTAAAGTTGTTTTGAACTACTTTTAGTGCTTTGGCCTTGGTGTATCATGTTATAAATGATTATCATGGTGGATCAAATCATTAAACCCCAAAGCACAACTTCCACTACTATCAAGTTTAATCCTACTATTCTTTCATATCCCTCATGCCAGCATAAAGTATTTGGCATGAGGAGTCCTATTTTATGATGTCTATTTGCCAGCGTCTCTATTGCAGTCATTTGATTGTGACTATAATGGATGTATCCCAAGCTCTTGTGATTCACTTCCTTGTCCTAATTCAGACAATTGCTCCTCTAGACTACCACATTTGAGTGCAGCATAATAGATATAAAATACACAAATAAGAATGTTAGCAGAAGGAACATATCTCAGCAGGATTCTAATAAGGGATATTTTTCCTATACCCCTAGAGAAATCCTCAGTGAAGAATATACTGTCATTAATATATAAAAAACTTTGTCAGTATTCAATGCTACATTGAGCTTCATTTTAAACTATGAATAAAGATTTATCTTGCTAAAAAAATCTTTTTTTCTGCTCAATCTCACTTCAAGTAAATTTTATAATAAAAAGTGTTTACATTTCCACCACCAGCTGGCCATACCCATTTTACTAAAAATGTCAGCGGATCTGCTGCCTGCTGCTCCAATGTGGGGTAGCGGTGCCCTATTGCCCAGCATTTTCCACCCTGCAGGCAAATTCATTCACATGGGAACAATTAGCCTGCCATCTTCTTCAGGCCATTTTGTCCCCCTACAGGACCTAGCACTCCACCTGGCATGAATCCATCCTTCTTGACCCTATCCTCTCACCCTACCTCATTCTAATATATGATTTTGGCTAAGAGTCAACTACAGGTGCTTGTTCTCATATGCCAACAAGGCAATCATTGAAGTAGGCACTGCTGTGTTTGCACTGACTGGATTTATCAATTTCTGCCCATTTAAGGGCTATTTCAATATTGGCTTCCAGATGGAGGAGGATGCTGCAGAAGCAGCTTCTACTCTGCTAATTTACAAAAACACTCACATTCCTACCACTCAAAACTGCCTTCCTTACAAATACCACATTGGTGGTGTCCTTTGCATCCCTCCCATCTCACCTACCACCCCAGTTATTATATGATCAGTTGATGGCAGGGCTTCTAGCTTATGGGACCCAGCTCAACCTTGTCTTCACCATTCCTTCTGGAGCAGAGTACCTTGCTGCACTTTGCAACACTGCCACCATAATCTCACACCACCCTGCCATAGTCAACAAGTTCCCTCATGCTTGTATCGCAGCACTTCACAAGCATTTCTTTTGGTCTCAGGTGGATAATAATTACCAAATTTTTCCCCTCTGTCTCAGACTTGACTATTCCAAAAAATACTGCCCCCAAGACACTTTCTTTTGTGTAGCCTCTGAGATATATTTGGCAGACTCTAATTGGGGTACTTTATTGCCCTCTCCTGCTCAATGTTCTCATTTGATGGGCCAGAGTGGGAAATCAGTACCCACCAAACCCACCCATATTATCCCACCCAATTTCATCCACGCCAATTATAATCAGGCCTGGACCACCATTCCCACCCACACATCCCATTTTACTCTTGCCCACCCAAAATTTCCATCCACTATCTGTGTAAACCAAAATTCATGGGACTTATTGGCTGAGATTGATAAATCAGGTAATATTGTCACCAATGAGGACTCTGGTGAACCTCTCAGCCCGCTAGATAGTGTTTAGAACAAACTTTACAATTCTGATTTTGACAAATCCCCATCCCCTAAACAATTTGCTCCTAAACCTAATGCCATCCCCTACCAGAGTGAACACCAGCTCGCCTTAGCAGTGGTGGCATCACCCCATTGCCTTAACCTATGCAAAGCAGTGGCCCAATCCATTTATCAATCCCATAAAGGTCTGATTACACTCACCTTCCCCACGATTTCCCCAAAGAAGCATGAGGTGAAATCACAAATTTACTTAATGAAGCTGAAGCTGCTGTTGTACATGTGGTTACCCTAGCAGATTTTGATCCATCTGCTAAAATCACCCAATAAAGTATCACCAAGTTTTCTAAACTCTTGAAGCCTGCATTCAATTGCACCATTCAGAAATATTTGCTGAATCTATTTACTAAGCTGATCTTAAGGAAAGTAACCAAATTTTCTTCCACATCCACCCCATCATACTGATGCCCCCAAACCTGGCTCTCCACTTCTGTCCGTTTCTACAACTTCAGTGATGCTGCCCAGCAGAATATGTCTGTAGAAGAGCTGCCTGACCCCCTCACCCTATACCATGGTGGGTTAGTGGCATTCTGCTCCTCACCTGGTTAAAGATTTTGTTTCAGTTTTTTTCTGGTCTTAATTTTGATCCATTAATTCTTTCATTTGGTTCTTTAGCTAATTTGGTATTGGTAATGTCCATCCCCCGGTTGGCATAACTCAAATAAATTTTAAAATTTTATTTTTCTGAAAAAGGTTTTCCATTGCAAGCTTTTCAAGATCACTGTGCTCTTACTGTAAGTCTGGGGGATCACCCCCTCCACTGGACTGGGTGGCATTTCCATTCTCATCAAAATAGGGGCCAAGGAGGCAAGCTGTCCCTCTCATCTCCCAGGGTGACCTCGCCCATGTGGTGGGTGAGTGTTAGGTAACAGCTTACCCTTTAAAGACCCCACTACCCATCCTGGTATTGACTTTGTCCAAATTAGTACAGCAAATTCAGGGTTTTGTGCCAAGTTCTTTGGAGTTGAAATTCACATGGGGAAAAAGGTGAAAATGAAGTCAATGGCAACAGGCTTTGGAATCAAGGCCTGAGAGCCCCAAAACCTTGACAATAAAGCCTGACAGGCACACATTTTTGGTAAATAAAGTATCTAGAGTCAAATCTTCAGCAAAACTCACCAATGGCATTGGGCCATTAGGAATAATTGTTGCAGGTTTGTAACCTGCCCCAGAAACATTGGGAACAAAGCCTGACAGGCGTGTACCTTCTATGAAGAATCCTCCTAATGTCAAATCTTTAGAGGAACTCACCAATGGTATCAGGCCATTGGGAAATTCTGATGACAGTTTGAAACCCTCCCTAGCAGTATCAAAACTCCCATCTAACATTTCTTGTTTGGTCCAACGGATGCCATAGCAACTGGGTGCAGGTGGTTTGGGCATCCTGAACCTTTTTTTGACATCATGGAACTGCCCATACATGGGGTGGCCTTGGGAGGTTCCTGCTGCCCGTCAGGTAAGATGCCTTTTCTCTAGCCATCAAAAATGAATAAAATTTGTAATTCAGGAATCCATGAACAAACCAACTGTGAATTGTTGTGCTGCCAACAATTTTGAAGTCGATTTGAAAATAATTCATTTTCCCCCTCACTCAAAGTTTGCCTGGTTAGGCCAAATCTTGAGGGCCCTGATCCAGCACTTTTCTAATCTATTCCCCAAAATCAATCACCTATTTAAGAATTCATAAAAAACAGAGAAAATTGATGGTTGAATTTCTACTTTTAAAATAAAAAACCCCCATATCCCAAAGCCATTTTTTATGATGAATTTGAAACCACCCAATATAATCCAACTTTTTCCAGCACCCAAGACCACAGACCCCGTGGGGCCATGACAGCCTGGTTTGTTGCTGAGTTGTTATTTACAATTATGGCTTATTGTCACTTGTTAGATAAACCTTTGTTGAAATTTGAGATGACCACATAATCCAACCTTTTAACCAATTATTAAATTTGATGACTAAGTTATAATCATAAAGGATCAGCAACAGCAGCTGATTGATAGGATTATTATTGGGCATCATCCCAATGATATTAGAGGTTGCTGGCTGATGAGATTATCCTTGGGCATCATCCCTGACTATATTAGAGGTCGCTGACTGATGAGTTTATTGTCAGCAATCATCCATGACGAAATTAAGTAATAATTTGATATGGGAGCAACACCCAGTAGAAGAATTATAGGGGATCGTTCAGATTGGAATTAATGGGGAGTTGTCAGAAACTACCAATGTGAACAAACGCTGGAGGTAAAGAGTAGGATTGTCATTGGCAAAATTAATTGGTTTTGAATCCCTAATACCAATTGTTTAGTTGCCAAATAGCCAAGGATTCCACTGCATAAGAAACTCAAGGCAGTGGTACCTGACAAAATTTGATGCCTAACACTTGAGGAACAAACCAGTATAAGAGCACAAATAATTCCCAGAGGACAGCTGAAAAGTTGTGTGTTGATTTTAAATATAAAACCCCCAAATATTTCCTAATAAAAACAGATTAAAACTTGATAATAACTTAGTTGTTTTACAGTAGTTGTTTAACATTACTCTTGAGAAAAGAGTATAAGAATCAGATATCCTTAAGTTACTTTTATCAAAATCCCCACCTGGCTCTGCAAGAAGGGAATAAGGAAAGCGTTCCCTACCAGTACAAGAACATCTTTAAGATGAAGAAGCACCTGTCTAGTGTTGAACAATACTCTCAACGTGGTTTTGAGCATTCAACTCTAATAATAGTCTTCATACTATTATTGCCCCAGTTTATCAATTTCAATCAAACAATCAATGCAAGGATCCATGAATCTGTGCAGTTGAATCTAAGGCCAGAAGCGAGCAACCAACCAAGCCCCAGATTTCAACATTTGTGCTCACTAAAGGTGGTAGTTGAGTTGTCAAAAACCGATTTTAACAACAATGTCTTATAAGGAAGAGCCTAAGAAGCTCTGGGTGAAACTACAGGCTGTCAATAAAAATGTGCTCAGCTCAGCATCTTAAGACAATGTTAGTACCTTAGAGGAGTGTATGATCAAAGTGTAAAAGGTGCTCAAACAATAAGGAACGTTGAATAACGACCTGTGTGGAAAAGTTGCCTCTTTGAAGAGGAAAGAGGGCGAACTTGTTAAATAATCTTTATTCCAAAAAACTGAATGGGAAGAAAATTGGGAATGCATCTGACGCTTGCATGAGGAGATGGCAAAAATGATAAAGCATATTGAGGAAGTGGAAAAATACAAATATGATTGTGAGCAATTTGAGGTGAATGAGGCTGATGAAAAGGCATGCAAAACTTTAATTGGGAAGACCTCTCAGCCACGATAAATACTCAAACCATTCACTGGTGTGACAGAAATGACTCCCAAAGCCACTCCTATGGATTCTCAAGTAGCTGGGCAATGATCTTCTATGAGCGGAGCAACCGGGGAATTTCAAAATATGCCAAATAGCCCACCTTTCACTTTGATAACGCCCCAGAATTTTTTCACCTATTTGAGATGACCATGTTTGGCTATGCAGATCATCAAAAATCGGTGACCATAACGAAATGTCTTAGCACTGACTGCCAGAAATTGGTGCTACCCCATCTCAATGGGGACAACTGGTCATATGCAGAAGCAAAAGAAGCAATTATGTTGGAGTTTGGAAGCCCTATTAAGATGGCAAATTGCAAACAAGAATTTATGGGTATACATATCTGCTAGAATGAGACCCTGGCTAGTTTTGCCGATCAGTTTTACCAAGAATCCTAGATCTTGGCAGGGGCAAAAGTGCTTAATGACTTTGATGCACGCATAGCCATGCAGGTGGCGCTTCAGTCCTACCGCAAGTTATCAGATTAGGGAAGCAGCACTAGTAACTGAAATAATGAGCTCACAGATGGTGGACTATCTGTAGATGTTGGGAGCAACTTTTGATGCACCCTATCAATTTTATGATGAAATATCAATTGAGTACAATCAAACTATAGTGGAATTAGAAGATAAAATTTCATTGAGCATTGAAAAAGTCATTATCTAGCAGTATCAGGTTGTAATGGGGAAAAACCTTAATGGATCCAAGTGGAAAAATAAATCAACTAGCCACTATTGGAAAAATGGAATGACGAGACAATTTGTCACCCTAAAATTAGGAGAATAAAACATGATGATTTGTAAATGTTGTGATTCCTCAAGAGGAAAATGAAACTGCCCAAAATTCAGGAAAAGGCCTTGCAGTCTAGATGTGGAACTATTTAGCACTGCAAGTGAACCTGTTCCGCCAGATATCTACATGGAATAAAGTTGTCAGCAGGACAAGCTCAGATTGCAACTAGGTCCACCGTGAGAAATCCCAAGGCATTAGATGAGATCAAAATGAGAGGCAATTAATCCAGAGAGTAGTGGATGAAGAAGTTGATCTTAAATAAGTCAGTTAATGAGAAAGGCAAGGAATGACAAAAAATAGTAAATAATACAGATAACTTTAGCAAAGAAAAACGTTACCAAATCAATCTGTGTGAGTAGTGGATCATTTACAGATCTATCAGCAGAATTAATCAAACGGTCAAGTTGGCAATTAAAGCTAAGAAATAGGTCAATCTAGACAAATTTTCATAAAGAAAAACGTATTCATTGACAATAAATAGGATCAGATCCTGATGAAGTTGGATTAAAAAACCGGATCAAGTTAATCTGTGCGCCTAGGGGATCATTTGCTGATCTATTGGAAGAGTTAATCTGAATGTTTGAGTCAACAAATAATGATGGAGAAAAATTTAAAAAGTAAAAATGAGTTGGATGCCTATGTATGGGACCGTTCAAAATTATCAGGTTGGCAAATGATGCCTATATGACCAAGAATATTAAAGATGGTCAAATAGTCAATAGTTCCACACAAAATACTTAAAGTATTGGGCTTAGAAATATATAAATATGAAAAAAGATAAAAAGTTGCATAAAAATATAAAAAGTAAAAAATATATTAAAAAATTATATTTATTTCTTTGAGCAGTGATGCATTTGATGATATTCCTACCTGCTGACATAGAAGGGAGAAAATAATGGGCAAAAGTCCTAAGCGTTTGGAAGGATTAGGATGGGATGAAACTAGATACACCAGAATAGTCCCTATCAACAAGATGTTGAAACCCATCCTTGGGTCGGTACAGGTGGCAAGGTGCCAATGTGACCCATATGGGGTTTTTAGGTCGACTATGGAGTCACAATAACCCGTCCTGGGGTTGGAACAGGTTGAATGGCAAGATGCCATTGTGACCCATCTTGGGTTTGTACAGGTGGACCAGTTCATCTTTTAGCAAGGATGCGAAGATGGGACTGGTGCAGCATGATGTCACAGGAACCACAATCAAGAAGAGGCAGCAATGGGTAGCAACCAAGGATAAGAAGTCATCAAAACTGAGCAGAGCACATGAGCATTGAGTGCAGACAGAGCTGCACTCTGGAGAGCATAGAAATATGAAAAACCAAATATGAGCTCAAGCCTAGATGGCTTCCATCCCTGAGGGTTCTATCTTCCATTGGATAATCTGGTCAAGAGGGAGGATATGTTGGAATTTGAGATGACCGCATAATCCAAGCTTTTAGCCAATTAACAAATTCTACATTTAAGTTATAATTGTACAGGATTGGCAACAGCAGCTGACTGATGGGATTATTATTGGGCATCATCCCAATGATATTAGAGGTCGCCAACTGATGAGATTATCATTGGGCATCATCACCAATGACATTAGAGGTTTCTGACTGATGAGATTATCATCAGGCATCATCCCCAATGTTATTAGAGGTTGCTGACTGATGAGATTATTGTCAGCAATAATCCCTGATAAAATTTTAAGCAATAATTCAATATAAGGGCAATGCCCAATAGTCAAATTATAGAGAATTATTTAAATTGGAATTTATGATTAGTCATCAGAAACTACCAAAGCATTTGAACTCTGGAGATAGAGAGTAGGATCATCACCAGCCAAAACAATTGGTTTTAAGTCCTAATAGCAATTGTTTGGTTGCTGAACAGCCGTGGATTATGCTGCCTAAGAAACTCAAGGCAATGGTACCTGACGAGATTTGGTGCCTAACACTTGAGGGTCAAACCAGTATAGGAGCACAAATAATTCCCAGCGGACAGCTGAAAAGTTGTGTGTTGATTTTAACTATAAAACCCCCCATTATTTTTCTAATAAAAATAGATCAAAACTTGATAATAACTTAGTTGTTTTACAGTAGTTGTTTAAAATTACTTTTAAGAGAAGAGTGAAAGGATCACATATCCTTTAGTTGGTTTATCAAAATCTCCACTTGGTTCTACAAGAAGGGAAAAGGGAAAGTCTTCCCTACCAGTGCAAGAACATCTTCAAGGTGAAGAAGCACCTGTCTAGCGTTGGACAATACACTCACAGTGACTTTTGGGCATTCAACTCTAATAATATTCTTCATACTATTATTGTCCCTGTTTAATAATTTCAATCAAACAATCAACGCAATGATCCACAAATCTGTGCAGTTGAAATCTATGAACATATGTGAGCAACCAACCAAACCCCAAATTTCAACAATCTTTCTAAGCACATTTGAATGCCATACATGCAGCAGCGCTCCTGACATTTGGGCTTGCCTTTTGGTTGTTTTTGCATCCAGACTGGCAGGCTGATCTAAACTTTATTTTCCGCCATCATGACACTTACAGTACCTTGTAGGTTTAAGTGTAGATACCTGTGCACCAAAATCTGACACCCTAGCATCAATTTTAATATTGTGGTACTCGCTACAGAGGATCACTTTGTTACCTGAGTAACCTGTAAGTCCAGGGGGACGTCCCCTTTGCATAGATTGGGAGATTTTCCCATTCCCAAAGAAGAAGGGTCCTAAGAGGGCGGCTGTTATCTCCATCACCCAGGGTGACCTCACCCACATGGTGATGAGCGCTGGATAACAGCACTCCCTTTAAAGATTCCTCCCCCAATACTCACACTCACCTCTGCCAAACATGTCCGCCAAATTGAGGAAATATGCACTGAGATTACCAAATCAAAGACAAAAGGACTGAAACTAATGAGAATAAAGCACAAAGATCAGAAAACTATTATTCAGAAAGAGATAATAAGAGAATTATTGGCTGGAATCACAGATGACATTGAGCCATCAAGTGATATGATCACTGTTGCCAAATTTCCTTCAAAATTGTGACATATTGTCGTCAATAATTTATAACCCCAAGTTCAAGGATTGGAAGTTGTGCCTGACACAACTCATTTAGCTGAATAAACGCCCCAGTAACCATGCATGGGCAGGTTGGACATCCTGAACATGTTTCCAACCAGTTGGGACCTCCCCTATGTGGGGTAGCCCTGAGGAATTCACATTGCCTGTCAGACCAGATGCCATCACGCCAACTGATGTAAATTCAGTTGAGCATCCATCCAGGTGTTCACGGAAAACCAATAGCAACTCAGCCTGCCGCCACATTTTTTGATGTCAGTTCCACTTAAAATTATATGTTCCTTCCCCCAAAATTTTCAAGGTTAGGTCAAATTTAAGGGACCCAATCTCTTCTTTGACCCACTACCAATCAAACACTATTTAATCAGTTGCATTGCAATGAGAAAATTGTTGGTTGATTTTCTTTATCTATCTTTCCAATAAAAACCCTTGACCCAATTCCAGTTTTTATGTTTAAAACTAAACCACCTTTTCCGCCTGTATTCCAACAATCCTCTTGGGGTTTATGGCCATGTTCATCTGGTATTTTGCTAGGTGTCTATACACGATTATGGCTCATGGGCACTCAATGGTGGAATTCCTTCCTAGTTCCATAACCATTGTACCAGCAGTAGTGCCAATGGCATTTGGGTTTGTCATTTGGGTGCTTCAGCACTTAAATGGCAGTCTGGTCTAAAAATATCTTGCTGTTTGCCTGAAATAATCGACCAACCATCATTCCTAATCATTTTCGCCCTTCTCATTAATTTGGCTTAGCAATGGTCCTTTTTTCTCGGCTGAATCAGGTTGTGAAGAAACTTTACTATGACCATAATAGCCTAGTACCTTTCGAATTGTCTAAACCACATCTCATAGTGGCTGCGGCCATTGTGCCCCTGTCAGTATATTCTAGCATTCTGACTTAAAGAGGGTTTACTCCTGCTATGAACCTAGTAGTTTCCCCAAGCTAAGTACCATCTCTTCCGTATCTACAGATTCAACTACAGCTGCCAATAAAGAGAATTTTGCCTACTTTTTATTGCCCATAAAGATTAGTATCAGGTCTCACCACATCTACTTTGAGGCTCTGGTGGATATGGGAGCTGCGGGTAATTTTAAGAGTTTTGAGCTAGCCCAACAATTGGAGCTTGACCTGGACCTAGGTCCCTCAGTGATGGTTGCTTCATCAACCTCCCAGACCTCATATCTAGTCCCTCAGCCAGTATCTTTCTTGGTACAACAGTTTAGCTTTTGTGATCAGTTCTCAGTAATGCCAAACTTGGTGTTTTTAGTAATTTGGGGGTCGGATGGTGGCACTTGCAACATGTTAGAATTCACCTGGAGTCAAATATGTTGTCATTTGTTAATGATCAAACGGAGGGAGATTTTCCTTTAGTCAATACCCTTAGGAAAACTCAAGGCCGCAGCTCCATCACTTCCCTCATTTCCCCTGTGGGCCTATCATCCGATTTTTGAAGAATTGATGCACTATTGAAGTATCTTTGATTCTGAGAAGGCGGACCATCTTCTCTCCCACAACAAATTCAACTTAGGATTCCGAACAATGGTACAGGTGGTGAACATCAACTGTCCCTTATATCCACACACAGCGGAGGAGGAGATTGCACTAAACACCTGGTTAGATGATATGCTTAGGAAAGGGTGGTTATTTAAAGAGACGTCACCAGTTGCTTCTCCCATCGTTTTTTCCAAGAAGGCTGATGGTTCCCTCTGTCCCTGCGTGGATTACAGACACCTAAACAAAATTATAGTGAGCGACCCCTACCCTTTACCCCTGGAGCAAAATATCAGTCAAGGGATCGCTAAGTCTCATGTGTTCTCTAAGCTGGATATCGTTAATGCCTTCAACCAAATATGGTTAATGGAAAGTCAAGATTGGCTTACTGCAATTCAAACAATATGAGGTACTTTTTGATTCCGCATAATGCCCTTCAGGTTGAAAAACACACCAGCCACATTTCATATAATGATCAATTGTGCTGGGAGGCCTCCAGTTTACTTGCATGGTCACATATATTGATGAAATCTGGTTCACACCCCAACTTATGAACAACATGCAAAAGACTTGGAAGCGTTCATGGCTTCTTTGCACAAGGCAGGCCTTTTCGTCAAGCCTTCAAAATGAAAGTTTTAAAAGGAGAAAGTTACCTTTCTTGGGAACCTGGTCCTAAAAGATGGTTATGCAATTCCCCCCAACAAGTTGGATGCCATCCGCAAATGGCCAACTTCAACAACCCAAAAACAACTAAGAAGTTTCTTGGGATTCATTTCTTCTGAAGAAATTTTCCCCAGCCCTTTCCCAGTTAGCCGCTCCGCTTCACCCCCTCACAGGTAAGAATGTATTCTTTTGTTGGACACCCAAGTGACAATAGGCGTTTGAGTCAATTAAAGAGGTTTTCTTATCACCCCTCATCCTAAAACATGCGGATTCTCAAAACCATATATCAATGCATGCGAAGCTTCATCCATGGCAGTGAGAGCAGTTCTACTCTAGGAGCACAATGGTTTAAAACATCCGGTTGCCTACTTTTCCCAAGAAATTCTCCTCTACTGTCCAATCCTGGTCCATATATGATATGGAGTTGGCAGCCGTAGCATGGGCTTTGACTCATTGGCGATATTTTTTACAGGGTGCTCAGCGTGAGTTAACAGTGCATATGGATCATCAAGCTCTTCTGTATTTTCATAAGCCGCAGAAATTGGCACATAGGCAAGCTAATACCTATTGGGATTTATTCAGTTTCAATTTTAAACATGAATTTGTGAAAGGTGCGTTAAATGTGCTCCCTGATTTCCTTAGCTGCAACTTGGCTTATTGTCTTATGGACTAAGATGAAGTGAACCAAATTACTGTGATTTCCACCATTCAAATTTTATCTATTGCACAGCCCGTGGTCACATAGGTAGTCTTAGCTCCTGATGCTCTGCTTATTTTATGGGTTTTAGCGGCTCAAATGACCTGCCAAAAAGAGTGAAGTTAATTAGACTAATTATCCCTTCAAACTCACAAACATTCCATATATTCCTTGGTGGAAGGTCTCATTTATCTTTGATCATGGGTTTAGGTCCCCCCTTCTTCAAAGCTGAGGTGTTTCAGGCACATCATAACCCTCCCACAATTGGTCATCCAGGCAATAAGAAATGCACCAAGTTGATCAAGTGGACTTTTAATTGGGAAGGTTTATCAAAAGAAGTACCAGCCTGGATTGCTGATTGTGTTACTTGTGCATGGGCCATGTTAGCTTGATCAGGAAGAAAGGGTCTTATTCATCCTTTACAACAGGTGGAGGGTTAATGGACATCAGTGCCATGAGTTTTTATTGTTAGACTTCCCTGTTCTAATGAATTTATGGCAGTGATGATGGTGGTCAATCGTTTTTCTAAGTTTTACTTTTTTATTCCATGCTCTTCTGTGATTACGTCAGAAGAAACCGCATGTCTCTTTGTACGCCATGTATTTTCTGTTTGGTCTCCCATAGGAGATCATCATCGACCGTGGGCCGCAGTTTACAGCGTGTTTCTGGAATGAGCTTTTATCCATCTTAAAATTTACCCCATGCCATTCCACAGCGTATCATCCCCAGTCCAATGGACAAACCAAGCGGGTTAATTAAAGTTAGGAACATATTTGAGCTGCTACGCTGCAGCCACACAGGATACCTGGTCTAATGACCTCCCCATCGCTCAATTTGCCTATAATAATGGAACTCACACTTCTATGGGGTTTTATCCCTATGAAGTTACGTTGGGGTATAATCCCTCATTTTCAGTCAGTCCCTGTCTGCGTCCAGAGGTCCCTGCAGCTGCAGATCACGTTGAGCACATTTGGTCTACCCAGTGTAACGGGTAAAGTGTTGCCTGACCGCCACATTGCCCTAATATTCCCTAGGGAGATGATTGAGGCCAAGGGTGAGGGGCACAATTGTCACAATTTTTGTAAATGGCAATTTGACAAATCAGATGCCTTGAAATTGAATTAAAATAAATATTGCAAGTTGGACGAGGAAGAAAATCCTTGTAAAGGGCGCTCTGGCCAACCAGATGCTACCAAATACAATATTTCCAAATGCGGTGACAAGGGAGCAGATCCTCAAAAACAAAGTTATGGCCAATCAGATGTGTCTGAGTCCAATGTCCCCAAATGTGTCAACAAGGATGAAAATACTTGTGAATGGTGCTCTTGCCAACCAGATTCTGATAATAACAATATTAACAAAAAGGGCGATGAGGATGAAGACCCTTGTAAATGGTGCTTAGGCGAATCAGAGGCCGCCAAAACCCTTTTAACTAATATGATAGTTAGAGATATGGACGTAGGGAAAGGCTTAGGCTTTGAGAACAATCCGAAGCAAAATAAATGCAGAAAAGTTTCTGAAAACGTGAAGGTACCCAATCCTAGTTCTGGAATGGGTATCAACAAGGAAATCGAGGGTCTAGATCCTCAGAATATGCCTGCCATCAAGAAGATTCCTGTGGACTCCGCGGAGAACAAGACCCGCTCTTCTCCCTGAGCTCAGTACAAATCTGAGCTGACGAAGCTGCTTAAAGCAGTTTCATCTTTTAGAATCTATAATTAAACTTAATAAATCCAAAATTAATTTTAAAGATCAAAAATCATTTTTATTAAGTCCTTAAGGGAAACTGCACATGGACCACAGCTCAAACTTTGACAAGGTCATTGAGTCTTTATATGCGCTTTATGGAGGCCAGACCCTCTTGCTGGGCGCCAGTATTGTCCTGACTGTGGCACAAACTTTCATAGTCAAGTGCTTCCCACATAGTTGGATTTGAGATATTTCCACGGCAGGATTATCCTACTTGTGGGCACTCACCTGGGCACTCTTGCCTAACTGCTTTGTAGCAGTGTTCAGGGAACCCCGTATGTCACACCCAGTCCTTAGTGTGAAAGCATCTCACTAAAGCTAACAATGATTACAATCAGTTTGCGGATTGAAAACAGCTTCCTGGCCATGACATAGCGGTGGGTTCATATGTTATGCTAGATACGCGCCATTTGCGGATGCAGGTACCTTCCCAGAAGTTTGCAAGCAAGCGTTTGGGTCCCCACTTGGTGGAGGAAGACTTTGGCAATGGTTCTTTCTGGGTAAAGTTATCAGCTCATTGGAAACAGCATCTCAACTTCCATTTATTTTAGTTGTGCCTGCTCAAGGGGACTGTTCCCGCTGATCCTGAGCCAATAGTAATTGAGGATGCAGAGGAGGCCGAGGTGGAAAACATCTTAGAATCCTGAAAATCTCAGAGTTTGGTTCAATAACTTGTCACCTGAAAGGGTTTACGGTCTATGAGAACAGTTGTGTCAAGGCCCGCAATTATGAAAGTTGCATGGAACTGGTCAAGGCGTTTCATGAGTCCCATCATGATGTCCCTGTCCCCCAAAAGTTGCGACTTTGATGGCAATCAAGTTGCCTAAGGCGCACAAAAGTGTAGCCCTTATGCAGCTTCCAAGTGGAGGTGCCCCTCCTTTGGCAAAAGGAATGGGTAATGTAAGTCCAGGGGAACGTCCCCTTTGCATAGATTAGGCGTTTTTCTATTCCAGAACAAGAAGGGTCCTAAGAGGGCAGTTGTTCCCCTTGTCACCCAGGGTGACCTCACCCACATGGTAGACGAGCGCTAGGTAGCAGCACTCCCTCTAAAGATTCCTCCCCTGGTATCCACGCTCACCTCTGCTGAACTTGTAACCAAAATGAGAAAATCTGCACTGAGATTACTGAACCAAGGACAAAAGATCAAAACTAACAGAAATAAAGCCTAACAATCAGAAAACCAATATTCAGAAAGAGACAATAAGAGAATCATCAGCTGGAATCATGGATGACATTGAGCCATCATGTGATATGATTGCTGTTGCCAAATTCCCTTCAAAATTTCAGGTATTGTCAACAAATAATTTAAGACCCCTAGTTCAAGAATCAGAAGTTGTGCCTGACACAACTCATTTGGTTGAACGAATGCCCCAGTGACCGGGCACAGGTGGGTTGGCCACTCTGAACCCATTTCCAACCAATTGGGACCTCCCCTATGTGGGGTGGCCCTGGGGAATTCCCGTTGCCTGTTGGTTCAGATGCCATCTACCAACCAATGTAAATGCAGTCAAGCATCAGTCCAGGCGTTTGTGGATGAACTGATAGTGACTCAGCCTGCTGCCAAATTCTTCAATGTCAGTTATACTTAAAATTATCTGTCCCCTCCCCCAAAAATTCACCGGATTAGGTTGAATTTAAGGGACCCAATACCTGCTTTAACCCACTACCAATTGACTACTATTTAATCAGTTACATTGCACCAAGAAAATTTTTGGTTGATTTTCTTTATCTTTCATTCCATTAAAAACCTTTGACCCAATTCTAGTTTTTATGCTTAAAACTAAATCACCCTTTCCTCCTGTATTCCAACAATCCTCAGGGTTTTTGCTGTGTTCACCTGGTATTTTGCTAGGTGCCTATACACGATTATGGCTCATGGGCACTCAATGGCGGAATTACTTTCTAGTTCCATAACCATCATACCAGCAGAAGTGCCACTGGCATTTGGGTTTGCCGTTTGGGTGCTTCAGCACAAAAACTGGCAGGCTGGTCTAAAAATAACTTGCTGTTTGCCTGACATAACCTTTCAGATATGAATCTGGAGGAGAACTGTTTCGCCCTTGGCCTTGGTGCTATATAGATATGAGCTAATTGATGAAGGCAACACTGTTATTAATAATTTTCAGTTTAGTTCCAAGAGTGAATGGGTAGGATTCCTATGGCAGAGCTTCCCCCTTCTAGTATATTAGAATATCAAGTGTTAGGTCAAGTGTCAAATGTCTCCCAGTCCCAGATACAAGAATTATCTGATAGATGCTTCACAGTTAACACCTGGCCGCCACCAAAGTGAATGAACCCAACTAGCTATGTTTCATAATTATAAGTATCAAGATACCCTTTAAGACAACTATCTTTTTTCATAAGACAATATCAACAAGATGGACAGGAGACTCACCAACTAAGATCAACTAGTAGAACTGATAGAAAGGTATTTTCATTCTTTATTTGCCAAGTGCATTAGCTTACCACCTGACAGCATATTGATATCAGAAGATTGATCTTGTTCACGGAAGCCCAGAAATGGGATAATTCCCTTATAATTGGACACTCAGATGATGGTTTCCATGACCTCTGTGTGGTCATTCTGTTTAATAAGCACCAAACTCAGGATAGCTACCAGGTGGTGAAGGACTGGATGCCCAGCTTGATGCTGATTTGTCTCATATTATTCATGATCTTATGAATTATTGAGGGTAACTCCCAATGGGTTGCAGATATTATTCATCTCAGTGCTCAAGTAAGATTATCTTAAAGCAGAAGTGAAGTAGCATAAAGAGGCTGAAGCAACTGACTTTGAGGACCATCAAAGTAATTCTAATAAAATTCTATAAGTTCAGGAGAATCAAATGGCCACATGGTCCAGCTCTCAGGGATAATCCTGGGCCACAACCAGTTATAAAGGATCTAGTGGAGGACATTAGCACTAATTGATGCCAAATTAAAACACCGGATATGGACATTGATAGAGCATTACACACTAAAACTGATTTGTATCAACTAATTGACTCTTTTCATATGGACCTGAGAATTAAGGTCAGAAAGTAAAAGCGTTGGAAAGCATAAACTTGAATCTAAAAGAAGATCTTCTTGCTGCTAATCATAAATTTGAGCATGTCAAAAATTTGTTATTTGCAGAACGCCAACATCTTTCTAATATGTTGTCTCAATTTAAAACTGTGATTCAAAACAATCAGTGTAAGTGACATTAAGGGGCCCCCAGTGAACCACCTCTGAATAAATTTATTATTGATTGGGAAATAATTTCAAAAGATTCCAATTGGGAGGGTGAGGATGCACTGGTTATGTAGGAGATACCCATCTTTCTTACCTCAGTTCTTGGCCCTAGAGATTCTGTTCCTCTGGATATTCCAATGACTCCTCCAGCAGAGCCTTCTGACTCAATTGTCTGTGAAACTCCTATACCATGATAACAGCGTGCAGCTGCTATTCCAGCTTGCATTACCTTGCATCCTTCAAGGGCCATGCTGGCGGCTCCTGGGCGTTTTACTCCTTCTCATTTTGTCGACCTGAGAAATGTATAGGGGCACTGATGTCCCTTTGTCCCTGAATTATGAACTGCAACTTTATGATAGCCTAATATTTTACCAAAAACTTTATACACAGGCAAACGTGCACAATTTATTAGTCTTTTTGAGATTAGTATAGCTGGAGTGCCTGAGAATGCTAAGTTAGCAATGGTAATGAATTTTTTGGACTCAGAAAGTCAGGAGTTAATTATGCCTAAACTAAAAAAGATGTTGTAACCTACCTCAACTTCAAAGATATGCTGACTAAAGAGTTTGGTGGAGCTGAGAGGATGACCACATGAGAAACTGAGCTCATTATATCTGTTTAAAAGTACAAGACAGTTAGAACCTTTGCAGTGTAGTTTTATCAGGAGGCTCAGACGCTTTCTTGGGATAACATTATAAGTGACTTTGACACCCAGATCACTCTCCGTCATAATTGTGAATCCTATAGAGGGTTGTACCAAGTTATGATTACTGTTTTAAATGAGGAGAACGATATCAATCATATGGTGAATTATTTATGACAATGTGCCATCACATTTGAGGTGCCCAACAAAACTCAAGAGTCTCATGAACCACAGCCTTGGCCCCCTCCCCAAAGAAAAATTTACCTCTGCCATATGGCCCTCATATAGGAAAACCTGATAATAGTCAGATTAATTAAAAATCATTAAAAAAGTTGGGTAACTATGCTAATAGTTAGCCCTAAGTGGGGTTCTATGCCCTCCTTCTATTCATGAAACATGTGGATGATGGGGAGTTGGAAAAAGAGAAAAAGAGTAGAATTGAGATTTTATACTTCCAACTTCCTTTACAGAATCCCAGGTAAATTTTTTTGTTAAAATCTCCTTCTATTAGATGAAAAGATGATGATGCCACTCTTCCTTCAGCAGTTTAGGGGATAACAAGTGTGTAATTGTCATGTGAACATGACATAATAGTGGGGACCAACCCCAAAGATAAGGCTGGGCGCTTGGAGGCCCAAAAGGCGAAGCTCCAGGGCCTCCCAGAACTGAAGCACACCCTAGACCAGCGTTGGGTAAGGGCAAAATATGCCCAGGTTGGTCCTAGTGGGGTGCTGAGTGCCCAGCCCTTGATGTTGAGCCAGGCGTTAAAATGAAGAATTTAATTTATGAATGTGGACAGTTTGATTTGGTTAGTTGAGACGCGGGTTTTAAAACCCATTCTATTTTTGAAATAACGCGCTTGGGTCGAATCCAACTTCAATCAATCACTCAAGTGAAGTCAGTTTTGGCCTATTCCATCAACTCAGATGGCAGTATTGCCTTATTGGTGAGTCAGTGCTTGGCCCACTGTGGCATTAACCCTATTTCCCCGGTCAAGTTTAAATACATATTCCCCAACCAACAGTCCTTGTTGGTCAACTTCCCAAATAAACCTATACCCCATTTTAAAGTCATTTTTATTTTATGATATTATGAACGCTCCTTTGCACAAACCTCTTCAAGGAGGTCTCACTTTCCATTACACTTGCCATTGCAGGTACCATTCTGATCTCCCCTCATGCACTGTTTATTCACCGAGGATCCCTTCAACCTGGGCTGCCTAACCCCATCCAATATGTGCACCGCGTCACCTTTATATGGGGTTTTATTATAAAATTCGCAATTTTATGGCTCAGCAGTTATTGCTCCAGCACCCTCTGCTGGGCTCTAATACCTCTGGCACTAATGGCTAGTTCCCTGGCGTTGGGCCTGTGCACCAAGCCCTGCCACGTTGGGAACTGGAGAGTTATAGACACTCTCTTAACATTAGTTGACCAACCTCATTTTCTTATGTGCACAAGCTTTTTCCATGTGGAACTTTTCAATTGTGGAAACAGTGACTGTCAGCTGTGGGCTCTGGCTGTCATTAGCTACACCACTGTTTTCTCTTTTTACCAAAGTTGGGAGCAACTTGGCATTATTTTGGTTGCCTCCAACTGGAAAGTATCCACCCTTTGTGTTCGTACCTGATGGTTTTGGACACTTCAATGTCCAAAAGTCATGATTCCCCAACTTTTCACCGAATTAATCAAATTCTATTCTGAGAAACAAGTTTCCCATCACCAGCGCATTCAGCTGATGCCGGCGGAATTGGTGCAGATGGGCCTGGTGGTGTTGGCCTTGGATAACATTTGGCATTTAATTGCAGATCAAGGGATATGGTCATTCACGTCAGAAAACGCGTTTTATAACGGAAACCTGGGCTCTACCTCTAAGCCATTTATTAGTTCATATGGCCTGGATGAGAACCCTATTCCAGTATATCAAATTACCCCTGAGAACCCTCGTTTGACCCCTACCATGATTAGGCACACTCAGGAAGTAGAAAAGGCACTACGTTTAAAATATAATCAAGTATATGCACCTGCAGAAGGCATGGTGGGGTATGTGGCATCAGTATTAAGAGTGGCCAAATATCCCACCCTCTTTTTTGATTCCAACACCAATTTTGTTTGCAAGCGTGAGCCAGAAGATGAATTTTTTGATAAAGTGTTGGCGTTGTCTTCCATAAATAAAGACCATTCCGGGTATTTTCTGTTGACTGCCGCCCTCTCCTCTCCTTTAGGGAAGCTCACCACTACTATTTTTGGTGGATACTGGCGCCTCTGGAAACTTCATGGACCAGAACTTAGCCGATTACCTTGGACTGAGTTACTTGCAGGTGATGTGGTTAGAGGAGGGGCGTCCCAAGGTATTCCCACTTTGAAGATCATTGGGACAGTGGACTATCAGGTTGGCAAGTACCACTTGTCTGATCACTTCAGTGCGATCAAAAACCTCCTGTTCCCAATCATTTTGGGTGTGGAGTGGTGGCGGAAGTTTGACATTAGAAACAAACCTGAAGGAGAATACCTTGTCCTTTACCATGAAGAATGGTCGCACATTTGTTGTGCCTTTATCCAAAGAAAACGCCCTAGGCAACTTGCCCCATTGGCCCCACCGTATCCCTTGTGTCCTTGCCTCAATGCAGAAGCCCTCAGTAGAAATTCCTATACCTTCTTGCTTGGAGGGTTTGGAATCCTCTTTTGATGCAGCATCTGCCAGCGCACTCCCTAAGCACTCTGAGTTTTATTGTGACTTCAAGCTCACGGTGGATCTGGTGCGCATCTCTTCTCCTATTTACCCATTGACTGTCCGTGAGGAGGAGGCGTTGGATGTGTGGGTGAAAGAACAGTTAGCCAAGGGTGCAATTTTTCAGCGTACCTCCCCTGTATGCTCCCCCTACTCTTCGTGGAGAAGTCTGATGGTACCTTACGCCCTTGCATAGACTATGGTAACCTTAACAACGTTACTGTACCAGACCTCCATCCCATCCCTTTGGATTCGCAGATTGCACAATATGTGGAGAAGGCGAAGGTCTTCTCCAAGTTGGATTGCCTCAACGCGTTCAATCAGATCTGGATTAAAAAAGGGACAAGAGTGGTTGACCGCATTCCATACCAGAAAAGGGATCTTCCAGTTTCGGGTCATGCCCTTTGGGCTTAAGAATGCCCCTGCTATCTTTCAACGCCGCATTGATGCAGCGTTGGGGGACCTGTTAGGGGTATGCGCGGTCGCCTACATGGATGATATCCTGGTGTTTTCCCCTGATCAGGAGTCCCATGCAGTTCACCTTTGGCAAGTGGTGGAGCGGTTAAAGGCAGCCAGCCTTACGTTGAAAATATCAAAGTGCGAGTTCTTTAAGTCCCAGGTCACGTTTCTGGGCAACGTCATGTTTGACCAAGGACACATGATAACTCCAGACAAGGAGAAGGCAATTCATGAGTGGCCTACCCCCACCTCAGTTAAGGAATTAAGGAGCTTTTTGGGGACGTGCACGTTCCTTAAGAAGTTCACTCCCAATCTGTCTGAGGTGGCAGCTCCCCTATACAAGGCTAGCGGTGCCAAGGTGCTTCAGTGGTCCCCACTTTGGAGGATGCTTTCCAAGCAGTGAAGTGCACCCTGTTGTCCACGACTGTTCTTCGCCATAACAACCCTTCAAAAGAGTTCATTGTGTCAACTGATGCCTCCAACTTCGCCATAGCAGCTGCCTTGTTACAAGTAGGCGAAGATGGGATAGAGCATCCAGTGGGATATTTTAAGAAAGATGTTTTTCAGAGTTGAATTACGCCATTTACGACAAGGAGTTACTAGCAGTGGTGGAGGCGCTAACTTATCAGTGTCACCACTTGCATGGCTCTACCCAACCATTCAGCATATGTACAGACCACCGTGCCTTGCTGTACTACCGCGCGCCTCATGTCCTAACCCCACGGCAGACCCGTTGGCATGAGACCCTTGCCCAATTTGCATTCACATATGAGTTCACCAAGGGCAAGGATAATGGTTTGGCGGATGATTTGAGCTGCAAACCTGCTTTAGCCCATGAACCCAAGGAGGTAGAGGTGCACAACACTCAGGTTATGATCCCTCCAAGTAAAATTCTGTCGTTGCTTCCCTCTCCCCTGGCTAACAGGCCAGCGCTTGCACCTCTGGATAATGCGGAGGAATATGGTATGTTCAGAAAGGTCGTCCTCTCTCAGCCTCTGTTGGGAGAATATGCCATGGTCCTTGCAAAAAGCGCATCAAATCAAGAGGATCTATCCAGGGGCTATCACATAAAGGATGAGATGGTGTGGTTCTAGGGGCGCCTTTGGGTACCTGCTGGACCACTGCGCCTGGACATCATTTGGGACCATCATGATGGAATCACCATTGGTCATCCAGGGAAAGCAAAGACCTTGGAATGATCCATCGCACATACAATTGGAAGGGCTTGCCAGCTCAGGTGGGCCGGTATTGCAAGGAGTGCCTGGTATGCAACCAGATGAAACCCAATCGTCAACCTTTAGCAGGATTGTTAGTACCAGTCTAAAAGGCTGATGGGCCTTGGACCTCCATCTCGGTTGATTTCTTTGTGGAGTTACCAGTCTCAGATGGTTATGATGCCATCATGGTAGTGGTGGACCGGTTCAAAAAGTTTGCCCACTTTATTCCTTGCAAAACCACCATAACCGCAGCTGAGATGGCTAGGCTTTTCGTCATCCATGTGTTTGCGCTCCATGGGGTCCCCCAAGAAATTATCAGCGACAGGGGCCCACAGTTTACCTCCGTGTTTTGGGAAGAGTTGTGTAAAACTCTTCAGATTCATCCTTGCCATTCAACTGCCTATCATCCCCAATCAGATGGGCAGACAGAACGAGTGAACCAGTGCTTGGAACAGTTTCTGCGGTGTTACACCGCTGCAGATCATTCATATTGGGCTTCTCACCTTCCCATGGCCCAGTTTAGCTACAACAATACCTTGCACTCTTCAATCGGCTGTTCCCCATTTTTCGCCAGCCATGGCTTTAACCCCACCTTTAATATAAAGCCCACCTGTGTGGCAAATGTTGAAGCGTGGTGGACTTTTCCAAGACCATCAAGAAGGTCCACCAAGGGGTTTCCACAAGCTTGGAGGCGGCAATGCAAGTGTATAAGGAGAACGCTGATGGGAAGCGCCGAGTGGGTCTTGCCTACAAGGAAGGGGATCTCGTGATGCTTGATGCACGTAACATCCCTATCAAGCAGCCTTGCAAGAAGCTGGGTCCTAAGAGGATTGGACCTTACCGCGTTGTTAGAAAGGTGGGCCATGCCTCATACCAGCTGGATCTTTCCCCTTCATTTTGGATCTTCTCAGTGTTCCACAAGAGCAAACTCACACTTGTTTGAGAACCCCCCACCAGAGAATCCCAAGGCCTATCTCGTGGATGGGGCGCCAGAGTGGGAGGTGGAAGAGATAGTTGCCTCCCGCCATGTTAAAAGAAGACTCAAATACCTGGTATCCTGGAAGGGCTTTGATGCTGCTGAAAATAGTTGGGTTCCAGCACGTGACTGTGTGCATGCCCAAGATCTAATTGACGCCTTCCACCAGCAGTTTCCCCAGGCTGCCGGATCCCAACCCCAACTGACTGTCGCTGCCATGAAGTTGGCCCCTGCCCACAAAAACTTTTTCCTGGAGCAAGCCCCTGGAGGGGGGTTGAGCCCCATCAGGAGGAGAGGGTAATGTCATGTGAACATGACATAATAGTGGGGACCAACCCCAAAGATAAGGCTGGGCACTTGGAGGCCCAAAAGGTGAAGCTCCAGGGCCTCCCAGACCTGAAGCACACCCTAGACCAGCGCTGGGTAAGAGCAAAATATGCCCAGGTTGGTCCTAGTGGGGTGCTGAGTGCCCAGCCCTTGATGTTGAGCCAGGCGTTAAAATGAAGATTTAATTTATGAATGTGGACAGTTTGATTTGGTTAGTTGAGACGCGGGGTTTTAAAACCCATTCTATTTTTGAAATAACGCGCTTGGGTCGAGTCCAACTTCAATCAATCACTCGAATGAAGTCAGTTTTGGCCTATTACATCAACTCAGATGGCAGTATTGCCTTATTGGTGAGTCAGTGCTTGGCCCACTGTGGCATTAACCCTATTTCCCCGGTCAAGTTTAAATACATATTCCCCAACCAACAGTCCTTGTTGGTCAACTTCCCAAATAAACCTATACCCCATTTTAAAGTCATTTTTATTTTATGATATTCTGAACGCTCCTGTGCACAAACCTCTTCAAGGAGGTCTCACGTTCCATTACACTTGCCATTGCAGGTAACATTCTGCTCTCCCCTCATGCACCGTTTGTCCGCCCAGGATCCCTCCAGCCTGGGCCGCCTAACCCCATCCAATATGTGCACCGCGTCGCCCTTATGTGAGGTTTTATTATAAAATTCGCAATTTTATGCCTCAGCGGTTATTGCAACAGCACCCTCTGCTGGGCTCTATCCCTCTGGCACTAACGGCTAGTTCCCTGGCTTTAGGCCTGTGCACCAAGCCCCGCCATGCTGGGAACTGGAGAGTTATAGACACTCTCCTAACAGTAATGCACAGGTTTGCGCCAGTACACTACAAATGAATTATGTAGTACTAGCCTGGTAAGTGACCACATTATGGATAATAGAACTGATGCCCATCATTCAACATGCGCGCCATGTATAGGTCATAACATATTCTTATATGCCTGTCTCGGCAACACTGCATGCCAACAGCATGGTTTGGCCCCAGGAAAGCACTGGAAAAGAGTCCAGCACTTGCTTAGATCACTACACAAGCTCATACTCCAAAACTGAAATATATATAAAATAAAGTATATTAGGTCCATAAGATAAGTCTATAATGTTTATTTGAATGATTGAGCACATATTTAAATAAGCAAAATTACTTCCTAGATTTCTCCCTTCCTTTGATATATCAGTTGAAAATCCTTATATAAGCTCCTCTACTACCCTAAGCACTCAAGTGACTACTAGATCATCATCTGTGTAGTTTAGATATACCGTTTAATTATTATCAAAATTGTCTGAGATGCTGGTGTCACATTCTACCAAATCAACCTCTGATCCCGAGTTTTGGATTTCTTATCTTTGAGGCATGTTTCATAATCTGATTTTCTGTCAACCTCATTTCATTTAAATTGACTTTTAAATTTCTTGGTGGGAACTGGAATTTGCTAATTAGGTCAATGTGCGGACCAGGCTGCGCCAGAAACATTCATCACCCCCCAATGATGCCCAGAACTCCTAGATATTCTCCAGTCATTGTGCGCATTACTCTTGCATCTACACCATCGCCTCCTCGCTGGGTATTATTTTCATTTCATTAAGAACTTTCATTATACCTTGGCCCGCCGTGCATCTAATATCCACTCAACCTCAAACTCCTGACCATTCTCCTCTCAGGGATGAGAAGTTCCATACATTCAGGTCCTTTCCCTTGAATGGACGTAACTGTGAGTCATGTATTACCAGATATGCATTGGACACCTACAGTAGCTCTAGTTTAAAAGCGATTTCTTTGATAGTGAAAATTACTTTATAAGGTTCCAAAAACTTTGGCCCAGCATCCAACTCTTCACCAATATGGCATGGTTTTAGCCGCCATGTGCACCCAATCACCAAAAACAAATTGTGGGTTTGAAGTTCTCCATTGGTCTGCTTAACGCTTTTGCTGAAAAATAGCTCATTCCAAGTTCCCTCATATTATCTTCCTGAGGTCTGCTATGGTATGGGCCATCTCATCCACCCCCTGGCACACTCCTCTCCCTGAACCACCATCCAATGTAGGGCTTAACCCATGGCTAGCAAAGAATGATGTCATTCCTGTTGACAATTGGCTGTTATTATTGTATGCAAACTGGGCCAACTGGACCACAAAACCCAATAATCCTGCCAATTAGAAACATAACAATAGAGATATTGCTCAAGTATCTGATCCACTCTCTTCATCATTCATCTGACTGGGGATGATACATTAAGGATTGACATGGTAAGATTTTTAGATTTTCTAGTAGATTTGATCAAAAATAAGACAGAAATGGGGCTCACAATTTAACCAAACTCCGCTAGTAGCCTATGTGCTAGAATTTCAGGTGACCTATTATCCAATTTATTAACAGATTAATCATTTTAAGATCGGTATTTCAATCTGATATTTTGGCAACAATTGCCAACTTTAGTATCAGTCATACTTAATCACTGGATGGGATCTAATAATTTTTTTGGATATTATATTTGTCAGAGATCATCCCCAACATTATTGAGAAGGAATTTTATGAGTGATTAACAACAATAATCAATTTACTATAAGTAATCATTCTGATTGATTAAGTGGGGAGTTGTCAAAACTACTGAGGCGTTTTTAACGCTTGTTTTAATGGTAGTAGACATAATAAGGTGATAAGACCCAAATAAATTAGTGTCTGGTTCCTGACACTACTATATTGTTGCCAAACATCAATGATTATGTTACTCATTAATAATCACGGCAAAAAACCTGCCAAATTTGGAAGCTAAAACTCAAGGGTCAAACCATCGGGGGACAATTAATTAATCTCTATTGAGAAGCTGAAAAGCTGTGCGCCAAGTGTACTATAAAACCCCCAATATTTTACCAATAAAGACATATCTCAATTTGATAATAACTTATTTACTTTACATTGATTATGTAGCTTACTCTTGGAATAAGAATACAAGGATAGGATATATTAGGTTTTTGTTGTTGTCAGAACTCTTCTTGGCTTTGTGTGAAGAGAATAGGGAAGAGTTCCCTACCAGTTCTTAGTATCTTAAAAGGAAGAAGCACCTTCTTAGCGTTGGACTCTTTACTCAACTTGTCTTTTATGGTGTTAAAATCTAATCTTGTTGATCATAGTTTCCTAAAGTCAACTGCAACAGGTTTGGTTATGTGCACGATTTGTGTTGCTTGATAGTAATAGATTTATGGGTGATAATAGTATGAAGACTATTATCCGTAGGTGAATAGATAAACCCAGTTTATTGGTGGACCAACGCTAAACTTGGAATAAACTATATAATGCTGATTATGTTGACAATTAAGGGCTTCTTCCTTATCCCAACTGAACTTAATCCACTCTCAGATTCAGAGGCTATTAGCCATAGTTCCTATCACACTATGTCAGCAGAGATCTACACAAAAGTCTGCTTCACTTCTAAGGATATCCAATCCTTACTCTTTAACGCACAAAAGAGTCCATAACTATTGTACTACAACAATAATTAACTTAAGATGAATAGAGCTTGATATTAAATTAGATTTAAGGGTAAGTTATTTCATTATAAAATATGAAGGGATATAAATATTTGTAGATATGGAATAAAATGACTTGTTGTAGAAAATAGGGAAGTGCTAATGTATGACAACAGTTAGCCAATCATTTTTCTCTATAGTTGATTCCCCTTCAATCAAGTACAATTCTACTTATACAGGATGGTCTGATGCAAGAGATAAAGAAGTGCTAATGGCAATCAACAGTTAGCCACCAATTTTATTTATGATTGGTTTTCACCTCAATCAGTAAACCTCTTATACCCCATTTATTTCTTCCTCACTTCAAGGTACTAGAGACATAAGCCTATGTCTTTCATGGCTACCTGCCATACATGGATCTAGGTCAATCTTGCCAATTAATTCTTAAAACCTATATCAACCCCAGGACAGGTGAGACCTGAAAAAGACTTTACCTTTGAGCCTATCTTAGTCTGAATGTAAGAAGTGATCTAATATGGTGTAAGATCTGCTTTATTATTACAACAAACTAGGGAACTTATAGGGGAATTAAGGGCCCAACTCCACAGTTGGCGCCTCAGCCATGAAACGGCAGCTGTTTCTGTTAAATTTCCCTGTAAAGTCTCTTTTTAGAAAAAATCTTTCCATCAGGCTAAGGATTCCTCCATTGGATATCCCTGAGACCTGAAAACAGAAAGAGCCAGAAAACGTGTCACCAACATTCCCACTTAATCACAGTGGACCAACCACATTTGACTAACGACCTGTTTAGGTAATGGGACTCTTTACCAATTATAGCAGGTCGCAAACTAACTGATCAAGTTGCTAGTTGCAGGCAGCATTACTCGCCACAAAACTTGTAAGGTGAGTGTCTATAACTCTCCTGTTCCCTGCGTGGTGGTGCTCAGTGCACAGAGCCAGTGCATGGAAACTAGCCGTTAGAACCAAAGTTACTAGAGCCCAGCAGAGGATGCTGGAGAAATAACTTAAAGGGAAAGAGGCAATTATTATAAAAAATTCCACACCAAAAATGATGCGGTGCACACAGGGGAAAGGGATAAATGTCCCAGGTTGGAGGGAACCTGGGTGAACCAACGGTGCACTAGGAAATAACCGGATTGTGAGTAGAATGGTATGGTGTATGTAGCACGAGACCTCCTCAAAGAGGTCTACACACAGGATTTTTCAAAACAACATAAGTAAAATGGACAAAAATGGGAAAGGTTTTATTAGGAAGTCGACCAATAAGGAGTGTTGGTCATGGGGAACAAAAATTAAACTACGTCAGGAAATATGGGGTTCACTGAAGTGGGCCCAAGAATGACCCACCATTAGGCAAAACTACCATCCAGATTGGTAGAATATGCCAAAACTGACTTCCCTCATGTAATCAATTGAAGTTGGATTTGACTTGAACGTGTTTTGTAAATGTAATGGGTTTTGAAATCCTGTTCCTTGACTAATCTAATCAAACCATCTGCGTTCATTATGTAAACCATCCATTTTAACGCCTGGGCTGACATAAGGGGCTGGGCGTTAGGCACCTCACTAGTACTAACCTGGGCATATTTGGCTTGTACCCAGCGTTGATCTAGTTTGCGCCTGAGGTCAGGGAGGGCCTAAAGCTTCACCTTCTGGGCTTTCTAGCGCACATCCTTATCCTTGGGGTTGGTCCCCACTATGATGTCATTTGACCAGGAAATTACCCTCTCCTTCCGATGGAGCTCGACCTCCCCTCCAGGGGCTTGTGCAAGGGAAAAATTCTTGTGGGCTGGGGCCAATTCCATGGCGGCAACGGTTGGTTTGGGTTGAGATCCAGCAGCCTGGGGGAAACGCTCATGGAAGGCTTCAATCAGATCTTGGGCATGCACACAGTTGTGCGCTGGAATCCAACTGTTCTCTGCAGCGTCAAAATCCTTTCAGGATACCAGGTACATAATCCTTCTTTTAACGCGGCATTAAGCAACTATTTCTTCCACTTCTCACTCTGGCGCCCCATCCACGTGATAGGCCTTAGGAGTCTCTGGTGAGGGGCCCTCAAACAACATCAATTTGCTTTCATGGAAGACAGAGAAGATCTGAAATGAAGAGGGAAGATCTAACTGTTAGGAGGCATGGCCCACCTTTCTAACAATGAGGTAGGGGCCAATCCTCTTTGGTCCCAGCTTCTTGCATGTCTGCTTGATAGGGATGTTATTAGCATCAAGAATTTCAAGATCCCCTTCATTATATGTGGGACCCACTTGGTGCTTCCCATCAGCGTTAACCTTATACACTTGCATTGCCGCCTCCAAGCTTGTGGAAACCCCTAGTGGACCTTCTTGATTGTCTTGGAAAAGTCCACCACCGCTTTAACCTTAGACCCACAGCTGGGCTCCATGTTAAAGGCTGGGTTAAAGCCATGGTTGGCGAAAAAAGGGAAACAACTGATAGAAGAATGCATAGTGTTGTTGTAACTAAATCGGGCCATAGGGAGGTAAGAATCTTCAATCTGAATGATCCTCGGCAGTGTAACACCGCAGAAACTGTTCCAAGCACTGGTTCACTTCTCTCTGTCTGCCCATCTGATTGGGGGTGATAGGCAGTTGAATGGAAAGGGCGAATCTGAAGAGTCTTACACAACTCTTCCCAAAAAACGGAGGCAAATTGGGGTCCCCAGTCACTGACAATCTCTTGGGGAACCCCATGGCGCAAACACATGTGTGACGAAGAGCCTAGCCATCTCAGACGTGGTTATTGTAGTTCTGCAAGGAATGAAATGGGCGAACTTCGTAAAATGGTCCACCACCACCATGATGACATTGTAACCATCAGAGAAAGGTAGTTCTACAATGAAATCCACCGATAGAGAAGTCCAGGGCCCTTCAGCTTTCTGGACTGGTACAATCAACCCCGCTAAAGGTTACCAATTTGGCTTCATTTGGTTGCAGATCAAACACTCCTTAAAATACCGCCTCACCTGAGCAGACAAGCCCTTCCAATTGTAGGTGCAACGTATTAACTCCAATGTCTTTGCTTTCCCAGGATGACAAATAGTGATTACATCATGATGGCCCCAGATGATTTTCAGGCGCAGTGGTCCAGCAGGTACACAAAGGCGCCCCTGAAACCACATCTTCTCATCCTTTACATGATAACCCCTGGATAGGTCCTCCTGATTTAAAGAGCTCTTAGCAAGTAAAGAGGATATTCGGCTGACAGCGGCTGAGAAAGGACAACCTTTTCTATGAACATACCATATTTCTCAGCGTTTTCCAGAGATGCAAGCGCTGGCCCGTTGGCCAGAGGATAGGGAAGTTGAAACAGAATTTTATTAGGAGGAATCATTACATGTGTGTTGTGGACTTCTAAATCCCTTGGATCAAAAGCTAAAGCAGGGTTGCGGCTTAAAGCATCCGCCAAGCCATTATCCTTGCCCTTGGTGAATTCATAAGAAAAGGCAAATTGGACAAGGGTCTCATGCCACTGGGTCTGCCGTGGGATTAGGACATGAGGGGCGCGGTAGTACAGCAAGGCACCGTGATCTGTACATACACAGAACAGTTGGGGTAGAGCCATGCAAGTGGTGACGCCAATAAGTTAGCGCCTCCACCACTTCTAGTAACTCCTTGTCGTAAACGGCATAATTTAACTCTGGCAAAGACATTTCCTTCAAAAATATCCCACCAGATGCTCTATCCCATCTTCGCCTACTTGTAACAAGGCAGCTTCTATGGCGAATTTGGATGCATCAGTTGACACAATGAACTCCTTTGAAGGGTTGATATGGCGAAGAACAGACATGGACAACAGGGTGCACTTCACTGCTTGGAAAGCATCCTCCAAAGTGGGGGACCACTGAAGCACCTTGGCACCGCTAGCCTTGTATAAGGGAGCTGAAACCTCAGAAAGATTGGGTGTGAACTTCTTGAGGAACGTACATGTCCCCAAAAAGCTCCTCAATTCCTTGACCGAGTAGGGGTGGGCCAATCACAAATATCCTTCTCCTTGTTTGGAGTTATCATGTGCCTTAGTCAAACATGACTTTGCCCAGAAAAGTGACCTGGGACTTAAAAAAATTCACATTTGCTAATTTTCAGCGTAAGGCTGGCTGCTTTTAATCTCTCCACCACATGTCAAAGGTGAACTGCATGGGACTTCAGATCAGGGGAAAACACCAGGATATCATCCATGTAGGGAACCGCACATACCTCAACAAGTCCCCCAATGCTGCACCAATGCGTCGTTGAAAGATAGCAGGGGCATTCTTAAGCCCAAAGACATGACCTGAAACTGGAAGATCTCTTTTCTGGTATGGAATGCGGTTAACCAATCTTGCCCGTTTTTAATCCAAATTTGATTAAACGCATTGAGGCAATCCATCTTGGAGAAGACCTTAGCCTTCTCCACATAGCGTGCAATCTGAGAATCTAAAGGGATGGGATGTAGATCCGGTACAGTGACATTATTATGTTCCCATAGTCTACGCATGGGTGTAGAGTACCATCAGAATTCTCAACAAAGAGAAGTGGGGAGCATACAGGGGAGGTACACTGAAAAATTGCACCTTTGGCCAACTGATCCTTCACCCACACATCCAAAGCAACTTCCTCACGGACAGTCATTGGGTAGATGGAGGAAGATATACGCACCAGATCCACAGTGAGCTTGAAGTCACAATCAAACTCAGAGTGCTCAGGGAGTGCGCTAGCAAATGCTGCATCAAAAGAGGATTCCAACCCCTCCAAACAAGAAGGTATAGGAATTTCCACTGAGGGCTTCAGCAAAGGGCAAGGCTAAAAGGGTGAAGGTGGGGCCAGTGGGGCAATTTGCCCTGGGTGTTAGCCTCAGACAAAGGAAGAAGTAATGTGCGACCATTCTTTAATATAAGGGATAGGGTATTCTCTTTCAAGTTGGTTTTAACGTCAAACTCCGCCACCACTCCACTACCAAAATGATAGGGAACAAGAGCTTTTGACAGCCTGGAAGTGATTGGACAAGTGGTACTTGCCAACCTGATAGTCCACTATCCCCATAATATTCAGAGTGGGAATACCTTGGGACGCCCCTCCCCTAACCATATCACCTGGCAATTAACTTAGCTCAAAATAGTCGGCTAGGCTTTGGTCCATAAAGTTATTAGAGGCGCCAGTATCCACCAGTACAGTGGTGCTGAATTTCTCTAAAGGGGATGAAAGGGGTAGCAGACAGTAGAAAAAACCCTAAATGGTCTTGATTAATAACAGACAGCGCCAGAACATCACTAACAAACTCATCCTCTGCGCTAGCACACCATCAAGGTCTGTTTTGGAATCATAGAAGGGGAGGGATAGCTGGCCACTATTACTACTGAGGCCAAATACCCCACCATGCCTTCTGAAGGTGCATATACTTTATCATATTTAAAAAGAAGCTCTTTCTCCACTTCCTGAGTGCCACAGATCATGGTAGGGGTCAAACGAGGGTTCTCAGGGGTATTTTGATATATTGGAATAGGGTTCTCATCCATGCCATAAAAGCTAATAAACGGCTCAGAGGTTTGGATAAGATTTTTGTCATAAAACGCATCTTTAGACACGAATGACCCTATTCCCCCAACTGCAATGGAAGTCCTGACGTTATTCAAGGCCAACACCCTCAGGCTTATCTGTGCCAATATTGCCAGCATCATCTGAACGCGCTGTCAATGTAAAACTCGTTTATTTGGATGAAATTGATAATCTTGGTGGAAAGTCAGGGAATCACAACTTTTTGGAGCTTGAAGTGTCCGTATCCACCAGGTACAAGCACAAAGGGTGGATATTTTCCATTTGGAGGCAACCATATTAATGCCAAATTGCTCACCCTTTAGGAAAAAGAGGAAACATCGGTGCGTCTAACCACAGCTGAAGCCCACAGCCAGCGCCCACTGTTTCCACTTCAGAAAAGTTCAACATGGAAAAAGTTTGTACACATAGATTTAAGAGGTTGTCAACTAATGTAAGAGAGTGTTTATAACTCTCCTGTTTCCAGCGTGTGGTGCTCGGTACACAGAGCAACACATGGAAACTAGCCATTAGAACCAAAGTTACTAGAGCCCAGCATAGGATGCTGGAGCAATAATAACTTAAAGGGAAAGAGGCAATTATTATAAAAAAAAACCCACACCAAAAATGATGTAGTGCACACAGGGGAAAGGGAAAAACCACCCAGGTTGGAGAGAACCTGAGAGATCCAACGGTGCTCTAGGAGCTAACTGGATTGTGAGTAGAATGGTATGGTGTATGTAGCGCAAGACCTCCTCAAAGAGGTCCGCGTACAGGTTTGTTCAAAACAACATAAGTAAAACAGGCAAAAACGGGAAAAGTTTTATTAGGAAGTCAACCAACAAGGAGTGTTGGTCATGGGGAACAAAAATTAAACTACGTCATGAAATATGGGGTTCACTGAAGTGGGCCCAAGAATGACCCACCAATAGGCAAAACTACCATCCAGATTGGTAGAATATGCCAAAACTGACTTCACTCATGTAATCAATTGAAGTTGGATTTGACTTGAACGTGTTTTTGTAAATGTAATGGGTTTTGAAATCCTGTTCCTTAACTAGCCTAATCAAACCATCTACGTTCATTATGTAAACCATCCATTTTAGCGCCTGGGCCAACGTAAGGTGCTGGGAGTTAGGCACCTCACTAGTACCAACCTGAGCATATTTGGCTTGTACCCAGCTTTGATCTAATGTGCGCCTGAGGTCAGGGAGGGCCTGAAGCTTCACTTTCTGGGCCTCCTAGCGCCCAGCCTTATCCTCAGGGTTGGTCCCCACTATGATGTCATTTGATTATGACACAACTGCTGAGTAAATTCTCAATTAGTCAGTGATGAAAATTAACTAATACAATCAGTGCACCTAATAATCAATCAACAATCAACTATCAGATGCCTCAATTTCATTGGCAACTCTGCCCATCGAGATCTTAGGAACTCAAACGGATTGATCCCTGATAGATGTGAACCTGAAGAATTGCACAATTTCTGCGGACATTATTAAGCTAGTATCAAAATCAAAAGATCTTCAACTCATTTGCTAGAAAACGTATCCCCTACAAACTAGCAGATAACCTAGGAAGCTGGAAAGGTGAAAAAAAACCCAACATAGGGTAATCAACTTTAATAATTTAAAGTTAAATTTATTGCGGGGAAGGCTGACCATGGGACAGACTCTTCCGAATATGACTCAGACGAGACAAAACTCAGTACCAGGTGAGGCACCCCAGAGAAGCGATGCTATCTCTTGTTGCCAGCGGGAACGCCACTTATGGGAAGGGGGAGGGAACGTGTGTAGGGGGCGTAGCCACTATTGAGCACGTGTGGAGGATGGGGTCTGATTTGATGAACCAGACTGGGAACCAGGAGGAGACCAGATGCCGGCGACGTGGTGGGAGATATCCAAACATCCACGCTTGAAAGTGATCCACAAAATGAGACCGGAATCTGTGGACAGCTTCAGGGAGGGTGGGGATGGATCCGGCGATGGCATCCAAGACAATCGTGTGGATAGTCCACATGGCGATTGCAACCACCAGAGCACAAAGGGAGGGTGGGAAGGGGAGGCCATTGATGAAGCAAACATATCTCTTGACAGACTGAAGGGATGTGTTTGATCCTGGCCTAGCAGACGTTGGACTTCGCGCCATATTACTTTAGAGGTGGGGCACTTCTCCAGGCGGTGAAACAGCGTTCCATAATGGCCACACACGACACAGGATGAGTGTAAAGAATTAGAGCGTTCAGCTGTACGATACACCCACCTCAGGCAGCGCCACACATGGGAGCGGACTTGAGGCTGCAACAGAGGATGGTGTGCGTATTTCCAGATAGTCTTTTGGGTCTCAGTGGAATAAGGGATGTCCATCATGTCCAGGTAGTCCACCCTGGATAGGACTTGGGGTCGAATGGGGATCACGCCATCATGGATGGGTAGCCCCTGTACCTCTTGTGTGAACTGAGGAGAGGGGCGGCCTCTTTGGTTGTATGTCCACTAATACGAATTCTCCACTCTGCGCTTCGCATGGAGAGTAGGATTCGTTTGTAGTGGGTTTTGGTCCCGTGAGGACCTGTGGCTAATGTGTGTGATGCGAGGTATTTCATCAGGGAGTGGGGGTTTGATGGATTGTTGAGGCCCAAGGCTCGGGAGAAGTTGGAGTGGGCCGCGCGGGACCAGTGTTGGGATGGGAGTGTAGGAGCAGTGACGGCCGCAATCCAGGTGCCTAGGATCTTGGCGGCATGGGCTTTGAAGTCAAGTAGGCCCATGCCACCATGATGATGAGGGCCAAACATGACCTCTAGCCGTACTGGTGGAGGGCGGCCTGACCAAAGCCAACCTTGTAGCAAAGCATACAGGGATTTGAAGAAGCTTGGGGAGAAGGGGATGGCGTGGGCTCCAAACCAGACTTTGGATAGGAGCATGGAGTTGGCAAGAACAACCCTGCCAGTGAGGGTAGTAGGGTGGGCTCTGAGAGAGGCGATTCGCTTCGTCACGTTGTCCAGTATATGGCCCTCCATTACTGCTGACGCGTATCCTCCTGCCTCCAACCACACGCCCAGATGGCGTACCAGTCCTATGGTAGGTCGCGGCACAAAGGGGAGCACCAGTGGAGCGGTGTGTTTTGAGTTAGTAAGGCGTGGACTTGGGCGAGCAGCTGGGCTGGGTTGGGAACTACTTGCTGGGGCCCAGCAGTTCTGAAACTGACCAAGGAGGATGATTTCAGTTTTGGAGGCGTTCAGTGGCGCGTTGCTTACCCGGGAATATTCCTGGATGAGGGCTTCAAGCGCGCGTGCATCTTTATTATTAGACACCCCCACCACACAATCATCTGCAAATGCCATCATCTTGACTGGGGTTTGGCCTGGCACATGGACCCCAGTGAGTTGGGCATTCACATTTCGCAGTAGTGGGTCAAGGCTGAAGTTGTATAAGAGTGGGCTCAGGGGGTCCCCTTGTCGCAGGCCCCTTTGAGGATGGACTACTTCTGTTAGGAAACCTGGGCCGCGCACAGCCATTGTTGCAGATTCTGTGAGCAGCATCACCCAGTTAATGAAGCGGGGAGGTAGACGTAATTGTTGGAGGCAGGCCCTAAGGTATTCCCAGTTTACTCTATCATAGGCCTTTTGTTGGTCCAAGAATACAAGTGCCCCAGAGGCTGTGGACTGACACACATTAGCCACAGAGTGCACGTTATCCCAAATCGACCTTCTGGGGATGAAACCGAATTGTTCTGGAGAGATGGTGGCAGATGCTACAGTCCCTAAACGGTTAGCCATGATTTTTGTTAAAATTTTGGTGTCTGTGTTTGTTAGAGAAATGGGGCGCCAGTTGGCTAAGTCTAGCCTATCCCCTTTCTTGAAGAGTGTGACTGTAAAAGCCTCATGTCCTCCTGGTAGGAGGCGCGTTTCCAACAGGCTTTGGTTGAGTGAGGCTAGCAGCAATGGGGATATGTATTTAAAATATTTTTTGTAGAACTCATATGGAATGCCATCTGGGCCTGGGCATTTTAAGTTTGGCCCACCGCGAATGGTAGTCCATAATTCATTCGGAGTAATTAAATTCATTATTTCCAGGTATCGGAAAATGGTGCAGATATGAGCTCTGTCAAGAAATTCCGCCATTTTGGCCGGCTGAATTGGTTCAGCTCGGTATAACTCAGAGTAATATTTTTGCATTTTGATTGCCACTTTGGCCGGTGTGTCCACAATAGAATTATCCAATCTTCACACCTGTGTGCAGGCCACGCTCTGGCATGGTGCAAAATTTTTTTTTAAGAAGTATGCGGTGCACTTGTCGCCTTTAGTGATGCGTGTGGCCCTGTATTGGACACAAACCCGATGTTTGTGTTGCCTTTCAAGTGCGTTGAGGTGGGCGCTGCCTCCGCCCACTTCTGGCCCCATGCAGGGCTATATCCTGAGGCTGGAATGTTGGACTCCAAGTGGGCCAATTCTGCCAGCGCGCGCAATATAACTGCCAATGTGGCTCATGAGCATCTGGATGAGAGATGGCAATAGTGGCGGATGGTGTCTTTTTTGAAAGTTGCCCATGTAGAAATGGGGTCCGCGCAAAATGGTGCAACAAATGATTTTGCCAAAGTTGCCTCTTCCACCCATGTGGAAAATCCTGGCGACGCAAGCTCTGGGGGGCAGATTTTGCACCAATGTGGGACCTTTGCAACTGTGACAGGTAAGTGGTATGTTATTGAGACCAGTCAGTGGTTGGAGAATTCCATTTTTGTTGTTTTGAAGTGGGAGATGTGGGGTTGGAATTTCGCCGGTGCTAGAATAAGGTCAATGCGGGTCATGGACCTTAATTGGCCGTTGTGGATGTGGGGATGTGTCATGTTTTTGAGCAGTGGGGCATGTTGCGGCAGCGCATCCATTAACCCAAGGGTGGCTTTTAGAATGCGTAGTTCTACGTGACCCTGTGGGGCGTGGGGTGAGGGCGGCCACAGTCCGTTGGTGAGGTTAGCCAACAGTTCATGTCACCAATTAGGAAAGAATTGGGGGGTAGCGGGAGGGATTTGACTGATGAGAAAAATTCCTGACGCTCTTGTGCACTGTTTGGGGCGTAAATGTTGACGATTGTGTGTGCAACATCAGCCCATGAGAAGGTGACAATGAGCACTCAGTCATTTAGAATGTTTCTGAAGATGTAAATTTGAAAAAATTGTTTTTCTGAATTAGCACCCCACAGTGCTTCAACCAAAAGGATAGGGATGGTAGGAGCATTGTTTTCCAAGCATCCTTGGAACCTCGTGGACAGTGGGTTTCCTGGATGGCCAGGATATCCACGGGTAAATATTTTGTAAAAAACTCAGTTTCCTAGCCTGGGACGGGGAGGCCTTGAGTCCGGCGATATTCAGCATCCCTAGAGTGAAGGTTTCCCCCATCGCACCTTAGGTGCAAGGGGGTGGGCCCCCTGGCCCACCAGCCTCTTCCAGGTCCCCACGGGCTTTCACAGCAGCGCGGGTATTAGCAGCAACGCTATCAGGGTTTTTGTTAATTTTTGCGGAAAGAGTCACGTTGGCTTTGGCCTTCGCTTTTTGTTTTCCTGACGTTGGACAAATTTTTTGTGGTGCGGATAAGTTCGGTGCACCATTGAGTGGGGCAAAAATTTTTTTTCGGTTGGGATAGGTCCCAAGTCAGTTTCAACTGGGGCTTGGGTACAGCGATTGGGTGAGATCGAATCTCCCATTGGATCCTCAGATTGAGTGGCCCATTCGGCTTGGGCCTCCCAATCTGATTGGGTGATGGATTCCCGAGTTGCTTCCGCCGCGAAGGTCTCCATGTCCTCCTGGCGTTGTGAGTGTGGGATGGTGGTGGTGACCTTGGCTGCTTCCTTGGCCGCGGTCCTATGGGCCTGCTTGGCCTTCTTCCACTTCTGCGGGGAGATGGGCTTTAACAATAGGTAGCAGCCTTGTGCTCCCCACTGGAAAGCCTCTTTGGTGCTTGCAGTTGGTTTGTAGTGCGCCTCTCCGCTGGCCATGGCCGCTGAGGGGTGCTCTTGGAATGTAACGCCCTCTTTAATGGGGCACACGTGTGCCTTATGACCAAACGTGTCACAGTGGGTGCAAATGGGGGGTGCGCTGTCCACGGTTACCCAGAATGGGTGGGTGGTGTGCCCTGCGATGTCAATAAAGGTGGAGTGCGGGATCTGGGTTAGGTCCTTCGCAATCTCCTCAGTTGGGGTCAGAACTGCGATGGCTTTGCCAGTGCACAGGTGTGGCATCAGCGTGAAACATTGCATTTCGAAAGATTGTATTTCGCCGTATATGGCGAGACCATCTTTCAGGTGTTGCTCCAAAATATCACGTTTTACCATAGTAGGCAAAAAGTCAAATGTGAGGAAAATTTGGTTTGATTTTGTCCATCTGGTGCATTTAGTTTTGATGACCTGTTGCCCTTCGGGGAGGTCAACCACTACGTGCACTGCTGCAGCCTCGTCTGCTGCTATTTTGCTTTCAAAACCTAGGTCCAGCCAACCGCGCAACATGGAGTGAGGTGCAACATACACCGCGGTCGGGAAAATTTTGTGTACATCTTCACAAAATTTTTCCCATAGGGCCATTTTTTGGATGTCCAGATACACACGGACTCCGAATTCCACTGACAAAAGTGGCTGGGAATGTGGCATATTGATGTACTGGTTGTATCGTGCTTGCCACGCGAGTATCTCCGGGGAAATTGTGACCGCCAGTTTTTTTAGATTTTTTTTCTATTCCGCCAGATTCTCTGGGGCGTTTTCGAACGTTAGAGGCCGCGGGCCTTCCACCTGCTCCTCTTGCCTTGCTTGCCCAACTGCTCTCAGACATGGGCGCAGACTAATCCCCTCTATGAGATTATCAAACTAGATTTAGTCTTGAATTGAATGGGTTGCAAAAGTGTTTGCAACGAGAAAGAAAAGTTCTTCTATTTATCAACTTTAATAATAGTCTGTTTAATATTATTGCCTCAGTTATATTATTTCAGTTACACAATGCAATTAGTTAATAATCTGTTAAGTTATATCAGGGAGCAAAGGCGAGCTACAATTTAAGGATCCCTGATTTCAAAGATTGGCTCTCACTACAGGAGTAGTTGAGTTGTCAAAATCTAATATTTATCTGGAATGTTTTATAAGAATGGACTTTAAAAAGCTCTGGATGGAAATGGAAACCATTAATCAAAACGTGCTTAGCTTGGTATCTCAAGCTAATGTCAATAACTTGAAGGAGCGCATAACTATATCAGAAGAAGTGATAGAGCAAGTTGGGAATGTGTATAATGACCTATGTGGAAAATTTGCCTCATTGAAGCGGAAAGAGGGAAAGCTCATTTTGAATTTTATTCTAAAAAACAAAATGGGAAGTGGATGGAGAACGCATCTGACATTTTCATGAAGTTATTTTAATAAATGATGAAGCATATTAAGGAGTTAGAAAATCACAAATGTAATTGTGCACAACTTAAGGCTAATGAAGCTGATCAAAATACCTGCAAACTCCAATTGAGAAGACACCCTTACCAAAAATATGCCTAAATTATTCTCTGGAAAGTCAGAGATGACTCCCAAAGCCACACCTACAGTTAATCAAGTCGTTGGGAAAGAATCTACTTGAGTGGAGCGATTAATGTTTCTCAGAATACACCAAAATGGCCCGCCTTTCACTGGGATAACGTCCTGCCGTTTTTCTCTCTCTTGAGATGATAATGTTTGGGTTTGCAGAATATCAGAAAGTGGTGACCATATTGAACTGTTTTTAGCACTAATTGCCAAATCTGGTGCTACCTCACCTTAATGGAGACAACTGGTCATATGCGGAAACAAAAGCAGCAATCATGTTGGAGTTTGGAAGTCCTACTAAAATGGTAAATTACAAACAGGAATTTATATGGTATGCAATTCTAAAAGGATGAGACGCTGGCTAATTTTGCCAACATTTTAATCAAGAGCACCAGATCTTGGCTGGGGGCTGAAAGTGATTACCAAATTTGATGCATGCTGTAAAAATTTACTTGTTAGGTTATTATCAGCAAACAACCCTAGTAATCTTTTTACTGCACTGGTTTAGTTTTCTTGTGCACTTTGTCCGCGTAGTATAATATATCAGATTATCAGTTGATAATAGTATTATTACTAATATCCATAGTTGAGTATGAATTCTTATATCTCAGACCAACGCTCAGCCAGTATTCCTGATTAAATACTTGAGATGTTGTTATCTAAGGATTCGTTCCCTCATTTTGTCCAACCCAACCTTTTCTGCGATTCCCTGGTGACAGTATCTTCGGTCCAACAAACAGTCAGCAGCAATCCCTAATTGTGTCTCCTTCTTCTCTAGATCCCCGCTCAGATCTTTACTCTTTTCTTTAAGAGTCTCCCAATTATCGCACACAGCAATAATATCCTTGAGAAGACTAGCACAATTGAAAGCTGATAATAGTTTACTACTTAAACTATATACCAGATAAAAAACTATAGAACTTCTTATCTGTTCTTAAATTACTGTTTTTTATTATAAGTGAATCCTGGGGAATTTATAGTGGGGATTTGGTCATCTAACCCTTGGTTGAAACCTCTTTGATGAAACGTCAGCCGTTGCCATTGAATCACCCATCCTTGTCTCAGCAGCAACGGTCTTCCCCATCCTGGCTAGGATTCCATCATTGGACATCCTTGAGACCTAAAACGGAAAGAGTCAGAAAACGTGTCCCTAACGTTTTCCTCTCTATCCAAGCAAACCAACCATATTTGGCTAGCGACCTGCTCAGGTAATGGGACTTATTACCCATTAAGAAAGATCACACACCAACCGATCAATTCGCTAGTTGCAGGCAGCATTACTCACCTTGCAACTTGCTATTCATTCCCAATAATTCAGTGATAAAACCTGACCAGTCCCAATTGGTACAAATGATAGTTAATCACTATCAGATGCCCCTATTTCATCAGCAACTCTGCCCAATGAGATCATAAGTATTCATCCAGATCAATCCCTGATGGATACAAGTAGGCGAATATCCCAAAATCCCTAAAATAGTTACTCCAAAACTTGGGCCAACTGATTTTTGATTCACTTCGCCTTAGGGAATTATCCCCTGGCGATTCCTGGTAACCTAGCAGGCTGGGGATATGGGCAAAAATTCAAACACATCCCCCCTCTTGCCTAGATTTCCAGCAAGTAAAGGACTGGGGCATGAGAACACTGCTTTGGACACTCAGTTGAATACTTCATTGGCTCAAGCAGAATATATTTGTCAATACTCAACGCTGCTCAGGATGACCTTCAGCATGCGGCACTCTTCCTCTTCCTCCTTGCTACCACCTTCTTAGAGTGTGGTCCCCATTATCTACTGTCATACTGGGCTGATCAATCTACTTATGATGATTTTAGTCCCAGGATCCAGTTTTCCCCCATTAGGGCATATGACCTGCTGTCATATTCAGGTTTTTTGTCTAGCATCCTCAATTTCCTGATTTTCTCCTCATCCTAGACAGGAAACTCTTGCCATCGATGTTCATTTTCATGGCCCAATTAAGAATAATTATTTACGTTCACCCTTGTTATCTTCTTCTCATAACCTCTTAGCTCATATCATTCTTAATTCTTCTCTGGAGAACTTATCCCATTGATTTTGAGATTAATTTCTCCAAAATTGGAGCTTAATGGATTTTAGATTGCATAATGTCAATATTCATATAAGTCCAACATCCCCCTCTCATCCAGCTTATATGTTACTTTTGGAGTCATGGTACCAGCAGCTTCTAAACAGTTTGTATGATCAAGACCTCTAGCTCTTCTAGAAGATGAGTTGGGATGCATGGCAGAACCTTTTCTATAGTCCTTCAAGGACTCATACGCCTAGTATGGCGCCAGTGGCTAGTCCTTCCATCAATCTACTGAAAATGGTAACTAATCTCTCCAAAACCAGGCTTGCGATCATTTTGAACAACTATCAGTCAATCTTCATATGTCATTGATTCCCAAGTTGGATTTCGAAACTCTCCTGGATTCAGCTCCTTTCGCTGATGTACTGACAATCATCATGGATGCTCCAGAGATTATGCCATTTGCTCTTGATCGCACATTTCTTGCTGGGTCAGACCTGCTTCCTGAGTTCCTCTTCCTACTTGGACAATATTACAAACTCGCTGTCCTGGCTACAGATCTCACCATCAGTAACAGTATTCATTTTGAGCTCCCCTATGCTGAGCTCCAGGCCCAAGTCACTGAAGCTTTGTCCCTAGCACTGAATCCCTCTGATCATGATAACATCCTGGATCAGGATACTGCCACTTATGCTCTTCGATTTGCTGGCCAAATTCTTCAAAGTTGGTCCATGAAGCTTCCAGCCTCACCCTGATTTCACCGCTCTTTTAGCTTCAGTTTCTCGAGAAGCCTGTAGTCAACGCTTGCAGGATGCCATCCACTCCCTGCACAACTATCTCTTCACCGGCGCTTCCCATTGGTATCTTCTGCTGATGGCTTTAGTGGGGGCATGATTCAGCAAATATCCATCAAGCACCCCTTGTTCACTGCCAGCCCAAATGTCTGGTGTTCTTGATGAAGCCCATTGTCAAGCGCTCAAGACTAATATTATGGCTCTAGTACCACATCAGGATTAATCAGGGTTATTTGCTGACTGCCTCTTCTTAAACTGTTGCTTTCCTCCCCGCTCTGGGGTTTTGTGATTGTCTTCTTCCAAAATTTCAATTTCCCTTCCCCTAGTCGCTTCTTGCATGGCTCTGCGTCCGCTCAAAGAACGTGGTTTTGTGTAGGTTTAGCCCTTGCTAGCATCCGATCTCACATCAATTTTGATAGTCTGTTCATTCCTACCACAATCCATACTCCCTCTTCCAAGAGGTGACATAGGCGGAATCATCCCTGTATTAAGGACAATTAATAAAAATAAAAATTAATAAAATTATATTAGATTTCTCTTTGTAGTTTATAATCTTTTTTCCAATATCTTTTATCAATTTTTTATTTTTATTATTCTTTTTTCCATGGGACTTGACCTTGTTTCAGTTCAGCGGTCCATCTTTTTATTTTTTCCCCCAAACTGGGTCCTGGGTACTTAAACCTGCCTGTTTTCTATGGTTCAGAGGTCCTTTTTTGGACTTAACCATCTAGATTGGTTCATAGGTCCTTTTTTGGACTTGACCTAATTATCAAGACACGACCAACTTAATTGTTCATTAGTCCTTTGGGAACTCTTTTATTTTTTTCATTGATCCATCACTTCAGATACATAGCATGGACTTGATTCAAAACTCTTCCATCCAATATATTATTGATGGATTAGGCATCAGTCGCTGTCTTGGCAATAACTTCAAATGGACGTGACCACAATGCATCTAGTTTGTTTCTTTATCCAAAACCATGCGTATCACAATAGGATACTCTTTCGCTATTCAATATTCTGCTAAGGCTGGTCAGTTCTTATTGTCCGTTAATTTCGCTCATATATTTTCCTTTAACTTTGTATCAAATGCTTACAATTGTATAATCAGGATATTTGTCAATCAGTTCAAGTACTGTTTGGCACTCATCCCCTGATGTTGGTTCCACCACCGAGTATAAAATCAGTGGCAACGCGGCCTTTCTCCCATACAACATCTCAAATGGCGTTTTTCAAGTTGCCATAAGATGACTGATATTATAGGCAAATGTCACCAAACTCAGGTATGTTTCCCACACGGAAGTTCTTCCTGTGACCAGCTTCCTCAGCATCATGGCCAGTGTTACATTCATCCATTCTACCAGTCCATTTGTCTCCAGCTGATAGGGTACTGACACAACTCCTTTTATCCCCATTATCTAATTTAAATCTCAGGATCACACAAGATGTGAAGTTGGTCCCATTTTCGCTAAGCAGAACCTGTGGACATCCATATCAATATGCTACTTGATCCAGGAAGAACCTCGCAGTGCTGGTAGCGTCTACTTTCATTAGGGCCTTCATCTCAACCCATCTTGTCAGATTGTCAATGGCAACTTTAATATACTTGACTCCCCCTGTGCTCATTGTCAGTGGTCCCATCACGTCAATGGACACTGTATGCCAGACAAATCAAGGGAGAACTAGTCAGTATCCAGTTGTATTCTTATGTGGTTTGTGCAGCTGGAACTCCATGCATCAAGCTAGATAATCTGTGACATTGTAGTTGATGGATTCCCAGTAGTACTGGAAAATATGATCGGTTATTTTCCTTAGGCCTCCATGCCTGACAACCTTGTGAGCTGCTTGCACAATAGCTGCTCTTTCCGATGGCTTCAGGAATAATAACTGAATCCCATTGATCATCTTAAACACTTGTCTATCCGTGGTCTCTGTGTTTTCCATCACTTTCTGAAGTGCACCTTGGATTTCTTGGGGCTCATTCACAATTTTTCCATTGATCATTCTCTGGAATAGCTCATCCACCTGCGGGTATACCATCTGGACCATCGGTAACTGTGATAAGCCATCTGCATTCTGGTGAGAAGCCTCCACTTGGTTGACAATCTCATAATCATAAGCTTGTAGTTTTAATGCCCCTCGGGCCAGTCATCCTTCTGGCTCTCTCAAATTATGAAGCCAACGCAACAAAGAGTGGTCTGTCACCACTTTAAAGTGAGTTCCATGGACATAAACCCAAAACTGATTGCATGCATATATGACTGCAAGGCATTCCCGCTCAGTTACAGTGTAGTTCCTCTCAGCGGCTGAGAGTGTCCAGCTCACATATACCACCAGATTTTTGTCCCCAAGTTCGTCTACTTGGCTTAGTATGGCACCAATCACTGTCAACAAAGCATCAGTTTGTATAATAAACTCTCAATCAAAATTTGGATAGTTAGAATCAGAGAATTATTAAATACCAGCGTAGCTCATCAAAGGATTCCTGGGCTTCTTCATTCCATATGAATCCTTTTTTGGATCCTTCAATAGATGGATTAAGGGCTCAGCTATTTGGGTGAAGTCCCAACTAAATCTTTTAATAGATTGATACTCTTGGCAACTAATGCCAGCAATCACATTTCATCCTGATTGGCAGAATTTACCCAGTATCGATCTTATGGATCACATCTCTCAAACATCCCAAATCATTGTCGTTTTTTGGGCGAATACTCCCCAATACTTTTTAAAAAAGTTCAGCACCTCCTCTTACTGGCTTATGAAAGATCAGCGAGTTGCTCTCAATCAACAAATATTTTGATGCTCTTGGTTACCCCAGTCAGTAATCCCATCTCATCAAGTGTCCCAAATCGTAAAATTCCTCTGTTCAGCCCTTGGGATTTCCTATTGCTTCCTAGGTCTGAAACTAAAAGACTATAAAATTCAATATTATATATATATTTTTTGTATTTTTCTTTTGCAATGGGACTTGCAACCTACAAAAAGGTTCAGAGGTCCTTCTTTTCCCCTTTTTTAATACTGGATCTTAGGAACTTAAGCCTTCCAGTTATCATGGTTCAAAATTCTATCCTCTTAAGATTTATCCAACCATTTGGTTCAGTGGTCCTCTTCTAGGACTTGACCAAAATCTCAGGACATAACCATTTAATTGATCAGAGGTCCATTGGGAACATTGCAAAATGTTTTCTAAGAGGCTCAATACTTCCAATTAGTATTGAACTTCACTATATGACCAGCATTGCTGTCCCTTCATGTATAGCTTACTCTTGCCAACTTTTCAATCCTCAAGAATATTATTCCTTTAATACTGACTGGTTATTCGTCCAACAGGTCCTAATTTCATCCCATATTATGGCAATTGATGCTTTGGATCCTCATAATTCATTAGCTAACAGTTCTGTCCGATTGTTCAAATCGTTTTTCTCCTGAAAAGCTATTTTTGGCATTCATTGCCATCTTTAATTATACAGGTCGTTCTGGCCTCGTTAGCTTCATCCAATTTCTCCTAAATTGAAGAACTCATCTCCAGCAACTTTCGATAATTGGTTGAGTGTTATTGAGTCAAAATGATTTTCTCCACTATCTTGGATCAAACATTTCCTGTTTTAACTTTATATCTTCATTGGTATGAAAATCCAATTCTTCAGATTGATTGCTTCCTATTTCATCCAATGCCTCATCTACACACTCTCTCCTCAGGACTATTTAAAGCGGACTCAATTTCAACCTGAGTTGATTCTGCTGTTCTTCAAAACTATTTCTAGCAGACCCAATTTCAACCTGAGTTGGCCCAGCTGATCCTTGGGACTATTTCCAGTGGACCCAATTTCAACCTGAGTTGGCCCAGCTGTTCCTCTTCATCTTAAGTAAATGTCCGGTGGAACAGGTTTTCTTGCAGCACTAGATATTTCAATACCTAGGCTGCAAGTCCTTTTCCCTGAAGTTGAGTATCTTCCATTTGTTTCACTCAAAGCTCCATTTCTGAGCTGAGTGAATGCCAATGAGCGTGATCACTATACTTTATATCTTCGTTTCTTTTTTCAGTAACTTATTTCCAATATTAGAAACATCTTCATATGACATCCTTATAAGTTCTTCAACTCAACTACCCCTGTAGTGAGCACCAAAATGTAAAAATTTACTTGTTGGGCTATTATCAGCAAACAACTCTAGTAATCTTTTTACTGCACAGGTTCAGTTTTCTTGTGCACTTTGTCTGCGTTGTATAATATATCAGATTATCAGTTGATAATAGTATTATTACTAATATCCTTAGTTGAGTATGAATTCTTATATCTCAGACCAACGCTCAGCCAGTATTCCTGATTAAATACTTGAGACGTTGTTATCTAGGGATTCGTTCCCTCATTTTGTCCAACCTAACCTTTTCTGCGATTCCCTAGTGACAGTATCTTTGGTCCAAAACACAGTTGGTAGCAATCCCTGATTGGGTCTCCTTCTACTCTAGATCCCCGCTCAGATCTTTACTCTTTTCACTAAGAGTCTCCCAATTATCGCACACAGCAATAATATCCTTGAGTTGACTAGCACAATTGAAATCTGATAATAGTTTACTACTTAAACTATATACCAGATAAAAAACTATAGAACTTCTTATCTGTTCTTAAATTACTGTTTTTTATTATAAGTGAATCCTGGGGAATTTATAGTGGGGATTTGGTCATCTAACCCTTGGTTGAAACCTCTTTGATGAAACGTCAGCCGTTGCCATTGAATCACCCATCCTTGTCTCAGCAGCAACGGTCTTCCCCATCCTGGCTAGGATTCCATCATTGGACATCCTTGAGACCTCAACAGAAAGAGCCAGAATATGTGTCCCTAATGTTTTCCTCTCCTGATCCAAGTGAACCAACCATATTTGGCTAGCGACCTGCTTAGGTAATGGGACTTATTACCCATTAAGGCAGGTCACTTCACCAACCGATCAACTCACTAGTTGCAGGCAGCATTACTCACCTTGCAACTTGCTATTCATTCCCAATCAGTCAGTAATGAAACCTGACCGATCCCAATTGGTACACCTGATAGTTAATCACTATCAGATGCCCTTATTTCGTTGGCAACTCTGCCCAATGAGATTTTAAGTATTAATCCGGATTGATTCCCAATGGATATGACCAGGCAGAATCCCAAAATCCCCCAAACATAGTTACTCCAAAAACTCAGGCCAACCGATTCTAATTCATTTCGCCTTAGGGAATTATCCCCTAGCGATTCCTGATAATCTAGCAGGCTTGGAATATGGGCAAAATTTCAACACATGCATAGCCATGCAGGCGGTGCTTCAGCCCTATTGTTAACTACATTAGGCTATGGCCGTGGCACTAATAACCCAAACAATAACCTCACAGATGGTGGAACAATTGAATATTCTTGGAGCCTCCCACAAAGCTCCCAAATGAACTTTTAAATTGATCCAGAAAAGGCTCAAAATATTGTCAAATTTTCTGAATCCTCTAAATAGCCTGAGAGTCAAATTGTAATGGGAAATAAACCCAAAGCTCAAAGACGGTTGGGCAAAACGTCACTTAGCTGTTTCCAATGAGGGAAACTTAACCATGTAATTGGCCAGTGCTGGGAAAAAACTGAAAGATCAAATTAATCTTGTTCAGAACAAGGAAACTGGTTCAGAGTTAGAAAAAGGGCCAACAGTCTAGACAAGGGACAATTTAGTACTGCTGATAAACCTGTCCTGCCTGCTTTAATGAATGATGATATTGACATCTCTGATTTTTACATGGAAGATGACACGCCTGATCCGCTCCATCAGGTGGTCAACATAATGTCAATGAGATTACCCAAGCAAAACAAAGGGGATTGACCCCAAAATTGTAAGGATGTTGATCAGCCATACGCATGACAGTTAGTGGAGAAAAATCAGAGCTGGCAAAAGCCCTGAAAATTTAGTTAAAATGAAGTTGGATGAGGCGAACTTCCTTACCTATAAGTGCAATCAAAGAGTAATTCCCTTATTTTTCTTCTCAAATTGTTAACACCCTTGATTTGGCAAATAATGCCACATTCATCCAATAAAAACTTTATTGAAGTACTCATAGTGTACCTAGCTGAAATTCTAGTTGATAGGATAAGAGTACAGGCAATAGATGATAGTGGATCGCCAATCAGTATTGTCTCCACCAAATTAGTGAAACACATGAAGATTTAGCCAGATTTAGAGCATTATAAAAAAGTATGTAACGGTCAGACCATACATCACCATCTCATGAAGAGCCTATAGTGCACTACCACTTTGGTTTTGATTGCTGGTGGTGTCTGCTCCCACTATAGTTTTGGCCAATCTGAAGTATGATATACTTACTGGGATGGGGTTCCTGAGTGTCATACATTTGCTCTCTGATATTCAAGATAAGACTGTTTTGGGTCAATATCAGCCAAAAGGGGAAATGTCAGCCATTTAAAAGTCTGCAATACAGATAAGATTGATTTAAATATTAATAACGAGTTTATCAGCTAAAGACCCTGGTCAATTCTCAGTGGAACCCCGCAAATCAGGGTAACACTTTTACAAATACCACACAGAAAATTAGCACTATAACGGGCAGTCAGATTGCTCTGACCGTGTGGCAGAATCCAGGGCATCCATCAGATGGTTCTCCCTCAGCCACGACCAGTTCCATTCAAGAAACTAAGTGAAAACCACCCCTTTTATAGGCTTGGTGGGTGTCCCCCAAGGCGCAATAATTTTATCTAAAGGGGATTAGTGAAATTTATTAAATCGTTACCTATGGGTACGTCTTGCCAAAAATAACTCCCCATCCATTTTTCAGCCAAAGTGAAGCGAGTTTTCTGAGCTTCAATAGGCCGAATTTGCATATTTCCTTATTTGGACCATACCAAGCTGTTCTAAACTTACTATTGAATTCCCTTTGACCCTCAATACAGTTTAAATACTGAATGGTCAGATATTGAGAGGGTTCATTTTTCTTTACCTGTGCTGCTCTATTAAAAAACATAAAAGAACAAGCTTTTTATTTTATGAGCGTTTTCTCTTTAATTTAAATAAACCGTTGTGGATTCCAGCGGTGTGAAGCACCAGAGAGCAGAAATCAGCTGGATTCTCACACTGAGGAAGTAGAGGGTTAAATACAACTTTGAAGAGAGCTCAAAAAATATTGGGCAGACGTTGCTTTTTGGAGTACCAGCGGATAGGAGAGACCCTGCTGATGAAAAGAAATAGTTTTTGTCAACCTAATTTATAATGATGACAATATATTATTTAGTATAAATTAGTTGGATGGAAACTGAAAGCCTTGCTGATGGAAATTATGGAGAATCGTGGTTTACTTCTAAGAACAAATGCAATAAATCCTTTTCTGCTGGGAGCTGAAATCATAGTTTACACAGGGTTAATAATTGTTATAATTTTGGTGATATATTTGAGATACGCCGTAAGATTTGCACAGGGTCAATCCCACAGAGCAATAAACAGATGATATGGAGATTGCAGGTTATTGAAACAACTTAAGGATTTTAACAATATGAAGCAATTAGCTTCACCCACACCACTTTATTGAATTTAATATTATTAACATATTCCTTCTGATCCGCTCTCTTCTTCCTACCAACAATCCACCCCTACAATCTCCTCATCCAACATTTATATCTGTGACTTTGGCTAATACCAATCCTTTTGCTTAGACTATTCTTTATTGCTGTAACCTCATTGGTTCATCCTTATCATTGAGAGGTCTTAGAAGAGTCTAATATTCTTAAATTTACTTTAACCTTAGTTTGAGGAGATCTAAAAAATAATTTTCATGAATTGACATCACCTTATTGCCTTATTTGGAGGCAATCCAACAACTATCCTTTGTATCTCAGTATTGCCTTATTCCAAGGCGCTCAATTATTTGTATATTATGAGATTGTAGTTTATGGATTTTAGCCAATCCACCGCAGTTAATTGGGGCTTATTGTCCAGTTATATCAGTTTCTCAACAACAATTGAGCTCCCTGAACTGCTATATTGTGGAATTATACTTTTCTTTCCGCTCAATATCACTTTTGAGAGAATTTTATATAAAGTTTAATTTTATCACCGCCATCTGGCCACATCTGTTATTTCATGTTGATGTCCTCAGATCTACCGCCTGTTGCTCCATTCTGGGGTAGCGGTGCAACACCACCTAGCATTTTCTGCTCTGTGAGCAAATGCATTTGCATGAGTTCAAATATCCTACCAACATCTACTGGACAATTTATCCCCCCATGGGACTTACCACTCCACCTTTCATGCATCCACCCTTCTCGCCCCCATCCTCTCACCCTCCCTCATTCCACAATCCAATTTTGCATATTTGTTGACTACTGGCATTTATTCCCGTATGCCAACAAGTCAATTATTGAACTTTCCACCGCTGCATTTGCACTGGCTGGCTTTATCAATTTCATTCATTTAAGGGCTATTTTGATATATGCTTCCAGATGGAGGAGGACGCTGCAAAAGCAGCTTCTACTCCTCTTGTTAACAAATACACTCCAATACCTACTACCCAAACTCGCCTCCCTTCAGAAACCACAATGGTGTGTCCTTTGCATACCTCCATTCCCACCTCCCACCCCAAGTTTTATATGATCAATTGATGGTAGGGCTTCTGGCTTATGGGACTCAGCCCAACCTCATCTTCACTATTCCCTCTGGTGCAGAGCGCCTTGCTGCCCTTTGCGCCACTGCTACCATAATACCGCACAATCCTGTTATAGCCTAACAAATCCTCCATGCTCATATTGCAGCAGCGCCTGAGCACTTTAATTGGGCTTGGGTGGATAATGATCGACAGATTTGTCCTCTCTGTTTTGGACTTGACCATTCAAAGAAATCCTGTCCCCAAGCCCCTTCCTCTGGTGTGGCTTCTGAGCCATGTTAAGCATATTCCAAATGGGGCGTTTTGTTGCCCCCTCCCACTCAACGTTCTCATTCAATGGGCCAGAGTGGGAAATTGGCCCACCAAATCAACCACTCAAATTAACCAGCCCAATTACACCCCCGCCAATCAGAGTCAGGCTTGGACCACTATTTGCACCCAAGCAGCCCATTTGACTATTACCCACTCAAATTCTTCATCCATTATACTCATGAACCAAAATCCATGGGACCTATTGGCTGAGGTTGATGAATCAGGCTAAAGTTATCATTAAGGAGGAATCTAATGAACCTCTCAGCAAGTTCAATTAAAAGTTGGGATGAATTTTAAAATTCTGATTTTGACAAAACACTATCCCCCAAATAATCTACTTCTTAACCCAATGCTGCCCCCTATCAAAGTGACCACCAGCAAGCCTTAGCAGAGGTGGCCTCTCCCCATTGCCTAACCTCCACAAAGCAGTGGCCGATTCAGTTTCTCAATTTCATGAAGGGCTGACCACACTAAACTTCCACCCTGATTTCCCTGAAGTAGCACAAGGCGAAATCACCAATTTGCTTGCAGATGCTGAAGCCGCTGTCATGCATTTGGCAAAACTAGCAGATTTTGACCCATCTGCTAAAATCACCAGCCAAAATATATCCTATTTTGCCCAACTCCTTAATGCCCACATTCAAGCTGAACATCACCTAGCGTAATTTGTTAAAGCTCTCTTTAAAGATAATATTGAAAAGAAAACTTATTTTTTTCGCCTTCATCCACCCACACCACGCTGATGCCCACGCCCTGGCTCTCCACTTTTGTTCATTTCTTCAACTATAATGATTCTATCTAGAAGAAAATGTCTTTAGAAGAGCTGCCTGATCCCCCCTCACCCTCTGCCATGGTAGGTTAGTGGTATTCTGCTCCCGCCTAGTTGAAGGTTTTGTTTTAGTTTTATTTTTCTGTTCATTCATTTGTTTGGTTCTTTTGCTCATTGAGCATCATTAATGTCCATCCCCTGGTTGACATACCTCAAATAAAATTTTTTCTATATGGGGAATTATCAGCCCATGGAGAAAATCAAGGATTAATCCATGTGTGGCGCCAGGGATCATTATGCCTGGTCACAAAGAAATGCATTTTCTCTTAGCCAATCTGGGAGAGAAACTGTTGAAAATTGAAAATATTCAAAATAATTGTGTTCCTACATCTGGTTCTGACAGTGGAACTTAGCGAATTTCACGACTTGGGTCATTCTCTGAAATGGGATTGATGGCAGAAACTGCCAAAAGTGTCAACATTTAAGTGGATCATAAGCAGTTAGCCAATTTAGCCAAAAATTAGTAAGATGATGTGCTACAGTTAATTAAAAAAAGGGAGTTATCTGCTCATAATGATTACAGTTTAGGATGTGCAAAAAATCTAATTCACTAAGTCGATACTAGGATATACTCACCAATAAGTATGAGACCTGTCTGTAGGTCAAGAGCTGCTGAAGCTGAAGAAAGCATCATATTAGGAAGCTAGTGGAGCATGGGCTCCTTATTCTGTTGTTAAGCCCATGGGTTAGTTAACCCTCCTGGTGAAAAAGAAGGATGGATAAAATTGAGCTGTGACCAATTATTGCTGATTAAATAAAATCACTAATAAAGTCTCCTATCCACTGCCATGAATTGATGATGCACATGATCGCCTGGGAAAAGCAAAGTACTTAACAACCATGGACTTGGTTTTGGGTTAATGGAAAATCAATTTTCTAAAGGAAGTTCAGGAAAAGTGTGCAATAAAAAAGATAAAAATCTCCTTTCTCTCTCTCTGCTTTTGTAACTTTCTGAGAAAATTAATTTTGGTAAATTAAAAGCAAACACTTAGTTGCACACCAAAGTCTTACTCTCATATCATCAGATCCCCTGCTGACTGTCCCAGCGTGGGGCAGCGGCGAAACTCTCCCCTTTATTTTCTGTCTAACAGGAAAACGCGCTCAGACTGGCTCGCTCATCATTCCAAACCCTTGGGACAATTCGTCCTTCCCAAGAATCTCGATGCCCATCTTGCCCAAACCCAAGTGGTGCCCTGCTGCCCCCTGGTGCTCCCCCAGAGCAACATGCATTTTGGCCTTAGGGTCAAATAAGGGAAGTTCTTCCCCTATGATGACCAAGCCATTATCAAAATGGCTCAGGCGATAATGACACCAGCCTGTTTTAATGATTTCCGTCCCTATAAGGGGTACTTTGATCTTGGCTTCCCCTTTGAAGCCAATGCAGCCACTGCGGCAATGATGCCATTAATTTTTAACAATATTCCCCTCCTAACAACTTGGACCTGGCTCCCAATGGACACCACCTTGGTGGTCCAGTTTGCTGGTTTGCCCACCCACCTCCCCCCAAAGTGCTCCACCAGGAGCTGATGGAAGGTTTGGCAGCCTACAGCGCCAACCCCATCATACAATTTGTTGTCCCAAATGGGGCCACACACCTCGCTGGGCCTCAGGCATATGCCATGATCAGCCCTGAATTTAAGAAAATTTCTTTGGAAATTCCCCCTCATGCCACCATCCCATCTACCCCTGACCATCCATTCTGGGCCTGCGTTGAGGGCGGACAGACAATTTGTCCATCCTGTTTTGAGTTAGGCCACTTGAAATGTAAATGCCCATACTCAGAAACTTCTGCCAATGCCAAAACTTTACCTGACACTCACTAATCCGCCACCCACCCTGCACCAACTCTGACATGGGGTACGATCCTACCTTCCCTTCCTCCAATGCCTGTGCTGCAGCTGCACCTACAGCCACCAATCAGCACCCACCTTGCCCAATGCCACAAATAACTCATGTAACCAAACATCAGATTGGATCCCAGTTTGATCCCATACATCTGCAAATGAATTTAACAAACCTCAACTGCACGCTGATTCCCCAATCCAATTCAACCAAAATCCATGGGAATTATTGGATGAAATTGACGAATCAGGTAACGTCATTGAAGAACCAACTTTGCAACTCGAGTGGCTCTGTAACGCAGAATGGGATGCAAAATTCCCACCTCAGAAATATGTCCCACAACCTAACGCCAAACCCATTCTACAGCGACTACCAGCTTACAGTAGAAGCAGTCGCCACACTAGATTGCTGTCTGCTTTGCAAAGCTGCCACCAAATCTGTGGCTGCACTTGCAGGAGGAATTCCACCTCCCATCATCCCCAAAAATCTTACTACACAAGTAAGATCAAAATGAAAACTTTGCAGTAAAACGTCACTGAAGCCATCCAGAACGTGGTAACAGTAGCACGGAATCTGAAAGCAAAAATAACCTGAACCAACATTGCTACGCTTATTAAATTCCCAGATGCCCACTTCAAAGCTGAAGACACTATTGGCAAATACATCGTTGGTATAATGATGGCTGGCAACTATTTGGAAGTTCCAGTCATCATAGATATCGAACCCCATGTCACTGATGCCCCCACACCCTTACTATCTGCCTTAACACGCACCCTACTCTGGAATGAGATGGATTTTCTGAAGAAGAGACCCCTGACCCCCCTCCCCATCCACCATGGAGGGATAGCAGTATTCGCTGCCCAACTGGTTGGATATTTTGTTAGTTACAAATCAATTGATCCATCCATTTTGGGCGTTTCGTTTGAATCATTATTTTTTATTATGATTTTTATTTTTAGTTTAGTAATGTACATCCCCCGGTCAGCTTACCTCAGTTAAATAAAAGTGTGCAATAATTACCATGTAAGGGTTGTATCAGATGACTAGAATGCCCCAAGGTTTATGTAATTCATTACGCATTCCAGCAGCTATGAATCAAAACTCAGTGATTTGAAGCTATCCTGCATGATGGTATATTTAAAAAATATCAACGTTGTCATAAAATCTGGCAGAATTAATGGAGATTCGCTAAAAGATTGCACAGTAGGTTTTTCCACTGATGCAATGAGAAGATAATTCAGAGATCGTTGTCCCTTGAACAATTGGTAATAAACTAAATAATGAAGCAAAGGCTCCAGCACACACTACATTTTTATTTATATTGGCAGAGTACACTACTGTTAATCTTTTAACTTACAACGTATAATCCACTATGGGTGTCAGGATTCTCCCTTAATTGGGGAAGTCACAACTAGGGGTCTCGACCCACCTACAGGTGGATGCTGGATTGGGCTTCCCATTAACTTGGGGTAAGCCCAATCTGAAGTATTAGGGACCAGCCCTAATGATTAATTTTTATTTATATAAATTTGGCACCAGCGACTAATGCTGAGGATGTCAACCACTCAATTGCGTCATGGCAAAACCCCTTGCAGCACTTGCACTCAATCAAAGTACTCTTTTGGGCGCACCAGCGACTTATGCCAAGGATGTGCTCATTCCCCGTGTAATATTGTTTCCCTTGGCTCTGGCAACCAATGCCAAATCCACCCATTCCCATTCCATTAAGGTCTTATAAATACCTCAAGGATTATTTAATAAAATTCATCGTTTCTTCCAATTCACTTTCCGTTTTTAGCTTTTCTTTGGGCCTTGATGGCCTCTTAACTTACTGGGGGCTTCGGGCCCTATTAATAGGGATTGGGTTGGAGCTCATCCCTCAAAGTTCTGACAATGGTGCTCACTACAGGGGCACCCAAGCTCTCAGTGAGAGCTAAAAGTGGAAGGAGAGGGCGGTCCCTGGCCTCTGACCCAAGAGGGCAAGCCAGGTTACTGGAGTGTCATCCCTGATGCCAGCCTCAGTGCCAATGCCAGCCCCAGTGCCAATGCCGGGACCTCCTCCCAATGACAGCTCCCATGCTGATGCCAGCCCCCGCACTGATGCTGGGTGCCAACCCTGATGCCAGGACCTCCTCCCAATTCTGGCTCCCATGCCAATGCTGGCCTCAGCGTCAATGCCTGCACTTATGCCAATGCTGGGGCCACTCCCTGATGATGCTCACCAGATCCCTCCATTATGTCTGAGCCAGCTGCCTTAGCCCATTCCTCCCCACCGCTGGATCAGGTGCCCCCACCTCAGCTCTGACCCCTAGTTGAGGCTTGGAGGGGGCTCTGTCAGGATTCTCAATTAATTGGGGAGATCCCTGACTAGGAACTCAACCTGCCTATGGGCAGATGCCTGATTGGGCTTTCCATTAGCTTGGGGTAAGCCCAATCTGAAATATCAGGGACCAGACCCAGTAATTAAATTATTTCTTATTTTAGTTTAATCTTACCACTGGCGACTAATGCCAAGGATGCTGATCAACCATTTTTCCCTGTAGTGAGCACCACTGTCAGGACTTTGGGGTTAAAGCTCCTCCCCTGAAGTCCTGACAATGGTGCCTACTACAGGGGCACCCAAGCTCTCAGCGAGAGCTAAGAACAGAAGGAGGAGGGCGGTCCCTGGCCTCTGACCCAAGAGGGCAAGCCAGGTTACCAGGGTGTCATCCCCCAATGCCAGCCTCAGTGCCAATGCCAGCCCCAGAGCCATTGCCAGGATCTCCTCCTGATGCTGGCTCCCATGCCAATGCTGGCCTCAGCGTCAATGCCAGCACTTATGCCAATTATGGGGCCACTCTCTGATGATGCTCACCAGATCCCTCCATCATGTCTGAGCCAGCTGCCTTGGCCCATTCCTCCCCACCACTGGATCAGGTGCCCCCACCCTGGCTCTGACCCTAGTTGAGGCTTAGAGGGGCTCTGTCAGATTCTCCTTTATTGGGGGAAGCCCTGACTAGGGACTTAACCTGACTATGGACAGATGCCGGATTGGGCTCCCCATTTACTAGGGGTAAGCCCAATCCAAAGTTTTGGGGACTGGCCCTGATAATTAAATTATTATTTAATTCAAATTTGGATCCAGCTACTAATGCCAAGGATTCTGAATGCTCAATCAGGTCATGGCAAAACCCCTTTTAGCGCTCACACTCAATCAAATTACCCTTTTGGGCGCACTAGCGACCTATTCCAAGGATGTGCTCATTTTCCGTGTAATATTGTTTCCCTTGGCTTTGACAACCAATGCCAAATCTTTTTCATTCCAGTTCCATCAAGGTTCTATAAATACCTCAAGGATCGTTTAATAAAATTCACCGTTTCTTCCAATCTCCTTTTCCATTTTTAGTTTTTTATTGAGCCTTGATGGCCTCTTAACTCGCTGGGGGCTTCAGGGCCCTGCTAATAGGGATTGAGTTGGAGCTCCTCACCCAAAGTTCAAAAAATGGGTTACTAATCAAAGACCCCCTCCTCATTGTCTTTCTCCTTTTCACTCATCTCTCCAGCCACTCTTTAGACCATCTGCGCAGCTACTCAGCTTCACAATTCCCATCATTCTCATATTATTATTAGACGTTTTGTTGAACGATCATATTTTGGCAGAGGTCAAATTGCTTAGTGTTAACTCAAATTAAATCATGATAACTATTAAAGGCACTGCTTCAATTTTTGATGGATAACCAATGATCCGCCATTTTAAATTTAGGCTTATTGTCCAGTCATATAAATTTCTGACATTACCCCCTCCTTGACTGGATGATAAGTCTTCAGAGTCGCTTATTTAAACATACATCTGATGCACTCCGTGTCTCAATCAACAACTGGCCCCTTGAGCCTTGGCTCTTTCCTTAAGTATGGTGCACCACATATGTGAGTGACCTCAGCAGAATTTCACTTCCTCAATTTCCACTACTCTGGCTACTAGGGGGCTCTGAGGCTGATGCCATGCTTGTCTTGAGTATGGAGGAGCTCTGTCAGTATTCTCCCTTTATTGGAGGAAGCCCCAACTAGGGGTCATGACTCGCCTATGGGCAAATGCCAGATTGGGCTCCCCATTAACTTGGGTTGAGCATGATCCAAAGTATTGGTGATTGGCCCCAGTAAATGGGTAATTAAATAACAATTTGACACTGGCTATTGATGCTGAGGATGTTGAAAATCTAGTGGGTTGTGACAAATCCCATTTTGGCGCTCACATCCCAATCAACTACCCTTTTTGTATCACTGGCAAATTATGCCGAGGATGGTCCCACTTTCCTTGTTTTAATATTGTTGTTATTTATCTTGATTGGCAATAGATGCCAAGATCTCCCTATCCCAAATCCTTCCATTACCAGATTAATTCTAGATCAAGGTCCTATAAATTCCTCAAGGCTTTATATAAAATAAATTACCATTTCTCACAATCTCTTTTCCTATTTTAGCTTTACTTAAGGCCTTGAAGGCCTATTAACTTGCTGGGGGCTTTGGGGCCCTAATTTAATATGGGCCAGTTTGAAGTTGCTCCCCCATGTTCTGACAAGCTCCTTCACAAAACCTTTTGGCCATTTGACATCCTTGCGCGCATCCTTTGGCGATCTTATGGCACAGTAGCACTGAGACTTCTAAAAAGCTTCTGAAGCAATTGAACCATGGCTCCAAACTCCCAAAGCCTTTATCCCACACTAGGAAACAGAGGAGGCGAGCTGATACTAAGGCATCCTGAACAATAGGTTTCTGCATTACTTTTTCATTAAAATTGACTGTTTTTTTTATACAAACAATTAGATTATTTTATCTATTTATTATTTTTATTTATCTATATATTTATTTATTGATTATAAGCCCAAAGGAACTTAGCGTACACTCAGTTGATAATCTAACCACTTGCTGGGTCCTTAATTGCATAGGCATCTACCCCTGTTTTCTCTATTATAACAAAAGCCTGACCCAGATACTAGCTAACTTATTTCTTTACTCAAACCCTTTCTGGTCGTGGAATAGAACACACTCACTTATCACGAACTTTAGGGGTCCGCTATGCTTTAACTTATCAGAGCTGTGACCTTTGATCTTTTTAGCCAAGATGGTTGAATATAGTTTTGCTCTAGAGCTTAATTAGCATTGACGTCATAATCGTCAAAATAATGCTGAATATTTGTTCTTCCAGTGTCTTCTACACCGGAATAAAGTAGTGCAATAAGGGCTGGGTGCCTTATATAAAGCAGCTGAAAAGGGCTCTTCCCAGTCGCAGAGTGATAGCTGATATTGTAGGCAAAAATGGCATTGGAAAGGAGGGTACTCAAATCTGAAGTCTATCTGTCACTAGCTTCTGGATTATATTCACCAATGTTCCATTCACCCTTTTGACCATTCCATTATATTCAGGGTGGTATGGGGTTGTTAGAGCCCCGCGGATGGCCATCAGCTCATTCAACTTAAGGAGAATTTGTGAGGTGAAGAAGGTTCCGTTGTCAGTAAGTATGAGTTGTGGGCAGCCAGGCCATTGAATTATGCACCCCATTTATAAACTTGGCAACTGTGACTGCCCCAAACCCCTATTGACCATGCCTCTGACCACCTGGTCAAATGGTCTGTCACTAACAGGATATATTTGGAGCGATTTGTGCCCATTAGTTTGGGTACCACAACTTTGATGGACACAGTGTGCCATGCGAACCTGGGCTTCACCAATTAATAAGAGGTTTTCTGGCAGAATGGCTTTTCTATCTGAAATTGGTGGCAACAAGAGATCACTTCTAGCATATCAAAGTGAATACTATCCCAGGAATAGTGCGTTTGCAAGAACTCTAACCTTTTTCATAGCCCACTGTGGCCTATTGCTTTATGTGTGCTATGAAATAAAGGCTGGTTGAGAAGAGGGTTTTGGGAAGCTGAGCGTGTCCTCGCCAATTCGCTTATATAACTCACCATCTTTTTAAAACGTCTCTCCATCATTCCATCTAGTGCCAAAACAACTTGAGGTGGCTTGTCAGCGTATTTTCCAAAGACCATCTTTTCATAAAGCAAGTTGCCCAGATCTGCAACATCAGCGATTGTCAGTAACTAAGTTAAGCAATCAGAATTCTGATGTTTTGCAATAATATGGTTAAATATTTAAAAATTGTAGGCCTGTAGTTTGAGGGCCCATCGGTCAAGACGACCTTCCAGCTCTCAAAAATTTTACAGCCACCTCAATGAAGCGTGATCAGTCAAAACCTTAGATTTTACGCCATGAAGGTATATTAAAAACTGCTTATATGTGTAGATTACAGCTAAACACTCCCGTTCTGTCACAGTGTAATTCTTCATGTGGCAAATTAAACTTAGACTGCAGCAGCAACAGGTTGCTCCACCCCTGTCATCTAGTTGGGACAATGCTGCTACAAAGGTGGAAAGAGAAGCGTCTGTCTGAACATTAACTCCTTCTCAAAATTTGGATATTGCAAAACAGAGTGCTAATCAGCACTGTTCGGTGGAAATCTAAGGCACTCGGCTGCCGTTCTGTCCATTTGAAAGCAATGTCCTTATTCAGGAGCTCAAAGAGAGGGGCTCATATACAGCTGAAGTGGGAAATAAACGGTCAGTGTAATTAATTATTCTTAAAAACACTTGTATGTCTCACTTGGTACTGGGTTGAGTCATTTTTTGGATGGCTTCTACCTGTCTGGTCGTGGTATGAGTCCCCTAGTGTCTAACACAAACCAAAGATATTTCAACTGGTATTTAATAAAAAGACACTTTTAGGGCTTGATTTGGAAGTTGTCCATTGTGAGATGGTGGAATACCTCTTCCAAATGATCAAGGTGCTCTGAGAGCTTCCACAAAAAGATTTTAAAGTTGTCAAGGTACACTAGAACACATATTAACTTGAGATCACCTAGTATAGAATCCATAGCCCTCTGAAACGTAGCTGGGTCATTACACAGCTCCTGCAGCATACTGGTGGGCTGAAATAACCCTTTGGAGGTGATCATGGCACACTTTTCTCGTTACACCACAGGCAACTCAATCTGATAATAGCATGAGATTAGATCAATAGCTGAGAAATAAAGAGCCCCGCCCAGGAAATTTAAAGCGTCATTGATATGTAGCATCAGACATGAGTTCTTTTTGTTGATAAAATTCAGCTTCCATTAGTTGATTACTACCCAGTGTTGCTGTCCCTTTTTTAATACTCAATACAGACGAGTCCCAGGGGATCTTAGATGGCTCAAGCATTCCTTGCTCCAGAAGCTTCCTTATTTATCAGAAATTACCTTTTTTGCAACCTGCAAGTGGCATATTGGCCAAGACGGAATGGGCTGGTGATCCCCCACGTCCACCCAATGAATGATGTCATGAGCGCATCCAAGATCATGATCATTGGCCACAAAACATGCTTTGATATTTTCCAAATAAAGCTATTGCATGATTTTATTTCTATTTGATTACCATTATTAAAGTTTCTCATGGAACCACCATCAAAACACTGGACTGGGGTTCAATGGGAAGCCCAAATTCATCCAGTGACTCAAATTGTGGAACTGGAGGACCTCTTCCACAGGGGTCAAATGCAGATACGCCATCACCTGGTGTCTCTAGATCCTCAACAGCCCTTGTTGTAGATTTGATAGTAACACTTTAATTTTCCTTATTCCCAGGTAAGAACATGCTCGGGGTCATATGAGGCTCAAAGTGCAATTACTGATAAGGGCCAAGAATTTCCCATAAAGCTCAGTTAGTGTCTCAATCTCTAACTCTGTGCCCACTATCACTTAGTGACCAGAGAGGATCGATAGAACAGCTGTGGATTAAAGTGGTAGCCTTTAGTACTCATATATCTGGTGGGGAAGAACCCAGGTTTTGTTTTTTCAATCGCTGATAGTGGACAGGGATTACCCCATCACTTTACAAGAGATAAATTGTCCTTTCCAATTGTAATCTTGGGGCACACCATTAGAAGTAAAATAAACTAGGATCCACTGACCCAAGGTTTCGAAGATCTCCTTAGACTGTCAGGATTTGAGATAAAAATTGTCTCAAATTCCCATCTTCTGAATCTGGCCATGGCAAATCGGTCATCAAACCCAGCCAAGAAAAAAACTCTTTCAGGATCATCCTCACCTAGTCCTGAGTCACGTGGAGCGGGCTTTCCACCTTCTCAGTCAGGTGAGCGATGATATCCATTGAGGACGCCCTTGAGGAGGCCATTCTGGAAGGTTAGTAAAGATCCTGATTGGATGAGGCTCCAAAGATCCTGAAGGCACTGAGTCCCAATGCACCCTATAAATATTGAAGCATTTTAATTTAATAAATTATTTGGTAAACTAACCCATATTTTCCCATTTCCTCTTCAGTGCTCTTTTCCAATTTTCCAGCTTTGAGCCACCACAAACCCCAGCGCCAGTCCAAAGAACTGTAGCACTGACAAAAGTGGTGCTCACTACAGGGGGCTCCGAGCTGACCTAAGTGAAAACGTCAATCACAACAAATGGAAACCAACAGCAGCCCTGACAACCAAACGACTGGTCAATCGAGGAGCGTTACTCAATGGGTTAGTACTTCATGATATGCAATACCACCCTTGCAGCCAGGAAAGGCTAGAGTTCCGCGCCGCCTTCCAACTCTCACTGCCCTCCCTAGATGGGAGCCAATATCAACTTCAGTTTGAACACACCAACAATGTTGTCCAACAACTAGTCCTCAGCATCTACACTGAGGGCGCCCACTCCAGCCACTCCCGCGCCTCTACCATGCCATCCACAATGCAGGACCTCTACTCCTCAGCCGTATTACCTGCTGGGGAGCTTACCTTGGGGCCTGATCGCTACCTTCATAATTTTGTCCATCCCGAAATTCATCACCTCCTCCAGTTAGTAGGATTACACCATCAGGAGGTCTCTCAGCACCTAGGGCTCACCCAAAATTTACATTCATATATTATCAAATTCTATGATGCTGCCTCCTCCTTCATGCATGACAATCACAAAGCTATACTCAATAACTGACGACTAATCAATGAGATCCATGATCAACTGGTGGTATTAGACAGCGGCATCTCTGGCTACCTCAAGGAGCAGTTTCCAAAAACGCCCAGTGGTTTGAAGTGACATGGACCCAGCGTTTACAACAAGCTGAAGAATTGCTATGATCCCTACAGCAGCGCTACCAAGAGCTGGCCTCTCATGACTACTCCCCGCAGCTGCCAGGCCAGATGGGCCTAGGGGGCCAGAAGGTCCCGAAGGATGTCAAGGGCCAACAGGACCCAAGGGACCGCATGGGCCACAAGGGCCTTCTGGACCCCCAACCTTGGGCAAACCCAAAGACCCCTGGCGAAGGGATATAATAACCACCCTGGCCGCCCTGCAAGACCAGATCCAAAAGGTGGCATTGGGATGCAAGCTCCAAATGGATGGTGTACCCCTCGACCCCAGGGTCTCCATCAAAGCGCTGTCAGATGAGATGGATAACCTCAGCGCTTTCACGAGGCTCATCGACGCTCATATCTCTCAGCTTGAGACAACGTGTTGTGGGTTCAAAACCCAGTTGGCCACCATTGCAAACCAGCTCCAACTACAGAACGCCAAAATTCAATCCTTAAAGGAGCAGGTTGCCAGCAAGGCGTCCGCTTCCACCCTCAGTCAAAACTGGGAATATATCCAAGAAGACTTAGAAGGCTTGCAGAGGCGGTTAGATCAGCGGGCTCCTCGAGAATATGCAGAAATGGAGATCTTGGAGCTGACGCCTATCCCAGGCGTTAACACCCTTTCTACTCCTATTTTTGCTAACTTTAAACCTAGCTTCAAGGAAAAGTTCACCCCCAGATGGGAGAGTATCGCCTCTTTCTTGTATGCCTATGAGAGTTCCATGGAGGAGGCCACTGACTGACAAAAGGTGAAGCACATCCACTCCTGCCTAGACAGCACCGCCCAGGAAATTATGACTCCCCATCTGAAGGAGTGTAACACCTGGGAACAGGTCCGCACCGCCCTGATCCAAGAGTTCAGCAGTAACCAAACCTTGGCCAACCAGAAGCAAGCATTCATGGGCATTCAACTTAACAAAGGAGAAAACCCTATGGAGTTTGCCAACTGGTTCTACGCTCAGGCACAACCTTTGGTTATGACAAACCGTATCACTCTGGATGACGCCATCACCGCCGTCATCTCTGCCCTGGGGTCCTATCCTGAGGTCCAGATGCACATGATCAGGCAAAAGAACGGGTTCACTTGTATCAGGGAGATCAAGGAGGCCCTCAACGAGATCCCTGCCACGATCCTGAACTCTAAGGCTGCATCCGCTGGCCCCTCTAACTGCCCTAGGGTCCATGTAGTCGAGAACCAGAAAAATCCCCATCCGCGGTGCACCTATTGCAATGGCTTTAGGCATAGCGCCAAAACTTGTTGGAAACGTCTAGCTGAGGAGGCGGGAAAAGGGCAGTCAGCATGAAGGACAAGGCGCTCCATGCTGACACCCCTGTCCAGCCTCAAGTAACCCCTACACACAAACCAGAAGCTGTTAACCCCAAAGAAGTAGCTGCGGTATCTAATGACAATAAAGACATTGATACTGCTTACTCTTCTTCTGATGATTCTCCTATGTTCCTTACGTTGCCACCTCAGTTTGGAAGTTTGGTCACCCGAGTCGCTGTCTGGATCCACAAGATTCCAGTTTATGCCATAGTCGACAGTGGCTCTCCTGTGAACTTTATCTCTTCCAAGCTGATGAAACGCATCAAGGTCGCCCCCAACATGCCGCACTACATGGAGTATGGCACGGCTGGCCCTCAGTGCACCCAATCCATAGGGGCCTATTCCTCTCTACCAATTTAGTTCAGGAAGCTCACTTTGGATACAACCGCCATTGCTTTGGATAACACTAGCTATGATCTACTCCTCAGAACCCAGTTTCTTTGAGACTATTCAGCTGTTATCCACTAGAATGGTGGTTTTCTCTCTCTTCTAGGACACCGAGTCCCTCTGGTTTTTGAAACTGCCCATGACTCTAGGGCTGATGTCAAGGCCTGAGCCTGCCTACTGGAGACTGAAGGACAAATCGATTAGCTTGAGTACCACGTCTGGGGCTCTCGAGTCCAGCTGCCCCCTCCTGCTGTGGATGGAACAGAGGGGATGCTGGTTTATTTGCCCCGGGCGACTACCATGCCCCCAAAATCCCAGGTCATTGTTGACACCTGGGTCCACGTCAACATTCCCTTGGGGTATTTACTGGAGGTCCAAGGTCTGGATAACCCATCTCCCAAGGAAGTGCTGACCTGCCCCAGAATCCTTAATCCAGCGTATGCCGGATCAATATCAGTGTTGCTAGCCAACCTGACTGACAAACCAAAAGTTATAGGACCTAACCAACCTGCCACTTATGTTTGCCTGTTACCAATGGGGGCTGTTGCTGATGTCCAAAGCTTTGGGGATCTGAGGGACCTTGGCTTGGAGTCACCACCCTCAGTTAATTGGTCGACACTAACATAGGAAAGGACCTCTCTGATGAACAGCGACTTAAGGTTCAGGAGCTCCTGGAGGAATACTCGGACCTATTCTCCACTTTGACCTATGATTTTGGAAGGGTGAACGGAGTCCTCCACCATGTATAACCAAGGATGCCCCCCATTTAAGTCTCAGCCTTACTGCAAGAGCAAGGTTGAAGAGGCCCAGGTCATGGTAGAACTCAAACAGCTGCTCGAAGTGGGGCTCTTGGTCCCCTCACATAGCCAAGGTCCTCCCCTCTTTTGCTGGTCCGAAAGAAGGATGGCAAGCACTGGGTGGTGATGGATTATCGATGACATAACTCCATCACCAAGAAGGACTGCTAACCTCTGCCCCACATCAACGACTCTCTGACTGCTTGCAGGTTCCCAGTACTTCTCGGCATGGACCTTGCCAGCGGGTATTGGCAGGTTGAGCTCACTCCCAAAGACCAAGCCAAGTGTGCTCTAATCACCCACAAAGGGCTGTTCAAGCCTACCCGGATGCCCCAAGGCCTCTGCAACGCCCCGGCCACTTAATGTGACCCATGGATGAGATCCTTGGGGACCTGAAGCTCTCCTGTGTCCTGGTCTACCTGGATGACATCACCATTTTTTTGTAAACTTTTAATGGACATGTCGACCACCTTAAGGAAGTCTTTGAGCATCTCCAGAAGGCCTCCATCAAGCTCAAGCTCTCAAAGTGCTCCTTCTTCCAGCCTGAGCTAGAGTTCCTAGGCCATAAGGTCTCCAAGAGTGCCATTCAACCTATCCTCAATAAGGTTGAGGCCATAGAAAAGATGTCGCGCCCCCAAAACCTACGAGATATTCAAGTCTTCCTAGGTATGGTGGGCTATTACCATCAGTTCATCCCATGGTTTGCTGACCTTGCTGAGCCGTTGTTCTATCTTCTACAAAAAAATGTTACATTCGAATAACGACCTGAGCAGGAACAGGCCTTTAACGCTCTATGTACAGCTTTATGTACTAAACCTGTTCTAGTTCATCCCTGTTTTGACAAGCCTTTCTTACTGTTCACTGACGCTAGCGACGTCGCTGTGGGAGCTATCCTGGCTCAGCACAATGAGAACCAGGTTGATCATCCCATAGCTTATTTTAGCAAGACTCTAAGCAAGGCTAAACAAAACTACAGCGTCACCGAGAGGGAATGCCTAGCAGTTCTTTTAGCCATCAAGCATTTTCGCCCTACCTCTATGGTACCCATTTTACTATTATTACTGACCATTCTTCCCTTTGATGGTTGCAACAATTGAAAGACCCAGATGGACGATTGGCCAGGTGGGCCCTACAACTGCAAAGTTACGACTTAACCATCATCCACTGTGCCAGTGCTATCCAACAAAACGCTGACAGACTCTCCAGCATGCTGGTACTAGCAGTCCTGACCCCGGAGGAGGATTGGCTCTATGACTTGATAGGACAGCCTGAGCGTTGGGAGCTGGAATCCCCCAGGTCCAAGCCGAACTCTGACAGATGACTCAGGACACCCAGATCAGGGATGGGTTACTCTGCAAGAGAGTCACCAAGAAGTGGCTTCCCTACATCCGACCCTCCTCTCACACTGACGTCATCCTGGAAAGCCACACTACTGTTGGGCATGGTGCAGTAAAGAAGACCCATGAGTGGCTGAAGTCACGCTGCTACTGGGACTGAATGGTTGAAACAATCCAAGAGGTTCTGGAAGCCTGTATGACCTGCTGATCCCAAGACTGAGCCAACCCTTGATATCAGCACTCCGTCATTGCGCCAACCAAGCCCTTCAATGTTGTTAGTATCAATATGGCGGGTCCCCTCCCCATTGGTCTACATGGTCACAAGTATATTATTCTTGCCATAGACCATCTGACTAAGTGGGTCGAGGAGATCTCAGTTCCTGAAGCCACGGCTAAGGCTACCACCTTGTTCCTTGTTCGCTCCATTTTCACCCAGCATGGGTGCCCCCAGACCTTGCTCTCGGACAATGATTTGAACTTCACCTCCCAGGTAGTACAGGAATTAACTTCGCTATTTGGAACCAACCAGAGTTTCGCTGCTCCCTACCACCCTGCATCTAATGAGCAGTAGAACGGGCTAATGAAACTCTTGTCTCCATCCTGCGGAAGTTGGCCGCCTCAGATCCTGCTCTCTGGAACTATTATTTGCCCAGCGCCCTGCTTGCATACCGGGTAAGCTACCACTGTGATATCAAAATGTCCCCATTTGAAGCCCTGTATGGGTGGGCCCCACGACTACCCAGTAGCGTCCAACCTCTGTTTGAAGCCTTCACTCCCAAGAACGCTGATTTAAATATGAGGGCCCTTGCTGATGAAATTGTCTGGCTCCAAGCCCAAGCCACCCAAGGCATTATTATCACCACTGGAAGAGAGACATCCTGATCGAATCTTGGATGACCCTCCTTATCAGAATTTCAACAAGGTGACATTGTTCTCTTTTATCATCATCGACCTGGAGGCTGACAGAACAAGCTCGATGTAAAGTGGTCTGGGCCCTACAAAGTTATACACAAGGTGAGGTCTGAGTATTCCATTGCTGACATCAATCAAGGGACTGTGGTAAACTGAGTGCTTAGTTGGTTCCTCCGGCCATACTCCCCCTCTGACAGGATTTTGAAGGGGACCTTGTCAGGATTCGAGATAAAAATTGTCTCAAATTCCCATCTTTCGAATCTGGCTGTGACGAATCATTTATCAAACCTAGCTAAGAAAAAACTCTTTTAGGATCATCCTCACCTAGTCCTGAGTCACGTGAAGCAGGCTTTCCATCTTATCAGTCAGGTTAGAAATGATATCCATTGAGGACGCCCTTGAGGAGGCCATTCCAGAAGGTTAGTAAAGATCCAGATTGGATGTGGCTCCAAAAATCCCAAAGGTGCTGAGTCCCAATGCACCCTATAAATATTGAAGCATTTTTTAATAAATTATACAGTAAACTAACCCATATTTTCCCATTTCCTCTTCGGTGCTCTTTTCCAATTTTTCATCTTTGAGCCACCACAAACCTGGCGCCAGTCCAAAGAACTGTAGCACCAACAAAGGACATTCAGAATAAGCAGAATTCTGTTTGTTTAATATGTGAACGTTTAAGAAATCTATTCTATCAAAGAATTGCAAATACCTTCTCCAACCTTGGGGTACTTCCTAATAATTGCATCCACCAAAATTGAGACATTTACCCCTTTCAGCAAGGGCGCATCTGATGAAGGCTTAGGTTCATCAGAGGTGGCGTTCTCTAAGATTTGACATGGCTAAGGCATCAGGGGTTCTAGCGACCCTCCTCCATGGAAGTTTCCTTGGCTTGAGCGCGAATCAACACATGCACGTCATTGGAAAGTTGCTGATATATTAGTTCTTCATTGTCTTTGAAGGGCCCCAGTAGGAAACAACTCACTTGAATCAGTTAAGACAGATGTAATAAAACCAGAGGAAGTATATGGTCCCATCTCTACTACGCTTGGCCTTTCCCTGATTGTACTGGGCCAACTTCACAACATGAACTTGCTGCTTAGTAGGGCAGTGAAACGCAATATGCCCAAAACAACTGAAGTAATAGCAGGTTATCCTAAATAGATTTTGGCCCCAAATATCAGTAGACAGTCCCAGATGGGGGTTGACTGCAGGATTGTAATTCAGATGCGGCCAAGGTAGATAGTTACAGGATGGCCAGGGGTTGCTCATTGAATTGAGGAAGGCTGGTTCGCGCCGCTCAAAGGGGGGCCCCATAGGAGCCATGGCAGGCTTCCGTACATGGTTAGGAGGGCTGAATGTAGCTTCTAATTTATGCAAATAAGTGACAATTTTGAGCAGGGAAACACCCTCCTGAAGGATAGGCGCCATAGAACTGGATAATTCAAGATGGTACTTTACTGCTGAGTTATTGTAATTCCCACATCAGCCTCAATTAGCGTACCCACTCCCACCAAAATGTACACCTCCAAGGTAAACTGATCAGCAAACGCCATCAGAGTCTCGGTCCTCTGGAAATCAAATGTTAAAAATTCAGTCTTTTGGTAAAAAAATTTCTATTCCCCCAAACAATTGAACATGGTATTTTTTGTTTTTGGTAAGTGACAGAACTATCTCTCAGATAGTAGGTAACTTGATCAGCGCTTTCAACGTCTAGATAGAGATAAGCAGTTTAGCCTTACAGTGGTATGACGCCACTTCTACCACAAACTCAAACTGCTTGAAGAAGCCATGCATATTTCTATCCTGATTGGACGAGGGCAGCTTGTTGATACAAACATCCTCATCCCTCTCAAAGCTACGAGCTCTGGGGGCAAACTGGGGCACTACATGGGACCCATAACTTGCTTCTCTGCAAGGGGAAGGCATAGTAGGAATAGCGAAACTCATCTTATCTGCAGAGCTGGAAGAAGCCTGACATTTTCTGACAGCAACACAAAAAAAACGTTGGAAGCATTTTTGGCTAGGAGTAATCATCTTCTGAGATTCCACTAATTGTGAACTGACTCTTTCTATCCTCTTTAGTGGAAAATAGTTCTGTTGCTCCTTCCACAAATACATAACTACACTAATACCCCTGATCATTACTATCAACCCAAGTCTGTTCATCAACTTCCCCTCCGAAACTCTGGGGATATGAGATATTTTTTGCCGCTCCATAGCATGTAGTCAGCCAATGGTGTCATTGAAGCGATTCACTAGTTGTCTATTCTCTTGATTGAGAACATGCAGTCAACTGAGAACTTCTTTAAACTGATCCATCGCAACTTTATTCTCACGAAGGAGATCATCCTGGATTCAGCATACTGTATTTAATGCAAGCTTGATGTCATTGTACTGTGTTGACTTGATAGGCTAGGATAGTTTCCTGTCAGGGCTAACAGGACGTGCCAAGGGTTTTGATAACCTGGCTTATTAGTTGGATCATTTGTCCCCTGTAGTGAGCACTACTGTCATAAAATCTGGCAGAATTGGTGAAGATTCGCCAAAAGATTGCACAAAGAGTTTCTCACTGATGCAATGGGAAGACAATTAGGAGATTGTCTATTTTATTTAACTGAGGCAAGATGACCAGAGGACCGGCAATACTGAGCTCGGAGGAGCTAAACTTATACTAAACTAGAATTAGAACAAACATAAAGAGACGAACGCATCACTCAAACTGAATCAAAAGTACTAAAATGATCCAACTAGGTTTGAAGCAGTAAACTGCTATGCATCTATGGTGGGGGGTGAGTGAGGATTGGGAGGCTCATCTACCTCCTCTGTGTTGGACAGTGTATGGCAAAGATCTAAGAGCATAAGCGTGGATGTATACTCAAAATGGGGTTGAGGTAGCAATATAAAACTTGCAGCTCAATTTTTGCTTTGAGGAAGGTAATGATATTTTCAGAGAGTGCTTTCTCATCCTCAAGGTGAACTTTAAGAAGGGTGGTGAAGGTGAAGATGTTGTTGCTAGTAATGTGGGTCTTGGGGCCAAATTTAGCAACTGTCACAACTTTTTGTATTGCTTTGTTGGCAACTTAGTGGAATTGGAGGAATTCTTTTTTGTGCTTGTTGTATGGGGGAAGGACAGGGACAGGTAGCCCCTTGGCTAAGATTTTACTGATTTCACTACAGCATTTCAGAGGGAGTGACAATAAGGGGAGGTAACAGCCTCTTTGGTGAGTTGGTGGTCACTTTGAAACTCATTTGCATCAAAGAATAGAGCATAGTCCTGAGTTGGAAATTGAGCTGCATATTCCACGTTTAAGTACATTTTGAGTCCTGGGGCCTTGACTGAGCTGGGAACAGGATTTCCAAAATCATCAACTTTCTCCAAGTAATCTCGAGAATTTTGGTTGAAGACGATAGCTTGATCAGCATATGGTGCTAGATTGAGTGGCCGGGTGGGTTTTTTAATTTACTGGGGTCCATGCTGGCTCCATATAGTTTGGTTTGGGGTTGGGGGTTTCTAATGTAGGTTCCTTATAGGCTGAATCAGTGGCAGTTGCATCTACCACTTTGGGTGGAGGAGGAGGAAGGATTGTGACCCATTCAAAAAATGTATGAAACAGGCAATGGGAACATCATAGGAGGAATTGAGTGTGTGGGCTCCAGCTCAGACTATGTAGGGGCAGCGCTGCTTTGAGTGCTCCAGGTCAAAAAAAAATGGAACAGATCGCGCGCCCTTTATCTACTCTGGCCCAGAAAGGGTGGTCAGGGGCAGAGGGGACAACGGTGCAAGGTGAATCAAAATCACAATTTTGGATGATATTGGGCATATAGTTGCAAAGACGCAAGGGCCTGCAAGTGTTTTCCATTGGGAACCACAAATTGAGGATTGGGGTTGGCGCCATATGCTGAAGATCCAGCTATTAGTTCATTATAAAAAGTATCAGGGGGGAGGTGGGTGGGGAGACAAGCGAATTGAATTACAAAAGTGGTGTTATCAGGCAACCTGATGCAAGTAGTTGGAAAGAATGTTCCCTGAAACACCAGAGGAAGGTTTACTGCAATTTCAGCATCGGCTTCACAGGTGAAGCCAAGGTCAAAGTACCCTTTGTAGGGGTGGAAGTTGAAGCCTGCAGGCTGCCTAAGAGCCTAGGCTAATTCTAATATTCGTTTTTTTGTAGGGAAACAAACTGCCATATTCAATTTGGAGCCAAATCGCATCTTGCTTCAGGGAGCACAATGGGGCTACAAGGCACCGCTTGGAAATGTACATGGTGGAGGGCGAGATCCTTGGGGTGAACATATCGACTTGAGGCATTGTGGGGCTGGTTGATCTAGTCTAAAAGCATTTTCCCACTGGGCGGAGATATTCTAGGGGGCTTCGCCGCTGCCCCATCATGGAGCAGCAGGCGGCAGGGCCAAGGACATAGGGTTTTTGTTGTGTCTCAGCTTTTTTGAAGTTGTTATGTTCTGCTTTTTTTAATTTTCTTAAAAGTGATATCAAGAGGAAAACAATTAGAAGATCTTTGTCCATCAAATAATTGGAAATAAACTAAATAAATGAAGACAAAGGCTCCATACACAATTCTTTTTATTTAGAACGGCAGAGTCCACTACCATTAATCTTTCAACTTACAAAGTAGAATCCACTATGGGTTACTAATCAAAGAGCCACCTCCTCTTGTTATCTTTCTTTTTTCACTCATATCTCCAGACACTCTTTGGCCCATCTGCGCAGCTACTCAGCTTCTCCAATTTTCATCTTATTATTGGGTTTTTCAGCTTACCCATCATATTTTTCGGCTGAGGTCAAGTTTCTTAGAATTGACCCATATTGAATCGTCTTAATATTAAAGGCACTGCATCAACTTTTGACAAATAACCAATGATCACCATTAATAATTTAGCCTATCATCCAGTCATATAAATTTCCCAGAAAACATCTTTAACAGGCACTTAACGATATTTAAGTTTTTTAGGAAGTATTTAAGTGGTTGGCAATGATTAATCTGAAAATAAAACCAAGAAAATTACATCTTTTTAATAAATAGCTCAAATACTTAGGGTTTATCATAAACTCTGATGAGACTTTTCTTTTTAGTTGCAATCATTTATTGCAACTGATTCAATTAAAGACTGGTAAGTTTGATAATCTATGAGAAGAAATTAGTGTGCACCTAACGTTTGTTAAAGCTTGGACAAGCTTGGTAAAGGTCACAGGGTCAGTTTTTGCACCGTCCAAAGTTTGAAATTGCCCATGTGACACCATTGGCCAAGACAAAACTAAGATTATTTTGGTGAGTATCCCGCCAGAGAGAATATATTGGCAAGCAAAATGCAACAAGTACCATAAAGCTCCACACTCTCAGCCCCTGTTGTCAGTGGAGCATGGTATTCAAGTTTTTCTGGATATAAAAATAATGGCACTTTGGTAGAAGTTCTGTGGTGATGTGATCAAACAGTTCCCAACTGTTGTACACGTTGCACCACATTATATGACCCAGGGTTGGTTGGACCTAGGGTTTAAAACTGCGCGTGCAGCGGAAAAAGCTGCAAAGGTGCGCGTGGTGGTTGACCTCCCAGATGTTCAATAACTGGTCAAAATGAAGCGCACGCATTGGACTAAATCTAACTAAATTCTTGTCACTTTTCGACTTTCTCCCCACAACGGTGATATATGCAGTATTAGAATCCTATCTCTCAGATAGGTTAAAAAGTTACATGGAACTACACTCCTTTTGAAATGCATCACTACACGCTTATGTCGGTACTTAGCATGGGCAAAGCAGATGCAGTGATCACTCCATCCACAGTCATTGAGGAAGACTTAACTCAAATCACACACTTCAGTTTTTAATATTGATGGGCAGGACTCCCGCCTGTTCTGCATTATAGTGGATATCGCACCCCCTATCTGCACTTAATGTCATGCTTTTGGACACAAAGCACACACTTGCCCTTTCAGAGAAGGCATCACTTAGTATGAAATTCTCCCAGATGCAAGGTGAAACGCTGACTCCCATTATGGACCCACCATTGATACTGATGCTGATTTCTGTGGGGTGCGCAGGGGTGTTATATACAAGTTAAACCTCTGTCCCCATAAGAGCACAAGAAGGCCAAACAAGCCCTTAAAGCAGTGGCCAAGGCGGCGGCTTTGGTAATGTTCATGATCCCGCCTGCCCAGACCCAAGCTGACATTGAGTCATCTACAGCCAAAGTGGCTCGAAAATTTTCTCACCTGTCAAATTAGGCCCACCAGCCTGCAAACCAGGTGTTTATTCAGGTTCACCTGTGTTAAATTACTATGCACTTAAAAAAACCGAATTTCTCAATCCAACCTCCCCAAGTTTGTATCAACCTCCAAAGGTGCATCACAGGAGGACCTCAAAGAGAAAAATCGGTCAAAGTCAAATCCAAAAATGATAAATCCAAGAAAACTGAATTTGCCCCTAAACAATTATAGCTCAGTTTCGTCCAATACACACAATGCCATCAAATTACGTGCTGAGCAAGCAGCGCAGGAAGGGCAAGGGGCCCTTACCATTGCACCTAAGGTGTGATGGGGTCTCCTTCTTAATAGGGACGTTGAACATCGCTGAACTCAAGGCCTCACTGTCCCAGGCAAGAAAGCTGAGTTTTTTAAAATATAACTTACCTGTGGACATCCTGGAAATTCAGGAATTTCACTGTCCACACAGTGCTGAGGACACTTAAGCAACCATGAAACTCCCCTCTTTTTCTTTTTAGTCATTGCACTGTGGGGTGCTTATACATGCATCCCATAGTTTTAAATTTATTTCTAAACATTCAAATCACAATGGTCATGTGCTGGTCATGTCCTTTTCATGGGACGATGAAGTGCAGATTATAGCTAATGTTTAAATCCCAACCTGTGAACAGGCTCACCTGAAATTCCTCTTGGCCATAACTTTTCTTCAAATTCCGCCTGATTCCTTTGTGGTGGGCGACCTAAACTGCTGGGCCAACCCAGCCACTAACTGCTGGCCTTCAACGCTTACCCCCAAAGGGTCATGTCAACCTCAGCGTTCTAAAGCCACCTTGGGGCTTTTTGATACCCTCCCCAAGCATGCGCCGCTGCTACCCAACATGTCCCGCCCCCATGTGCACAATGGTCAGCTGAGGTCTATGCCCGTATTGACCTCATTCTTTCCCCGTATAACTTTTGCCCCTAGATTGATTACTTTACAACAACAAAAATTGAATTCTCCAACCACAGGATGGTGTCAGTTTCCTTCGCCTTGTCAAGCTCAGCGGCACAGGTGCTTAAATGGTGCAATTTCACCCAGCCAAAATTACGTCGCCCATATTTCAGCATTGGTGGACACTGAAACTTCAGCACCAGATTTTGAACCACTGTTCTGTGTTGATCCACTTAATACCTGGTCAACCTTCAAAGCAAACACCATCCTTCAGAATGCCTCATCTCATTGTGACGCTCTTAGGCCGCTTCAGCATTCATTAAGTGCACGCTAGCAGAAGTGGACCACCCAGAGTCTAATGCCTCTGCTGCAGAGTACATCCCAGCTTTGGGTCATAAGTGGGCAGAAGTGTCTGCTCATCTCAACGCGCTGGTAAGACAACACAAACATTGCGTTTGTGTTCAGCACAAGGCAAAAAATTAATGATGGGTGACACATGCTCCCGCCTACTTTTTCTGCAAATTCTTCACACTGTGACAGAGCTTGGCCTGCACACAGGTCAGGCGGCAACACAACTCCGTTGCAGACACTCCAACTGAAGTGGCAGTTAGTGTTTATGACTTTTACCCCGACTTGTATAAGTCTGAACCTGTCAAACCTGCCGCAATTGATGAGTTTCTCAAAGGCACATATATCTACACCGTTTCCCTCATCTGGAGTTAATGAATATATTTACTCATGACAAACTCTGGTGTGACATTTGTAATGCTAATCATAGGAAGTTCCCAGGTCCAGATGGGATTCTATATGAGTTCTACAATAAATAATATAAATATTTCTCCTCACTAATGCTTACCTCAATGAACATATGTCTTTTAGGAACGCGCCTACTTCCTGGGGCCAGGAGGCCTATATGATAACGCTGTATAAGAAAGGGGATAAGCTGGAATTGGCGAACTGGCGCCCCATATCACTTACTAATACAGATATTAAGTTTTTAACTAAAATTATGGCCAATCGCCTAGGGGTAGTTGCCTCTAATGTAATTTCCTCAGAGCAGTTGAGCTTTATCCCCAAAAGGTCAATATGGGACAACATTTAAACAGTGGCCAACATCTGCCAATCCCCAGCTACTGGGGCGCTTGTAATATTAGATCAACAAAAAGCTTATGATGGGGCCAACTGGGATTGCCTCAAAGCCTGTCTCCAAAAATTCCACCTCCCCCCAGTTCATAAATATGGTGCAGCTGCTCATGGAGTCTGCCATAATGGCTGTGCGTGGCCCTGGTTTCCTCACTGATGTGGTTACCCTCAAAGGGATCTCCGGCAAGTGGACCCTTTAAATCCACTCTTATACAACTTCAGCCTCGACCACTTTTATGCAATGTGAATGCTCGCCTTGCTGGTGTCCATATGCAAGGCCAAGAACTTGTTAGGATGCTGACATTTGCTGACAATTGTGTGGTTGGAGTGTCTGACAACCATGAAGCACGCGCGCTGGAGGCAACTATCCAGGATTACTCCGGGGTCAATAACTCAACCCTTAATACCTCCAAACTGAAATAATTCTCCTCAGTCGGTACCAAACCCACTGGTCACTAGCACCCCTTAGTCAGACTGCTCCAGCAGCTAGCTCTCTAGTTCGTTTGTCCCAACCATCCCATACCACCTCGCTTGTACTCCCTTTCATGTCAAGACTCACTGCTGGTTTGATGCGCCATTTTAGAGTGTGGCTGGAGGTGGGAGGGTTCGCCTCATTGGGAATGGAGCAACACATCCTTGACAATGTCACAAAGCGCATCGCCTCCCTCAGAGCCCACTGGACCACCCTCATAGGCTGGTTGTGCTCACCAACTCTATGCTCCTGTTTAAAGTCTGGTTTGTGGCCCATGCTGTCACCTTTTCCCCCTCTTTTTTCACCTCTTTGTATGCCCTCCTACAAGGGTGGCTTTGGTTAAGCCGCCCTCCTTATTAGGATCACTGGTGCATTACCACGGATCCCTAGTTAATTATTGGTCAGGTGACCTAAAGCTTGAAGGTAAAGAATATATACCTTTGCGCTTCTTTTGTTCAAGAAGTCTTATACCAGATACTTGGTCTGGTAAGGTAATTCCATATAAATTACAATTTTATCTTAAAATTGAAAAAAGAGAAAAAAATAAGATTACTAGCTTAGTAGCAACAATTTATGGGAATTAGGGAGGTTTCTCAGGAAAAAACTAAATAGGCAAGCTTAGATCTTTACATCAAACAAATAGGAGACTCTGCAGCAGCCCAATTATCTCAATCAAAATGGCTGAACTTGCCACATGGATCGGGTCTGAACCAAAAATTAGGTAGCTCTGAGGGAGCATTAGCGGACGCATAAGTTGGGGTTAATCCCTGACTTTGAGAGTCATCAAATTTTGTTGGGGAGAATCCCTGATAGAAGTTTAGGCGATTTGGTCATATCAGGATTAATTCCCGTCAGCCAACTCATCCAAATCCATAATTTGGGTAGGAATCCTGACACTAACCCTATGCGCCTGGATGTCATGTTTGACCCTCTCCATAGTGGTGGTATGGGCATACTCAAATTAGAGACCCATGCCGCCAAAATACTTAGCACCAGGATTGCTGTAGTCACTAACCTCACAGTTTCAGACCAACATTGGTCATACGTGGCCCACTCCAATTCTGCCTACGCCCTTTGCCACTGCAATCCTACCCACCCCATTCTCTACTTAACTTTCTGGCCTCTCATCCCTCTGCTGCAGGCCTTCACGGGATTCCACCCCACTTCAAACAAATTCTCCTCTCTATGCAGAGTTCTGAGTGGAGAATCAGCATCACTGGACTCACCACTCAGGGGGTCGCCCTACTCCCTGTTTCAAGCAATAAGTCCGCAAGCAAGTCGTTTTTTCCTGGTACCTTAATGTCCCCCCATCATTGCCTATGTGGACTACCTTGTCAAGCTTGACATCCCGTACTCTCTGGAGACCCAAAAGGACATTTGGCAGTACACACACCATCCTTTGTTACAACAACAGATTCGCACCTATGTGTAAAGATGCCTGAGAAAGGTTTACTGGACTGCTGGGCGGTCCAATGCCTCTCAGTCTTCATGCATTGTGTGTGGTCAATAAAGGTCACTAGTTAATCGCTTGAAAGATTTCCCACCATCACAGGCGATCTGGCAGGATGTTATGCGTCTCATTTTCCAGGAGCAAGTAAATACTTTCAGCCTTTCTAAGAACATCTTCATCTTTTCCATGACCTTCCCTATCCATCCTTCTCTGAGCGCCCTAATTGTTGCAATAGTGTTATGAAAATTCTACACTATTGTCCTAGACACACTTTCTGGAACTTCCCCTATCCTCTGTGAAGCTGTGCATTGCTTTCAATCTTACCTTACATATCACTTTTAGGCTTAGTTGTTTGGCCTTTTGCCATACTGCCTCTACCAGTTGGTGTCATCCTGGTTCCCATCCGGTTCCTCTCATTGGACCCTTTCCTTCATTCATTATCAGTTCTAGCATATGCCTCACCTGACACTCCCCCTCTTCCTGTTGGACATTTGCCTCCCAGGGGCCTGACAAAGAATGTTGAGGGGCAATCATGGGAGAAACGGGGAAATGTCAAACATATCCAAGTCTGCGATGCTAATAATAACGATTTGATTTTTTATGAAAAATTAGTTGGCCAAAAGACCCTGGCCAATTCTCGGTGGAATCCAATTAATTGAGGCCCTAAAGTCGGATTACCCTGAACCCTCAGCCGAATTTACTCGGACCTTCTAAGGCTTATTGAAGTGATGCGAGTTATAAGCAACCCAATAGGTCCTTCTCGCATATTTCCTAATTTGGAATGCGCTAAGCAATCTGAACCTCAAACTATAATATGTTAAATATGATTTCTCGATTTAAGAATAGGAGACCTTTCCTAACCCCCGCGGCTATCAATAAATACACAAAAAAGCCCAGAATTCCTATATTTTATTATTTATTTAACCCTATTATTTTAAGTGGTTTCCTCCCCCAGTTGTTGGATTTTTAGGCTTAAAAGCACCAGCGAGCTAAAATTCTCCAAAAGTCCAACAAGTGATGCTCACTAAAGGGGCGCCTGTATACCACCAAACTCCTTTACAAAATGACAACTAACTCAGAACCAAGCTAACTGCCTTAGAGCAGCAACTACCCAGTGCTTTGTCTCGCCTCAAAAGGCTTGAGCAGCACTCTTCCCCAGGCCCTTATGGGGCCTCCCCTCTCATTCATAAACCCCCTTTTAGGGATAAGTTCACCTTGGTTGAGGGAAGTGTTGCTGTTTTCCTCTTTATGTATAAAGTTGCTATGGAAGGGGCAACGGATCATCTTAAAATTAAGCACCTCCTTCCTTGCTTGAGTTGTGGCGCCCAAGAGATCATGGTTCCACACATGGCTACCCTTAGCACCTGGGTGGAGGTGAAGCAAGCCCTAACTGAAGAATTCAGCTCATTACAAAGTTTGAATAGTCAGAAACAGGCCTTTATGTGCCTTAGCCTATAATAGGGTGAATCAATCGCCTCCTTTGCTGAACGCTTTTACATGAAAGCGCAACCCCTATTGCTTGCTAAAATGATACCCCTAGACGATGCTATTGCAGCTATCTTGGCTGGCTTGGTGGCCTATTCTGCATTAGCCATGCATCTCGCTTCCATAAAGCGCACTTTCAAAAATGTACATGATATCAAAGAGGCCTTGTTAGAGGTGGCGGAGATATATGAGCTTGATCCTAAACAAGGAGCGATGAGTCAAGCTTCCCCGCCACCCAATGTTGCATCTACTATGGCTGTCTCCCTTTGGAAACCTGACCCTGCGGAGTTGCCAATGGTTATAGCTGTGACAGGGCAGTGCTCCTCATTGGTTTCAGCTCAACAAACCCCGTTGGTGAAAGTAGATGCCCCTTTTGCTGGCCCATCTTTATTTTTAAAGCCTACATTTAAGTCTAAACCTTTTCCTCGGGTTCCAACTGCACCCACTAACAACGGTTCAAATGGCCAGGTCACAAAAGCTAAACCACCTGGTGCACCAAAGCGCCCAGCCCCTGCTCAGCCTAATGCTGTTGAAGTTGAAGCATCCAATTCCATGGCACTGCCCTTTTCATCCTCTGGTTCAAAAGCGCAGCCGACGCAGCTAGCTATCACTTTGCCTGGCTCTCCTCCTTTGGCAGAGCAGTTTCCCAAAGTGCCTGAAGTGTCACATTCTCATAAGGCGTTACCTTTATCCCCACAGGCCTCACCTTTAGTTGTACCTCGCACTAAACCTATAACCATGGGGCAACCCAAATCTATCCCTCCTAAGGCTCAAGTTAAAGCTGTTGCCAATCCCATACCTCCACCTAAGAAGGGAAGCGTTGACCTCCCCACACCCCCTATGGACTCTCTAACCTGTATTGAGAATCCCTCTGATGACGAGACTGAGGGGAATTGTGAAGATAACGGTCACTATGTCTTAGGAGCCCCAGGGGAAGTGGAGGTACCCAATCACTTAAAACCAGAGCGAGTGGATTGGGCTAAAGTGCCCAGCTGCACCTATCTTTATCAGGTGTTGAGAGGCCTGGAGGTTATTGATACCGCCAGTGACGCGGATCAGCTTGTTGCATCAATGCTTCAGCTCCCTCAGAGTGTATACGTTGCAAACCTAGGAGAAATACCCTGAGACTGCCAACCGCCTTACCCCCACGCTAAATCTCAAGGAGGTTCTTGCTCTTCCCCCAAGCTGGGTGGAACTTTAACTAAAGTAGAAGTTGTTGTTAAGGGAGTGCGGATTAAGGCTATTCTTGACACTGGGTCTCCTGTGAACATTGTGTCTTCAAGGCTTATGAAAAAAATTAAGTTGGCTCCTGACCTCGACTATACTCAAGAGTTTGGAACGGCGGGGCCAACCAATACCCGTGCCATTGGGGCTTACTCATCTTTACCTATTTAATTTGGGAAACTTCTCCTCTCAGCCCCAGCGGTAGCCTTAACCAATAATACATATGACATGCTCATTGGTACCCAGTTCATACTCGAGTATGAGGGGATCATCAATATGAAACAGGGCTATCTCTCTCCTGATTAACTACGAGGTTCCTCTGATTCTAGCTAATGAAGAGCTCAATAAAATGATTCTACCTGTACTGAAGAGTTTCCCTCTTCTGCCTTATCCCTACACTACACAATGGCAGGACGCAAAACCAAGATGTTGCCTCCATCAGTGGACGCCCTCAAGGGTATCCCTTTCTATGATACAGAAGAGGTAGTAGTTTGAAGCGGGTGAACAGAAGGTGCTAGACACCAATGTTACTATGCATTCCCCCGCAACTTCTTATTACACCTAACAAGCATTGATGGAGTTAGCCCCTTGGAGCCTAGAGTTCTGCCGGGAGTTCTAGACCCAGCATATCAACGGCCTATCAACCTTCTGCTTGGAAATCTCACCTCGAAGAATATAGTCGTAAAAAAGCACCAGGAGATTGGATGAGGCTTTCTGATTCCTCTTGAGGAAATAAGCCAAGTCCACTGCATTGGGTCTATGGCAGATATGGGCTTACCTGCTGACCAGTCAATATGTACCCTACCTTACATTATTATCCCCAATAAGCTAACCCCAGCTGAGCTGGAGAAGGTACACACCCTGGTGGAGGCCTACAGTGAAATTTTCTCCACCTCTGATAATGACTATGGACATATGAAAGGGTGGACTCATACCATTGACGTTGGTGATGCTCACTCTATCCGCTCCAAACCCTACCACAAATCCAAAGTGGAGGAGCTCCAGATGCGAACGGAGCTCAAACAGCTGCTAGATGCTGGGTTGATGGTGCCATCCCAAAGCCCTTGGTATTCCCTGCTCCTGTTGATAAAGAAGAAAAATGGGGGTCATTGGGTGGTTATGGACTACTGTAAGCTGAACAACCTCACTAAGAAGGACAGCTATCCTATCCCCCGCATTGATAATGTGCTAGCCCAACTCTCTGGGTCTAAATTTTTCTCCTCCATGGACTTGGCTAGCGGGTACTGGCAGATGGACCTTTCTCCACAGGATCAGGAGAAGTGCGCCCTTATCTGCAGCGAGGGCTTATTTCAACCCACTTGGCTACCTCAAGGTTTGTGCAACGCACCCGCCACTTTTCAGCGGGCCATGGATCACATCCTCTAGGACCTTAAACTGAGCTGTGTGATTGTCTACCTTGATGAAATCACAGTCTTCTCAAAAACTTTCAATGAGCATCTCGCGCACCTAAAAGAGGTGTTTCAACACTTGCGGGCATCCAACCTCAAACTAAAGCCCTCCAAGTGTACTTTCTTCCAGAAGAAGCTGGACTTCCTCAGGCACGCCATCTCCCAGGATGAGATACAACCTCTACAAGACAAGGTTGAAGCAATATCTAAGATGCCCCTCCTAAAACTCTTCGGGACATACAAGTCTTCTTGGGCATGATGGGGTACTACCATCAATTCATCCCTAAATTCGCCCAACTCAGCGAGCCCCTTGTCCGTCTCCTGGTAAGAACACCCCTTTCCATTGGGGAGCCGAACAAAAAAGCCGCGTTTGAGAGCATGAAGGCGCTATTACAAAAAAGGCCAATATTTTGTCACCCTGACTATGGCAAGCCCTTCATTTTATTCATAGATGCTTCTGATTACGCCGTTGGAGCTATCTTAGCTCAATTGGACGAGAATGGAGTTGATCATCCCATGCCATATTTTAGTAAAATGCTTTCAAAAGCTGAGCGCAATTTCAGCATCACTGAGAAGGAGTGCTTAGCTGCCTTGCTTGCTGTTAAGCAATACCACCCTTTCCTTTATGGCACTTCCTTTAAAGTAATCACCAACCACGCCTCTCTAAAGTGGTTGCAGAATATGAAGGAACCCACTGGGCGGTTGGCTCGCTGGGCTTTTAAGCTCCAGCAATAAGATATGACTATCGAGCATTGTGCCAGGACGTGCCATATGAATGTTGATGGGTTAACGCGCTTGCCTGTTCTTCACCTTGATATTAGTGAAGCTGAGAGATTGCATGACCTCCTAATGACTCCCGAGGCGTTGGCTGATGAAGATGAGCCCTTACAAAAAGATGTTAGTCCAGCACTCCCACAATATCAAGGTGGAGAGCGGGAAGTTGTACAAGCAAGTGGGGGCCAAATGGTTGCCCTATCTCCGGCCATCTGAGCGCGTACCTGTGATCATGGAATCTCAAACTCTCTTGGGCGATGGCGGAGTCAGGAAAACCAATGAATGGGTTAAAGAGCGGTATTATTGGGAGGGCATCATGGAAACCATAACGGAAGTCTTGGATGACTGCCTGACCTGCAAAAAACAATCCCAATTCAAATCCTGTTATCAGTACTAACCTACGACGCCCCATCAACCTTTCCACACCATTAGTTTGGATGTTGTAGGTCCTCTCCCTCAGACTACCGGGGGTAATTGTTATATCTTGGTTGGTATAGATCATTTTACCAAATGGGTTGAAGCTGTGGCTCTCCCCACTCAGACTGCCAAAGCCACAGCTAAAATTTTACATCAATACATTTTCACGTGGCATGGTTGTCCCCAGGTCCTCCTTTGTGATAACGGAAAAAACTTCACTTCCAGAGTGGTAAAGCTTCTTGCCAATTCCATGGGGACGCAACAACTTTTCTCCGCTCCCTATAACCCATCCACCAATGGGGCTGTAGAAAGAGCCAATGGGACCCTGGTCACTATGTTGTGGAAGATGGCCAGTTCAGACCCTCTTCACTGAGATCTCTACTTACCCAGTGCGCTCATGGCTTATCACATTAGCTATCATCATATACTTAAAATGTCCCCTTTCCGTGTGTTATATGGGCGAGAGCCCGGGGTACCAGTGCTATTAACCAAAGATGTCTTCTCTAATAGGACCAATCCTGAACTTGCCATGAGAAAGTTGGCCCAGCACATCATCCAACTACAGTCTGAGGCTATGACTAACTTAGCAAAGACTGTCACCAAAGAAGGCCAAGCTGCAAATGAGCTCAGGGCCCCTATTCCCTCATTTCAGGTATCCGACATGGTCCTCTATTACCACAACTGAATCACTCCAAGAAGTGAAAAGCTTGGCTCTATCTGGGAAGGGCCCTTCTCAGTCACATACAAGCGAGGGGATGAGTATTTTATCAAATCCCTTGCTTCCAGAATCATTATCAACTGAGTTCATGGGTGCTTCCTTCAGCCCTATTCTCCCCCAACATTCTTGAGGGGGGTAATGTTGGACATTTGCCTCCCAGGGGCCTAACAAAGAATGTTGAGGGGCAATTGTGGGAGAAATGGGGAAATGTCGGAAATATTCAAGTCCACAATGCTAATATTAATGATTCAATTTTTATAAAAGAATTAGTTGGCCAAAAGACCCTGGCCAATTCTCGGTGGAATCCAATTAATTGAGGCCCTAAAGTCAGATTGCCCCAAACCCTCAGCTGAATTTACTCAGACCTTCTGAGGCTTATAGAAGTGATGCAAGTTTAAAACAACCCAATAGGTCCTTCTCACATATTTCCTAATTTGGTATGTGCTAAGCAATCTGAACCTTGAACTCTAATATATTAATTATGAATTATTTTTTTAGTACTAGATGGTCTTAAATATGAATTATTGACTTAAGAATAGGGGACCTTTCTTAACCCCCAAGGCTATCAATAAATACACAAAAAAGCCCAGAATTCCTAAGTTTTATTATTTATTTAACCCTATTAATTTAAGTGGTTTCCTCCCCCAGTTGTTGGATTTTTAGGCTTAAAAGCACCAGCGAGCTAAAATTCTCCAAAAGTCTAACACTTCCTTCCACTGACAGTCCAGCTGGCAACAGGTGGTAGATTTACACCTCTGGATTTCTTATGGTTTTTTGTGTTCTGTTGTTGATGTTTATCAGAAATGTCTTTCCCATGGTTGGTCTTCCCAGAATAAAAATTTATAAAAAAAAATAAAAATTAAAATCATAAAACCTGATGGATTACTGCCACTAATGATGATAGAAGTCATTAGTGGATGTCAGTCCCAAAAAGCGTTCAGTATATTCAAGACTTTCTGGAGTTGGGTCTGATACTATCGCCAGTTCATCAAAGATTTTAAAAGGAATTGCTAAGCCCTTATTTCATCTACTAAAAGATCCAAAAAAGGAAAAGATATGTGTAATAATGAAGCCCTTATTCGTTTATAAACTCAGAAACTATTTCATGGTTATCTCAGTGTAAAATTACTTTAATTTTAATTGGTGATTTATAATCCAAGCAGATACCTCATTAATGGCAATTGTAACCATTCTAAGTCAAGTAAATGACAACGGGGAGAACTTTAGTAATATGTGTGAGCAGAACTCTGTTACCAGATGAAATAAACTATACCATAACAGAGCAAGAGTTCCTGCCAGTAATTCTTGTCTGCAAACAGTTTTGAGCCTACATACATGGGGCACACTATAAACTGGTAACTGATCACTTGTCTCTGCGCTGGCTTCATAACCTAAAGGAACCAAAGGGCTGACTGGCACGTTGATCTTTAAAGCTGCAAGCATATAACTTTAAAATTATCCACAGAGCAGGAACGGCACATCACAACACTGATAGAATGTCGTGATTGTCAGTTGTTCAAGTCATATATTATCAGGCTGATAAGTTATTTTACCGGATGATTTAAGAAGATACTGGGATGAACCCCAAGAAATTCGGAGCATTCTACAAAAAGTGATGGAGAACACCAAATTTAAGAACAATCAGTTATAAAATGATCAAATAAAAATGGTTCTATTTGCTAACTATCTGAATGTGCAGAAATCATCCAAGCCGCTCATAAAGTCATTGGCCATGGTGGCCTAAAGAAGACTGTATATCATATTCGCTAGTATTACTACTGGGAATTAGTCAATTATGATGTTGTGGACTATATAGCCCGCTATATAAAGTGCCAACTACACAAGCTGCACAAGAATGTCGCTGGGTACAGGCTAGTACGCCCTGGTTTTGCATTGCACATGGTCCATAGACGTTATGGGACCATTGAGTGTCAGCATTGTGGAGTGAATTAAAAATCGTTGCAATATACCATCTAACCAGATGAGTGAAAAAAAGTCCTGAGTAGAGAGAATGCAATGAATATGGCGAAGTTTATATCAGACCAAGTGGTCTATCAGCATAAATGCTCTCAAGTTATCATAAGTGACAATGGGACCAATTTTACATCTAACGTGATTCCCAGTATAATTGAACTAATATGAATTAGAAGAGTGTGTCAATTCCCTATTGTCCAGAAATGAATGGGATGGTGGAATAGTGAACGCAACTATGGCCTCAACTTTACAAAAGTGGGTCACAGGGAAATCTTCCACTTGGGGAGCATATCTGAGTTCAGTCACATTTGCCTACAATATTAGTTACCATTTAGTGACAGAAAAATGCGTTCAAGCTTTTATATGGGCAAAGGGGCGCATTGCTACCAATATTGTATTCCACCATTGAGCCATATTTGGGGATGAGTGCTGAACAATATCTACCCTGGATGGCCAATATCATTATTGAATTATAATCTTGGTATTTGAAATGAAGCTGAAAAGGAAAGTCAACGCAAAAAATGGATGACTAGAATCAGCCTGCGTTAAAAATTACCATGTGGGAGATAAGATAGCCTATTATGGCACCCATGGATTTGGGAGAAAGAACAAGTTGGTGCCCTATGGTTGGGTCTTTTCAAATTATCGCCAAGTTGGCTATTGATGCCTATATGATCAATACTATCAAGATGGTCAAATAATCAATAGAAGTTATAAAAAATACCTAAAGTATTTGACTATAGAGAAAAAGTAATGAAAATAAAAAAAAGATGAAAAAAGATAAAAAGATGAATATAACTTTAAATAATATAAAAAAAGTGGTTTTTATTTTCACTGTAGAAATGCATCAGGAGATTATCCACCTACCAATTGTGGAGGAAGTGGAAGATCATGACGGGAACATGTCCTGATAGTTGAAGGGTCAGAGCGCTCTGAAACTGGATCCTATGTAGAGGCCCTATGACAATATATTGAGAGGACCAGCTTGGGTTGAAACAGGGTCCGCCATGAGTAGTCCTGAGGCGCTAGTTCAGGACTTAGTAAGGCTGGCTGAAAAGATCCTAAGAATGATGAAGAGTCATTTGAACCTTTTCTAAGGTTAATACTGGTTGACTGATGTGAAGTCACTGGAACCCGTCCTGGGGTTAGTACAGGGTGAATGGCAAGGCGCCATTGGGAACCCGTCTTGGGGTTCAAACAGGTACCAGTTCATCATCTAGAAAGGATGCCTGATATGCTAGTGGCATGGCATGATGTCACAGAAACCACGCTCAAGAGAGGCGGCAGTGGGTAGCAATGAAGGATGAGGAGTCTCAAAGCTGATCATGGCATGATAGCATTGAGTGTGGACAAAGCTGAATCCGCTGAAGTCATATAAATATGATGTCCAAACGTGACTACAGCCTGAGGCAACTTCCGTCCCTGAGCGCTCTATCTTCAGCTAAATAAATTGGTCAAGCGGGGAGATATGTTGAAATTTCAGTTGACCACATTATACATTCCATTGACAGATTAAACATTTTGAAGATTGGTTTTTCAATATGAATTCTTAACAATTTCCAACTAAAGTATTAGTTGTATTTAATCACTGGAAGGGATCTGATAATTGTTTCAATTATTATGCCAGGGATCATCCCTGACAACATTGAATGGGATACAATGAGGGGGTAACACCCAATAGTCAAATCACTTTAAGAGATCGTTCTTAATTAAACGGTTGGGAGTTTGTTGAAACTCTAAAGCGTTTTTAATGTTATAATAATAGAAGTGACATCAGTCAACATGACCCTAATAAGTTGGTGTTTTTGTTCCTGTCACTAATAAAAGATTGCTGAACAGCAAAGATTACCCTACTTAAGATTATCAAGGCAAAGGAACCCAATAGCATCTAGAAGCTAAACTCAAGGATCAAACCATCTGGAGGACAATTAATTAATCTCCAGTGGGCAGCTGAAAAGCTGTGCACTAAGTGTACTATAGAACCCCCCATTATTAACCAATAAAGACAGATCTCAATTTGATAATAAATAAGTTGTTTATAAATTAGTTGTATAGCTTACTCTTGCTGTAAGAGTGTAAGATTTGGATATCCTTAGGTTGTTGTTAATTGATCACCGCTTGGCTCTTTGTGAAGAGAATATATTATGTGTTCATGACTAGTTAAAAGATCTATTCAAGAGAAAAAAGCACCTCTTTAGCGTTGGAACCTTTACTCAAATATCTTTTAGGGCAACCAACTTAGATAATAGTCTTCATATTATTACCTCACTTTATCTATCTCAGCTAATCAACACAATTAGTCAAGAGTCTGTGCAGTTAAATCAAGAGAACAGCGAGCTACAATTTAAATAAGCCCTGATTTAACACCATGCCAGGAGAATACTTCAACAAAAATCATTACTTCATTTTTTGCTGAAAAGTTATTTGTGCAAGGTAAACTCAGAATATTTAGTTAAACTGTTGATGACCACCATGATTGCGTCCTACCCCTGGGCCCTTGAAATGCCCATTATAAAATCACATAAACTGAATCTCACGGATGACCTGGAATTTGAAGGAGTTTAATTTATCAGAGGAGGGCTCCTGGAGGGTTTCAATCTAGGTAAACCATCCCCAGATGTAGTTCTTAATCCTTTTAAAGGTCCAGTCATAAGTATTCCACCACTCCAACTCCACCATCTTTTTACTCCAGGGTGACCCACCAATGCATGATCGTGAGAAACCTTTAACTCCTCCCACTGCAATTTTCGGAATCAGGACTCTATATAAATTATGGTACAACACTCCATTTTTCTTCCTATATGCGCAGTGATTACCATTTTGTTGCCCCTTCCTAACTCAGCCAATAGCCTCCGTCTAAATTCAGAGTTTCTTTGTTTATGACAGGTTTTCTCCCCTAAAATTACTTCCTTCACATCTGATTATATCAAATTGGTCCAGACAGAACATTGTTGCTGTATTGGATTCCTCCAATTCAGCCCTCTTGTAGGCCAACCATGTATCCCAACTTAGCCAATCTGCCACTTTGTTAGTTGATACCAGCCAATATTCTACCTAGAATTCATACTAGATTAGCTCTACATGCCAGAGGGCCTATCACTGGTCCATACTCCTAGGAGAGCAATAGCACTCTGAAAGCTTTATGGTCTTTAACATCATGAAAGGATGGCGGGTGTAAAACAAATGATGTGCCATTCCCTTAGGGATGATACCACTGCCAGCAATTCTTTACCATATATTGTTATTTAATTTCCGCCAGAACCATTTTCCAGCTAAAATAGCATATGATTTTTTATAACCCATTTACCCCTTCTATTAGTAGTAGCACTCCCATGGCATGATTTGAGTCATTCCTTTTGGCCTCAAATGTCTTCTTGGTATCTTGATGAGCCAAAAATGGACACAAACTTAGTTATTTTAATAAACTAAACGTTTGCTCTTCCTTCTCTCCCATAAGAATGTAACGTCTCTCGCTAAATGTACAAGAGGTAGAGCCACATATAATAGTTTTTTTCATGAAAATCTATAGGAAACTCATCATCTTTAAGGAACATTACGCACCATTTGATCAGTCAGTGCATTCAAAGCTCAAACATCCTTCAATTTTTTGGGCATATCCAAACTCCATCTGGAAGTCAACATTCACCAAAAACGTTACTGAGCTTCAATAATATTTATTAGATGGCTTTAACCTTAGGTAAGCTTTGGAAAATGCCACAATATCTCCTGCACATTATGAACATGATCCTGTTAGGAATGGGAAATATAAGAAATCATATATATATATATATATATATATGACATACAGCACCAGCTGATCATGCCCAGGACGTGATCAATCATATTCTGAAACACTAGTGTAGCATTTCGCATCCTGAATGGCATTATGTGATTGAAATATCCTCCAAATGGCATTTAAGCGCTGTAATTCTGAAAATCTGGTCTCACATGGACCTGGTTAAATACATCCACGAGATCTAGCTTGGTAAAGACTGTGCATCCCGTGACCATCAGAATACCTTCTATAAGGGGCATTGGATAAGAATTAGGCTCCATAAATGCGTATAGCCAATGGAAGTCCACACACTGTCACAATTCTTCACTCAATTTAAGCATTAACAAACCTGGTGACATGATGGCAGATTTGGATGGCTCAATCAATCCCTCACTTAGTATTGACCCCATTTGCTCCTCTAAAGTGGCTTTCTCCCACTGATTAAATGGGTAAACCAGACATTCTTAATGAAGTTTTGACCCAACTTAAACTGGAAAAAAACTTTCTTGCGCCCATGGGGGAAAAAGACAAATCCTTCTTATGAAAGCACATTCCTAAAATCACAATATTCAACTGGCAATGCTTCCACCTGGATCACTTCCACGCTCTTCAATTTATTTATCATAGACTCCCCAACTACCAACCTCCAACTCATCAGGTCCCCTTTCTTGGATTCAAGGTCATCACGTGGGAAAGGCAGATTAATATGAGGCTAAAACCAATGCCATCACCGCTTCCCAACACCACTAAATGGGTTAGATTCTCCATTGCACATAAATAACTTTTTAAAGACAAATGGATCCTGACATACTTCTATTGAGGGGCTTACTCACCATGAGGGATTCCTCCATGATATCAGCATAATGACCTCTGGACCCTTCTAAATCCTCAACTTCAATCTCCTTGATAGAATGTTCAACGGATGTTCCTCCGCCCCTGTATCCATTATGGACATCAACCCTTCCAATCTGCCTTGAATTTATAAGACATTAGTATAACTTAATGTGTATAAAGTAAAGAGGCTTTTTTCTTGAAAAAAATTTTGAATTGCAAATTTGTATGTTGCATATAATTAGGCACATTCTCCTTCTCGTGTCTCTGGCTTGCAACTCTACTTGAGTCCTCTTAATTCCCTTGTTGGACCCTCATTGCGCATTCCCAAAGTTCCAAGGTTAAGCATACCAACCATTTTGACCACGCTGATCAACGTCCAGTGATTGAATCTGTTGGATTTTTTGGCGTGGAAAATGCTCACTGGTGCTTGTTACCTTAAATCCAACAACTTAGTTAAAGGAAATATTTTTCACCACTTATAAGAAAATATCAAGTAATAATATATACAAAAAGGTTTATATTGATTTTTTAGTAGCCACGCGGGGGTAATAGAGAATCCTCTTATTAATTCAATAATTAGTATATAAGGTGTTGAAACTCAAAGTTTGTATTGCTCAGTAAAGTCCAAATTAGGGAATATCGAGACCTGACCTATTGGATTAGTGAAGGCTCACCTCGCTACAATGTGAGGGCAGATGGGGAAGTAGAAACTGGGAAGATGAACCCGTGAGGAAGGAATTTTATGAATTTAGTCCAATAATACTGTAGGAAAATATTTTCAAATTGCTAGACCCCTTTTGACCCTGTAAAAGGGGCCAGACTCTGTGGTGTAGATTAACTAAGATTGATGTGGCCTGCAAAGGCGCCTCCAATGGTCTCCCCAGATTTGGTCAACAATTCAGAAAATCCACAAACTAAAAATCATAGTATTTGGCCAAGTATTATTGTTGCCCCAATTCAAAGGGATCCACCGAGAATTGGCCAGAGTCTTTTGGCTGATTTCGTCCTTATTTTCATCCTTGCTTCGAACTGATTCACTTTTACTACACAATTGGACTTGTATTTGCCCAACAGCACCTTCACCAGAGACATGGAACTCTCAGACCTGTTCTGTGCCGACACCAATTATATTCATTCTTCAGGGCAAGTGCAATTTCCTCAGCCAATGTACCTCAAACTTTTGCTGCGGCCATGGCAGCCAGTAATTCTGCCTATAAATCATACTGGAACATTCTTTATGATTGCAAATTCACAATCAGGGCTGCCTTTTCTGGAAGGCAGAAGGTCCGTGCATACTCCTCCACTGAGTTATGCCCCTGGCTGATCAATAAAGGTGCTGACCATGCCTTATCCTGATCCTCACCTGGGCAGGCTTCACGGTCAACCAAATCTACACATTCATCCATGTAACTTGGGAGGCGACCTTACTCTTTAATCAACTCCTGTTCGCAACCTTTAAAGTCAAAAGTTAACACACCCATAATTTGGGCAATCAGGAGTGAGAAAGGGGCTTTCTCATGTCTCCTGGGAAATATGTTCATTGATTTAATCTGTGAAAGCACCTGACGTATCTTGTCTAAGGCCTCTATGAGAAAGGTTACTTGCTCATTGTTGGATCTGGATACTATGGGGCTTTCCGCTACTTTTGACATCACAGCCCCCATACTTCACCATATCGCATATTAAGAATGAAAAGGAAATCCCACCATCATCATAGTCAACACATAATTTTACCATGCCTCCCCTCCCAGGACCACCACCTCTTCCCAGGGAGCCACAAGACTTAAAGAAAAGTATCTTAATCTCATATAATGTAACTCATGAGTTTGCGTCAGTACGCCATAAGTGAATTGGGTAGTATTAGGCAAGTAATTAACCACATCATGAATATTCACGATGAAACCCATTATTAAGCACGTGCACCATGTCTGGAGTTCATTACATGTTCTCAAATGATTGCCCTGGTTACACTACACACCAATAGCATGTTTTGGCCCCAGGACAGCGCTGAGAATGAGGAAAGCGCTTGCCTAGCTTGCTACTCAAGTTCATAAACAAGATATGAGTTTATATAAAATAAAGTATAACAAATCCATTAGATATGTCTACAATGTTTATTTGAATGAGTGAGCACCTTTTTTAGAAAAAGAAATTAATTTCCTAGATCCCTCCCTTCCCTTTATATATCAGTTGCAAACCCTATTTAATCCTCTCTATCCTAATCTCTTAATTGACAACTAGATCATTATCTACAAAGACTCGATATCCCATTTTTTTATTAGGAGCATTGTGATGCTGGTGTTACATTCCACTAGATCAGCCTCTGCACTAAATTTCATATTTCTTATCTTAGACACCCCATATTAAAGTCTAATTTTCAGTAGACCTCTGAAAGTTAAATAAACCTTCAATTATTCAGTGGGAACCAAGACTTCAATAATTAGAGCCATGTGCAGACCAGGCTGTGCCAGATCCTTTACAAAGTGTGAATATGCGATGGCTAAATGCTCTCACAAACAACATGAACCAAAGTGGCAGATGAACTAATATCTAAACTTTAAGTCTAAAATTTAAGACCTCTTAAGCTTACAATCCTCTCTAGTGAGGACCAAGCTTATTGGGGTCTAAGGGGCTGTATTTGTTGAAACGTTGCAGGAATATAGTTCTCATTTATAAGATAAACTTCATATTGATTTAGATTATGTGGACAACTTGGATTTTCTCACACTAAATCATACTGATGCTTATTTTTCTGAGTGAATATTTATTGATATTACTGTAAACAAGCTCTAAGTTTGAGCTATCATAGGCTGGGATGCATGGCGGCTCCCCCTTTTTTGGGTTGGGCACCACTAGTGCTAAAAAGAACTATCATAGACAGTGAGGCGCTTATTAATAATGTGTATAATCAACCGGTGAAGAAATAGTGGTATTCTCTGTACATAAATTATCAAAAAATCTATGGTATCAACTGCCCTCAGACCACAACCTCTAAAGGAGCTTACAGCGCTATTATTGCTGTGTTTTGGCTCTTTAATAATCTCTGCTACTGCTATAGTTTTCCCTAATCATAATTTTGGCCTTTTAATTGGGACCTCATTTAGGTGGATTATGGGGTAAAAGCCAATTTTGAGTAAAATATGCTGGAGTTACTGGTACAAACCCTTTCATTATTTTTATAATCAAAAGGATGAGGCCTGACAGATTAAAAACAAGGGTTCATTAACCATTTATTAAAAAACGGTATAGTAGCAATTGAATATCAGCGGCTATGTATCTATACCTGAAGGTTACCAGATCAGGTTGTCGAGTCAAAGGGTATCTCCATATGAGATAATCAGAACCTAAAAATTCTGCTTGGTCATCAAGTCATATTAGGGACTGAAATAACTTTAGGTGTCCCTCAGGATTATACAGTGAGATATTCACCCCATTTGGCTATTCACATTAGGAGCCTTTCATTGCACTCAGGGTTTCCTTATGGAACATGGCAAAATTCAGGCGCTGTAAGCCAACTTGTATCCTTATTACGCAAAAATTAGGCGACTCCAGATGGTCACTTTTGTTCCTATTTACTCATTGAAGAGGTATCCAGTATCCATAATTCCAGAAATCTGGATGAACTTGGGCTGAGGACAGCGGGTGCAATTGATATGTTTCCTGGTACCAAGATAAAACTATATGGTTATATGGAGGAATAAAAGACCAAGAGTTGGCTTAATTTATTAATATAGTTTATTTTTTGCAAAATATAAACTATGATATGGGTTGTAAACATAATGAGTTACACCAAATTAATACTAGAGGTCATCCGCCAATTCACATCCATCCTACAGGCGTTTAAAGGCAGCAGATGGAGTTTTTAAACATGAAAACAATCAACTTGTGCAGCAGGGGATATGAGTGCCCTCTGAGAGTCCTTGGGACGCCACAGTTTTTGTTTTTAAAAAGATGGATCCATGAGAGTGGTATTAGATTACCACAGACTAATCAATATTACCAAAAAGATTCTTATTTGCTACCTCACATTGATGATGCACTAGAACGCTTGGGCAGCGCACAATATTTCTCCGCTATGAATTTAATCTCTGGATATTGGCAGATTGTTTTTCCAAAGGAAGAACAGGAGAACTGTTTAATGATCACTGCTTGGGTCTAGTCCAACTCATTAGGATGCCACAAGGGTTGTGTAAAACCCCAGCGACATTCCACATGCTATGGATAGCACAATAAGGAAATTAAAACTCTTGTGTATTAGCATATTTGGATGTTATAAATGTTTTTCCATAACTTTTATGAAGCATCAGCAGCATTTAGAGTAAGTTTTACAACAGTTACCAATGCTAAACTGAAATTAAACCTCATAAATGTAATTTTTCCCCGAGCAACTCAAATATATGGGTTTGTCATTGACAAACAAGGCTTAAGGCCTCATCCCGCTAAGGTTGAAGCTATCAAAAAATGTAAAGACAATTTAACAGGAAACTGAGCACAGAAGTTTGCAGGAGGAAAAGTGCCAGGCAAAAGGTTCCAGAACAAGGCAAAGTGGCCAAGCAAGAGGAAACAATGTCCTAGGTTATCTCAATTTTGTTTCCATATAAGTTTATTAAGCAAAACACACACCAAACTGATGACAACCATTAGGGACAAGAGTCCATGAGAGTTGGGGTAGGTAGAG